>JAZKLR010000784.1:0-156583 GCA_037103525.1 Ganaspis brasiliensis
TCCAAAGCCCAAAGTCCAAAGTCCAAAGTCTAAAGTCCAAAGTCCAAAGTCCAAAGTCCAAATTCCAAGGTCTAAAGTCCAAAGTCCAAAGTCTAAAGTCCAAAGTCCAAAGTCCAAAGACCAAAGTCTAAAGTCCAAAGTCCAAAGTCGAAAGTCCAAAGTCCAAAGTCCAAATTCCAAGGTCTAAAGTCCAAAGTCCAAAGTCCAAAGTCTAAAGTCAAAGTCCAAAGCCCAAAGTCTAAAGTCCAAAGTCTAAAGTCCAAAGTCCAAAGTCCAAAGTCCAAAGTTTAAAGTCAAAGTCCAAAGTGCAAAGTCCAAAGTCCAAAGTCTAAAGTCCAAAGTCCAAAGTCCAAAGTCTAAAGTCAAAGTCTAAAGCCCAAAGTCCAAAGTCCAAAGTCTAAAAACCAAAGTCCAAAGTCCAAAGTCCAAAGTCCAATGTCCAAAGTCCAAAGTCCAAAGTCTAAAGTCCAAAGTCCAAAGTCCAAAGTCCAAAGTCCAAAGTCCAAAGTCAAAGTCCAAAGTGCAAAGTCTAAAGTCGAAAGTCCAAAGTCCAAAGTCCAAAGTCTAAAGTCAAAGTCTAAAGCCCAAAGTCCAAAGTCCAAAGTCTAAAGTCCAAAGTCCAAAGTCCAAAGTCCAAAGTCCAAAGTCTAAAGTCAAAGTCCAAAGCCCAAAGTCCAAAGTCCAAAGTCTAAAGTCCAAAGTCCAAAGTCCAAAGTCCAAATTCCAAGGTCTAAAGTCCAAAGTCCAAAGTCTAAAGTCCAAAGTCCAAAGTCCAAAGTCTAAAGTCCAAAGTCCAAAGTCCAAAGTCCAAATTCCAAGGTCTAAAGTCCAAAGTCTAAAGTCTAAAGTCCAAAGTCCAAAGTCCAAAGTCCAAAGTCTTAAGTCCAAAGTCCAAAGTCTAAAGTCAAAGTCCAAAGCCCAAAGTCCAAAGTCTAAAGTCAAAGTCTAAAGCCCAAAGTCCAAAGTCCAAAGTCTAAAGTCCAAAGTCCAAAGTCCAAAGTCCAAAGTCCAATGTCCAAAGTCCAAAGTCCAAAGTCCAAAGTCCAAAGTTCAAAGTCCAAAGTCCAAAGTCCAAAGTCCAAAGTCTAAAGTCCAAAGTCCAAAGTCTAAAGTCCAAAGTCGAAAGTCGAAAGTCCAAAGTCCAAAGTCCAAAGTCCAAAGTCCAAAGTCCAAAGTCCAAAGTCTAAAGTCCAAATTCCAAGGTCCAAAGTCTAAAGTCCAAAGCCCAAAGTCTAAAGTCCAAAGTCTAAAGTCCAAAGTCCAAAGTCCAAAGTCCAAAGTCCAAAGTCTAAAGTCCAAAGTCCAAAGTCCAAAGTCCAAAGTCCAAAGTCTAAAGTCCAAAGTCCAAAGTCTAAAGTCCAAAGTCCAAAGTCCAAAGTTGAAAGTCCAAAGTCCAAAGTCCAAAGTCCAAAGTCCAAAGTCCAAAGTTTAAAGTCCAAAGTCTAAAGTCCAAAGTCCAAAGTCCAAAGTCCAAAGTCTAAAGTCCAAAGTCCAAAGTCCAAAGTCCAAAGTCCAAAGTCCAAAGTCCAAAGTCTAAAGTCCAAAGTTGAAAGTCCAAAGTCCAAAGTCCAAAGTCCAAAGTCCAAAGTCCAAAGTTGAAAGTCCAAAGTCCAAAGTCCAAAGTCCAAAGTCCAAAGTCCAAAGTTTAAAGTCCAAAGTCTAAAGTCCAAAGTCCAAAGTCCAAAGTCCAAAGTCTAAAGTCCAAAGTCCAAAGTCTAAAGTCCAAAGTCCAAAGTCCAAAGTTGAAAGTCCAAAGTCCAAAGTCCAAAGTCCAAAGTCCAAAGTCCAAAGTTTAAAGTCCAAAGTCTAAAGTCCAAAGTCCAAAGCCCAAAGTCTAAAGTCCAAAGTCTAAAGTCCAAAGTCCAAAGTCTAAAGTCCAAAGTCCAAAGTCCAAAGTCTAAAGTCCAAAGTCCAAAGTCTAAAGTCCAAAGTCCAAAGCCCAAAGTCTAAAGTCCAAAGTCCAAAGTCTAAAGTCCAAATTCCAAGGTCCAAAGTCTAAAGTCCAAAGCCCAAAGTCTAAAGTCCAAAGTCTAAAGTCCAAAGTCCAAAGTCCAAAGTCCAAAGTCCAAAGTCTAAAGTCCAAAGTCCAACGTCCAAAGTCCAAAGTCCAAAGTTCAAAGTCCAAAGTCCAAAGTCCAAAGTTCAAAGTCCAAAGTCCAAAGTCCAAAGTCCAAAGTCTAAAGTCCAAAGTCCAAAGTCTAAAGTCCAAAGTCCAAAGTCCAAAGTTTAAAGTCCAAAGTCCAAAGTCCAAAGTCCAAAGTCCAGAGTCCAAAGTCTAAAGTCCAAAGTCCAAAGTCCAAAGTCCAAAGTCCAAAGTACAAAGTCCAAAGTCTAAAGTCCAAACTTTAAAGTCCAAAGTCCAAAGCCCAAAGTCTAAAGTCCAAAGTCTAAAGTCCAAAGTCCAAAGTCCAAAGTCCAAAGTCCAAAGTCTAAAGTCAAAGTCCAAAGCCCAAAGTCCAAAGTCCAAAGTCTAAAGTCCAAAGTCCAAAGTCCAAAGTCCAAATTCCAAGGTCTAAAGTCCAAAGTCCAAAGTCTAAAGTCCAAAGTCCAAAGTCCAAAGTCTAAAATTTAAAGTCCAAAGTCCAAAGTCAAAGTCCAAAGTTCAAAGTCTAAAGTCCAAAGTCAAAGTCCAAAATCCAAAGCCTAAAGTCCAAAGTCCAAAGTCCAAAGTCTAAAGTCCAAAGTCCAAAGTCCAAAGCCCAAAGTCTAAAGTCCAAAGTCTAAAGTCCAAAGTCCAAAGTCCAAAGTCCAAAGTCCAAAGTCTAAAGTCAAAGTCCAAAGCCCAAAGTCCAAAGTCCAAAGTCTAAAGTCCAAATTCCAAGGTCCAAAGTCTAAAGTCCAAAGCCCAAAGTCTAAAGTCCAAAGTCTAAAGTCCAAAGTCCAAAGTCCAAAGTCCAAAGTCCAAAGTCTAAAGTCCAAAGTCCAAAGTCTAAAGTCCAAAGTCCAAAGTCCAAAGTCCAAAGTCCAAATTCCAAGGTCCAAAGTCTAAAGTCCAAAGCCCAAAGTCTAAAGTCCAAAGTCTAAAGTCCAAAGTCCAAAGTCCAAAGTCCAAAGTCCAAAGTCTAAAGTCCAAAGTCCAAAGTCCAAAGTCCAAAGTCCAAAGTCCAAAGTCTAAAGTCCAAAGTCCAAAGTCCAAAGTCTAAAGTCCAAAGTCCAAAGTCCAAAGTCCAAAGTCCAAATTCCAAGGTCCAAAGTCTAAAGTCCAAAGCCCAAAGTCTAAAGTCCAAAGTCTAAAGTCCAAAGTCCAAAGTCCAAAGTCCAAAGTCCAAAGTCTAAAGTCAAAGTCCAAAGTTCAAAGTCTAAAGTCCAAAGTCAAAGTCCAAAATCCAAAGCCTAAAGTCCAAAGTCCAAAATCTAAAGTCCAAAATCCAAAGTCCAAAGTCCTAAGTCCAAAGTACAAGGTCCAAAGTCTAAAGTCCAAAGTCCAAAGTCCAAAGTCCAAAGTCTAAAGTCCAAAGTCCAAAGTCTAAAGTCAAAGTCCAAAGCCCAAAGTCCAAAATCCAAAGTCTAAAGTCCAAAGTCCAAAGTCCAAAGTCCAAAGTCCAAAGTACAAAGTCCAAAGTCTAAAGTCCAAACTTTAAAGTCCAAAGTCCAAAGTCCAAAGTCCAAAGTCCAAAGTCCAAAGTCCAAAGCCCAAAGTCTAAAGTCCAAAGTCTAAAGTCCAAAGTCCAAAGTCCAAAGTCCAAAGTCCAAAGTCTAAAGTCAAAGTCCAAAGCCCAAAGTCCAAAGTCCAAAGTCTAAAGTCCAAATTCCAAGGTCCAAAGTCTAAAGTCCAAAGCCCAAAGTCTAAAGTCCAAAGTCTAAAGTCCAAAGTCCAAAGTCCAAAGTCCAAAGTCCAAAGTCCAAAGTCCAAAGTCCAAAGTCCAAAGTCCAAATTCCAAGGTCCAAAGTCTAAAGTCCAAAGCCCAAAGTCTAAAGTCCAAAGCCTAAAGTCCAAAGTCCAAAGTCTAAAGTCCAAAGTCCAAAGTCTAAAGTCAAAGTCCAAAGCCCAAAGTCCAAAGTCCAAAGTCTAAAGTCCAAAGTCCAAAGTCCAAAGTCCAAAGTCCAAAGTACAAAGTCCAAAGTCTAAAGTCCAAAGTCCAAAGCCCAAAGTCCAAAGTCTAAAGTCAAAGTCCAAAGCCCAAAGTCCAAAGTCCAAAGTCTAAAGTCCAAAGTCCAAAGTCCAAAGTCCAAATTCCAAGGTCTAAAGTCCAAAGTCCAAAGTCTAAAGTCCAAAGTCCAAAGTCCAAAGACCAAAGTCTAAAGTCCAAAGTCCAAAGTCGAAAGTCCAAAGTCCAAAGTCCAAATTCCAAGGTCTAAAGTCCAAAGTCCAAAGTCCAAAGTCTAAAGTCAAAGTCCAAAGCCCAAAGTCTAAAGTCCAAAGTCTAAAGTCCAAAGTCCAAAGTCCAAAGTCCAAAGTTTAAAGTCAAAGTCCAAAGTGCAAAGTCCAAAGTCCAAAGTCTAAAGTCCAAAGTCCAAAGTCCAAAGTCCAAATTCCAAGGTCTAAAGTCCAAAGTCCAAAGTCTAAAGTCCAAAGTCCAAAGTCCAAAGTCCAAAGTCCAAAGTCCAAAGTCAAAGTCCAAAGTGCAAAGTCTAAAGTCGAAAGTCCAAAGTCCAAAGTCCAAAGTCTAAAGTCAAAGTCTAAAGCCCAAAGTCCAAAGTCCAAAGTCTAAAGTCCAAAGTCCAAAGTCCAAAGTCCAAAGTCCAAAGTCTAAAGTCAAAGTCCAAAGCCCAAAGTCCAAAGTCCAAAGTCTAAAGTCCAAAGTCCAAAGTCCAAAGTCCAAATTCCAAGGTCTAAAGTCCAAAGTCCAAAGTCTAAAGTCCAAAGTCCAAAGTCCAAAGTCTAAAGTCCAAAGTCCAAAGTCCAAAGTCCAAATTCCAAGGTCTAAAGTCCAAAGTCTAAAGTCTAAAGTCCAAAGTCCAAAGTCCAAAGTCCAAAGTCTTAAGTCCAAAGTCCAAAGTCTAAAGTCAAAGTCCAAAGCCCAAAGTCCAAAGTCTAAAGTCAAAGTCTAAAGCCCAAAGTCCAAAGTCCAAAGTCTAAAGTCCAAAGTCCAAAGTCCAAAGTCCAAACTCCAATGTCCAAAGTCCAAAGTCCAAAGTCCAAAGTCCAAAGTTCAAAGTCCAAAGTCCAAAGTCCAAAGTCCAAAGTCTAAAGTCCAAAGTCCAAAGTCTAAAGTCCAAAGTCGAAAGTCGAAAGTCCAAAGTCCAAAGTCCAAAGTCCAAAGTCCAAAGTCCAAAGTCCAAAGTCTAAAGTCCAAATTCCAAGGTCCAAAGTCTAAAGTCCAAAGCCCAAAGTCTAAAGTCCAAAGTCTAAAGTCCAAAGTCCAAAGTCCAAAGTCCAAAGTCCAAAGTCTAAAGTCCAAAGTCCAAAGTCCAAAGTCCAAAGTCCAAAGTCTAAAGTCCAAAGTCCAAAGTCTAAAGTCCAAAGTCCAAAGTCCAAAGTTGAAAGTCCAAAGTCCAAAGTCCAAAGTCCAAAGTCCAAAGTCCAAAGTTTAAAGTCCAAAGTCTAAAGTCCAAAGTCCAAAGTCCAAAGTCCAAAGTCTAAAGTCCAAAGTCCAAAGTCCAAAGTCCAAAGTCCAAAGTCCAAAGTCCAAAGTCTAAAGTCCAAATTCCAAGGTCCAAAGTCTAAAGTCCAAAGCCCAAAGTCTAAAGTCCAAAGTCTAAAGTCCAAAGTCCAAAGTCCAAAGTCCAAAGTCCAAAGTCTAAAGTCCAAAGTCCAACGTCCAAAGTCCAAAGTCCAAAGTTCAAAGTCCAAAGTCCAAAGTCCAAAGTTCAAAGTCCAAAGTCCAAAGTCCAAAGTCCAAAGTCTAAAGTCCAAAGTCCAAAGTCTAAAGTCCAAAGTCCAAAGTCCAAAGTTTAAAGTCCAAAGTCCAAAGTCCAAAGTCCAAAGTCCAGAGTCCAAAGTCTAAAGTCCAAAGTCCAAAGTCCAAAGTCCAAAGTCCAAAGTACAAAGTCCAAAGTCTAAAGTCCAAACTTTAAAGTCCAAAGTCCAAAGCCCAAAGTCTAAAGTCCAAAGTCTAAAGTCCAAAGTCCAAAGTCCAAAGTCCAAAGTCCAAAGTCTAAAGTCAAAGTCCAAAGCCCAAAGTCCAAAGTCCAAAGTCTAAAGTCCAAAGTCCAAAGTCCAAAGTCCAAATTCCAAGGTCTAAAGTCCAAAGTCCAAAGTCTAAAGTCCAAAGTCCAAAGTCCAAAGTCTAAAATTTAAAGTCCAAAGTCCAAAGTCAAAGTCCAAAGTTCAAAGTCTAAAGTCCAAAGTCAAAGTCCAAAATCCAAAGCCTAAAGTCCAAAGTCCAAAGTCCAAAGTCTAAAGTCCAAAGTCCAAAGTCCAAAGTCCAAAGCCCAAAGTCTAAAGTCCAAAGTCTAAAGTCCAAAGTCCAAAGTCCAAAGTCCAAAGTCCAAAGTCTAAAGTCAAAGTCCAAAGCCCAAAGTCCAAAGTCCAAAGTCTAAAGTCCAAATTCCAAGGTCCAAAGTCTAAAGTCCAAAGCCCAAAGTCTAAAGTCCAAAGTCTAAAGTCCAAAGTCCAAAGTCCAAAGTCCAAAGTCCAAAGTCTAAAGTCCAAAGTCCAAAGTCTAAAGTCCAAAGTCCAAAGTCCAAAGTCCAAAGTCCAAATTCCAAGGTCCAAAGTCTAAAGTCCAAAGCCCAAAGTCTAAAGTCCAAAGTCTAAAGTCCAAAGTCCAAAGTCCAAAGTCCAAAGTCCAAAGTCTAAAGTCCAAAGTCCAAAGTCCAAAGTCCAAAGTCCAAAGTCCAAAGTCTAAAGTCCAAAGTCCAAAGTCCAAAGTCTAAAGTCCAAAGTCCAAAGTCCAAAGTCCAAAGTCCAAATTCCAAGGTCCAAAGTCTAAAGTCCAAAGCCCAAAGTCTAAAGTCCAAAGTCTAAAGTCCAAAGTCCAAAGTCCAAAGTCCAAAGTCCAAAGTCTAAAGTCAAAGTCCAAAGCCCAAAGTCCAAAGTCCAAAGTCTAAAGTCCAAAGTCCAAAGTCCAAAGTCCAAATTCCAAGGTCTAAAGTCCAAAGTCCAAAGTCTAAAGTCCAAAGTCCAAAGTCCAAAGTCTAAAATTTAAAGTCCAAAGTCCAAAGTCAAAGTCCAAAGTTCAAAGTCTAAAGTCCAAAGTCAAAGTCCAAAATCCAAAGCCTAAAGTCCAAAGTCCAAAATCTAAAGTCCAAAATCCAAAGTCCAAAGTCCTAAGTCCAAAGTACAAAGTCCAAAGTCTAAAGTCCAAAGTCCAAAGTCCAAAGTCCAAAGTCTAAAGTCCAAAGTCCAAAGTCTAAAGTCAAAGTCCAAAGCCCAAAGTCCAAAGTCCAAAGTCTAAAGTCCAAAGTCCAAAGTCCAAAGTCCAAAGTCCAAAGTACAAAGTCCAAAGTCTAAAGTCCAAACTTTAAAGTCCAAAGTCCAAAGTCCAAAGTCCAAAGTCCAAAGTAAAAAGTCCAATGTCTAAAGTCCAAAGCCCAAAGTCCAAAGTCCAAAATCTAAAGTCCAAAATCCAAAGTCCAAAGTCCAAAGTCCAAAGTACAAAGTCCAAAGTCTAAAGTCCAAAGTCCAAAGTCCAAAGTCCAAAGTCTAAAGTCCAAAGTCCAAAGTAAAAAGTCCAATGTCTAAAGTCCAAAGCCCAAAGTCCAAAGTCCAAAATCTAAAGTCCAAAATCCAAAGTCCAAAGTCCAAAGTCCAAAGTACAAAGTCCAAAGTCTAAAGTCCAAAGTCCAAAGTCCAAAGTCCAAAGTCTAAAGTCCAAAGTCCAAAGTCTAAAGTCAAAGTCCAAAGCCCAAAGTCCAAAGTTCAAAGTCTAAAGTCCAAAGTCCAAAGTCCAAAGTCTAAAGTCCAAAGTCCAAAGCCCAAAGTCCAAAGTCTAAAGTCAAAGTCCAAAGCCCAAAGTCCAAAGTCCAAAGTCTAAAGTCCAAAGTCCAAAGTCCAAAGTCCAAATTCCAAGGTCTAAAGTCCAAAGTCCAAAGTCTAAAGTCCAAAGTCCAAAGTCCAAAGACCAAAGTCTAAAGTCCAAAGTCCAAAGTCGAAAGTCCAAACTCCAAAGTCCAAATTCCAAGGTCTAAAGTCCAAAGTCCAAAGTCCAAAGTCTAAAGTCAAAGTCCAAAGCCCAAAGTCTAAAGTCCAAAGTCTAAAGTCCAAAGTCCAAAGTCCAAAGTCCAAAGTCCAAAGTTTAAAGTCAAAGTCCAAAGCGCAAAGTCCAAAGTCCAAAGTCTAAAGTCCAAAGTCCAAAGTCCAAAGTCCAAATTCCAAGGTCTAAAGTCCAAAGTCCAAAGTCTAAAGTCCAAAGTCCAAAGTCCAAAGTCCAAAGTCCAAAGTCCAAAGTCAAAGTCCAAAGTGCAAAGTCTAAAGTCGAAAGTCGAAAGTCGAAAGTCCAAAGTCCAAAGTCTCAAGTCCAAAGTCCAAAGTCCAAAGTTTAAAGTCAAAGTCCAAAGCGCAAAGTCCAAAGTCCAAAGTCTAAAGTCCAAAGTCCAAAGTCCAAAGTCCAAAATCCAAGGTCTAAAGTCTAAAGTCCAAAGTCCAAAGTCCAAAGTCCAAAGTCCAAAGTTTAAAGTCAAAGTCCAAAGCGCAAAGTCCAAAGTCCAAAGTCTAAAGTCCAAAGTCCAAAGTCCAAAGTCCAAATTCCAAGGTCTAAAGTCCAAAGTCCAAAGTCTAAAGTCCAAAGTCCAAAGTCCAAAGTCCAAAGTCCAAAGTCCAAAGTCAAAGTCCAAAGTTCAAAGTCTAAAGTCCAAAGTCAAAGTCCAAAATCCAAAGCCTAAAGTCCAAAGTCCAAAATCTAAAGTCCAAAATCCAAAGTCCAAAGTCCAAAGTACAAAGTCCAAAGTCTAAAGTCCAAAGTCCAAAGTCTAAAGTCCAAATTCCAAGGTCCAAAGTCTAAAGTCCAAAGCCCAAAGTCTAAAGTCCAAAGTCTAAAGTCCAAAGTCCAAAGTCCAAAGTCCAAAGTCCAAAGTCTAAAGTCCAAAGTCCAAAGTCCAAAGTCCAAAGTCCAAAGTCTAAAGTCCAAAGTCCAAAGTCCAAAGTCCAAAGTCCAAAGTCCAAAGTCCAAAGTCCAAAGTCCAAAGTCCAAAGTCTAAAGTCCAAATTCCAAGGTCCAAAGTCTAAAGTCCAAAGCCCAAAGTCTAAAGTCCAAAGTCTAAAGTCCAAAGTCCAAAGTCCAAAGTCCAAAGTCCAAAGTCTAAAGCCCAAAGTCCAAAGTCCAAAGTCCAAAGTCCAAAGTCTAAAGTCCAAAGTCCAAAGTCTAAAGTCCAAAGTCCAAAGTCCAAAGTTGAAAGTCCAAAGTCCAAAGTCCAAAGTCCAAAGTCCAAAGTCCAAAGTTTAAAGTCCAAAGTCTAAAGTCCAAAGTCCAAAGTCCAAAGTCCAAAGTCTAAAGTCCAAAGTCCAAAGTCCAAAGTCCAAAGTCCAAAGTCTAAAGTCCAAATTCCAAGGTCCAAAGTCTAAAGTCCAAAGCCCAAAGTCTAAAGTCCAAAGTCTAAAGTCCAAAGTCCAAAGTCCAAAGTCCAAAGTCCAAAGTCTAAAGTCCAAAGTCCAACGTCCAAAGTCCAAAGTCCAAAGTTCAAAGTCCAAAGTCCAAAGTCCAAAGTTCAAAGTCCAAAGTCCAAAGTCCAAAGTCCAAAGTCTAAAGTCCAAAGTCCAAAGTCTAAAGTCCAAAGTCCAAAGTCCAAAGTTTAAAGTCCAAAGTCCAAAGTCCAAAGTCCAAAGTCCAGAGTCCAAAGTCTAAAGTCCAAAGTCCAAAGTCCAAAGTCCAAAGTACAAAGTCCAAAGTCTAAAGTCCAAACTTTAAAGTCCAAAGTCCAAAGCCCAAAGTCTAAAGTCCAAAGTCTAAAGTCCAAAGTCCAAAGTCCAAAGTCCAAAGTCCAAAGTCCAAAGTCTAAAGTCAAAGTCCAAAGCCCAAAGTCCAAAGTCCAAAGTCTAAAGTCCAAAGTCCAAAGTCCAAAGTCCAAATTCCAAGGTCTAAAGTCCAAAGTCCAAAGTCTAAAGTCCAAAGTCCAAAGTCCAAAGTCTAAAATTTAAAGTCCAAAGTCCAAAGTCAAAGTCCAAAGTTCAAAGTCTAAAGTCCAAAGTCAAAGTCCAAAATCCAAAGCCTAAAGTCCAAAGTCCAAAGTCCAAAGTCTAAAGTCCAAAGTCCAAAGTCCAAAGTCCAAAGCCCAAAGTCTAAAGTCCAAAGTCTAAAGTCCAAAGTCCAAAGTCCAAAGTCCAAAGTCCAAAGTCTAAAGTCAAAGTCCAAAGCCCAAAGTCCAAAGTCCAAAGTCTAAAGTCCAAATTCCAAGGTCCAAAGTCTAAAGTCCAAAGCCCAAAGTCTAAAGTCCAAAGTCTAAAGTCCAAAGTCCAAAGTCCAAAGTCCAAAGTCCAAAGTCTAAAGTCCAAAGTCCAAAGTCTAAAGTCCAAAGTCCAAAGTCCAAAGTCCAAAGTCCAAATTCCAAGGTCCAAAGTCTAAAGTCCAAAGCCCAAAGTCTAAAGTCCAAAGTCTAAAGTCCAAAGTCCAAAGTCCAAAGTCCAAAGTCCAAAGTCTAAAGTCCAAAGTCCAAAGCCCAAAGTCCAAAGTCCAAAGTCCAAAGTCTAAAGTCCAAAGTCCAAAGTCCAAAGTCTAAAGTCCAAAGTCCAAAGTCCAAAGTCCAAAGTCCAAATTCCAAGGTCCAAAGTCTAAAGTCCAAAGCCCAAAGTCTAAAGTCCAAAGTCTAAAGTCCAAAGTCCAAAGTCCAAAGTCCAAAGTCCAAAGTCTAAAGTCAAAGTCCAAAGCCCAAAGTCCAAAGTCCAAAGTCTAAAGTCCAAAGTCCAAAGTCCAATGTCCAAATTCCAAGGTCTAAAGTCCAAAGTCCAAAGTCTAAAGTCCAAAGTCCAAAGTCCAAAGTCTAAAATTTAAAGTCCAAAGTCCAAAGTCAAAGTCCAAAGTTCAAAGTCTAAAGTCCAAAGTCAAAGTCCAAAATCCAAAGCCTAAAGTCCAAAGTCCAAAATCTAAAGTCCAAAATCCAAAGTCCAAAGTCCTAAGTCCAAAGTACAAAGTTCAAAGTCTAAAGTCCAAAGTCCAAAGTCCAAAGTCCAAAGTCTAAAGTCCAAAGTCCAAAGTCTAAAGTCAAAGTCCAAAGCCCAAAGTCCAAAGTCCAAAGTCTAAAGTCCAAAGTCCAAAGTCCAAAGTCCAAAGTCCAAAGTACAAAGTCCAAAGTCTAAAGTCCAAACTTTAAAGTCCAAAGTCCAAAGTCCAAAGTCCAAAGTCCAAAGTCCAAAGTCCAAAGCCCAAAGTCTAAAGTCCAAAGTCTAAAGTCCAAAGTCCAAAGTCCAAAGTCCAAAGTCCAAAGTCTAAAGTCAAAGTCCAAAGCCCAAAGTCCAAAGTCCAAAGTCTAAAGTCCAAATTCCAAGGTCCAAAGTCTAAAGTCCAAAGCCCAAAGTCTAAAGTCCAAAGTCTAAAGTCCAAAGTCCAAAGTCCAAAGTCCAAAGTCCAAAGTCCAAAGTCCAAAGTCCAAAGTCCAAAGTCCAAATTCCAAGGTCCAAAGTCTAAAGTCCAAAGCCCAAAGTCTAAAGTCCAAAGCCTAAAGTCCAAAGTCCAAAGTCTAAAGTCCAAAGTCCAAAGTCTAAAGTCAAAGTCCAAAGCCCAAAGTCCAAAGTCTAAAGTCAAAGTCCAAAGCCCAAAGTCCAAAGTCCAAAGTCTAAAGTCCAAAGTCCAAAGTCCAAAGTCCAAATTCCAAGGTCTAAAGTCCAAAGTCCAAAGTCTAAAGTCCAAATTCCAAGGTCCAAAGTCTAAAGTCCAAAGTCTAAAGTCCAAAGTCCAAAGTCCAAAGTCCAAAGTCCAAAGTCCAAAGTCCAAAGTCCAAAGTCCAAAGTCCAAATTCCAAGGTCCAAAGTCTAAAGTCCAAAGCCCAAAGTCTAAAGTCCAAACTTTAAAGTCCAAAGTCCAAAGTCCAAAGTCCAAAGTCCAAAGTCCAAAGTCCAAAGCCCAAAGTCTAAAGTCCAAAGTCTAAAGTCCAAAGTCCAAAGTCCAAAGTCCAAAGTCCAAAGTCTAAAGTCAAAGTCCAAAGCCCAAAGTCCAAAGTCCAAAGTCTAAAGTCCAAATTCCAAGGTCCAAAGTCTAAAGTCCAAAGCCCAAAGTCTAAAGTCCAAAGTCTAAAGTCCAAAGTCCAAAGTCCAAAGTCCAAAGTCCAAAGTCCAAAGTCCAAAGTCCAAAGTCCAAAGTCCAAATTCCAAGGTCCAAAGTCTAAAGTCCAAAGCCCAAAGTCTAAAGTCCAAAGTCCAAAGTCCAAAGTCCAAAGTCCAAAGTACAAAGTCCAAAGTCTAAAGTCCAAAGTCCAAAGCCCAAAGTCCAAAGTCTAAAGTCAAAGTCCAAAGCCCAAAGTCCAAAGTCCAAAGTCTAAAGTCCAAAGTCCAAAGTCCAAAGTCCAAATTCCAAGGTCTAAAGTCCAAAGTCCAAAGTCTAAAGTCCAAAGTCCAAAGTCCAAAGACCAAAGTCTAAAGTCCAAAGTCCAAAGTCGAAAGTCCAAAGTCCAAAGTCCAAATTCCAAGGTCTAAAGTCCAAAGTCCAAAGTCCAAAGTCTAAAGTCAAAGTCCAAAGCCCAAAGTCTAAAGTCCAAAGTCTAAAGTCCAAAGTCCAAAGTCCAAAGTCCAAAGTTTAAAGTCAAAGTCCAAAGTGCAAAGTCCAAAGTCCAAAGTCTAAAGTCCAAAGTCCAAAGTCCAAAGTCCAAATTCCAAGGTCTAAAGTCCAAAGTCCAAAGTCTAAAGTCCAAAGTCCAAAGTCCAAAGTCCAAAGTCCAAAGTCCAAAGTCAAAGTCCAAAGTGCAAAGTCTAAAGTCGAAAGTCCAAAGTCCAAAGTCCAAAGTCTAAAGTCAAAGTCTAAAGCCCAAAGTCCAAAGTCCAAAGTCTAAAGTCCAAAGTCCAAAGTCCAAAGTCCAAAGTCCAAAGTCCAAAGTCTAAAGTCAAAGTCCAAAGCCCAAAGTCCAAAGTCCAAAGTCTAAAGTCCAAAGTCCAAAGTCCAAAGTCCAAATTCCAAGGTCTAAAGTCCAAAGTCCAAAGTCTAAAGTCCAAAGTCCAAAGTCCAAAGTCTAAAGTCCAAAGTCCAAAGTCCAAAGTCCAAATTCCAAGGTCTAAAGTCCAAAGTCTAAAGTCTAAAGTCCAAAGTCCAAAGTCCAAAGTCCAAAGTCTTAAGTCCAAAGTCCAAAGTCTAAAGTCAAACTCCAAAACCCAAAGTACAAAGTCTAAAGTCAAAGTCTAAAGCCCAAAGTCCAAAGTCCAAAGTCTAAAGTCCAAAGTCCAAAGTCCAAAGTCCAAAGTCCAATGTCCAAAGTCCAAAGTCCAAAGTCCAAAGTCCAAAGTTCAAAGTCCAAAGTCCAAAGTCCAAAGTCCAAAGTCTAAAGTCCAAAGTCCAAAGTCTAAAGTCCAAAGTCGAAAGTCGAAAGTCCAAAGTCCAAAGTCCAAAGTCCAAAGTCCAAAGTCCAAAGTCCAAAGTCTAAAGTCCAAATTCCAAGGTCCAAAGTCTAAAGTCCAAAGCCCAAAGTCTAAAGTCCAAAGTCTAAAGTCCAAAGTCCAAAGTCCAAAGTCCAAAGTCCAAAGTCTAAAGTCCAAAGTCCAAAGTCCAAAGTCCAAAGTCCAAAGTCTAAAGTCCAAAGTCCAAAGTCTAAAGTCCAAAGTCCAAAGTCCAAAGTTGAAAGTCCAAAGTCCAAAGTCCAAAGTCCAAAGTCCAAAGTCCAAAGTTTAAAGTCCAAAGTCTAAAGTCCAAAGTCCAAAGTCCAAAGTCCAAAGTCTAAAGTCCAAAGTCCAAAGTCCAAAGTCCAAAGTCCAAAGTCCAAAGTCCAAAGTCTAAAGTCCAAATTCCAAGGTCCAAAGTCTAAAGTCCAAAGCCCAAAGTCTAAAGTCCAAAGTCTAAAGTCCAAAGTCCAAAGTCCAAAGTCCAAAGTCCAAAGTCTAAAGTCCAAAGTCCAACGTCCAAAGTCCAAAGTCCAAAGTTCAAAGTCCAAAGTCCAAAGTCCAAAGTTCAAAGTCCAAAGTCCAAAGTCCAAAGTCCAAAGTCTAAAGTCCAAAGTCCAAAGTCTAAAGTCCAAAGTCCAAAGTCCAAAGTTTAAAGTCCAAAGTCCAAAGTCCAAAGTCCAAAGTCCAGAGTCCAAAGTCTAAAGTCCAAAGTCCAAAGTCCAAAGTCCAAAGTCCAAAGTACAAAGTCCAAAGTCTAAAGTCCAAACTTTAAAGTCCAAAGTCCAAAGCCCAAAGTCTAAAGTCCAAAGTCTAAAGTCCAAAGTCCAAAGTCCAAAGTCCAAAGTCCAAAGTCTAAAGTCAAAGTCCAAAGCCCAAAGTCCAAAGTCCAAAGTCTAAAGTCCAAAGTCCAAAGTCCAAAGTCCAAATTCCAAGGTCTAAAGTCCAAAGTCCAAAGTCTAAAGTCCAAAGTCCAAAGTCCAAAGTCTAAAATTTAAAGTCCAAAGTCCAAAGTCAAAGTCCAAAGTTCAAAGTCTAAAGTCCAAAGTCAAAGTCCAAAATCCAAAGCCTAAAGTCCAAAGTCCAAAGTCCAAAGTCTAAAGTCCAAAGTCCAAAGTCCAAAGTCCAAAGCCCAAAGTCTAAAGTCCAAAGTCTAAAGTCCAAAGTCCAAAGTCCAAAGTCCAAAGTCCAAAGTCTAAAGTCAAAGTCCAAAGCCCAAAGTCCAAAGTCCAAAGTCTAAAGTCCAAATTCCAAGGTCCAAAGTCTAAAGTCCAAAGCCCAAAGTCTAAAGTCCAAAGTCTAAAGTCCAAAGTCCAAAGTCCAAAGTCCAAAGTCCAAAGTCTAAAGTCCAAAGTCCAAAGTCTAAAGTCCAAAGTCCAAAGTCCAAAGTCCAAAGTCCAAATTCCAAGGTCCAAAGTCTAAAGTCCAAAGCCCAAAGTCTAAAGTCCAAAGTCTAAAGTCCAAAGTCCAAAGTCCAAAGTCCAAAGTCCAAAGTCTAAAGTCCAAAGTCCAAAGTCCAAAGTCCAAAGTCCAAAGTCCAAAGTCTAAAGTCCAAAGTCCAAAGTCCAAAGTCTAAAGTCCAAAGTCCAAAGTCCAAAGTCCAAAGTCCAAATTCCAAGGTCCAAAGTCTAAAGTCCAAAGCCCAAAGTCTAAAGTCCAAAGTCTAAAGTCCAAAGTCCAAAGTCCAAAGTCCAAAGTCCAAAGTCTAAAGTCAAAGTCCAAAGCCCAAAGTCCAAAGTCCAAAGTCTAAAGTCCAAAGTCCAAAGTCCAAAGTCCAAATTCCAAGGTCTAAAGTCCAAAGTCCAAAGTCTAAAGTCCAAAGTCCAAAGTCCAAAGTCTAAAATTTAAAGTCCAAAGTCCAAAGTCAAAGTCCAAAGTTCAAAGTCTAAAGTCCAAAGTCAAAGTCCAAAATCCAAAGCCTAAAGTCCAAAGTCCAAAATCTAAAGTCCAAAATCCAAAGTCCAAAGTCCTAAGTCCAAAGTACAAAGTCCAAAGTCTAAAGTCCAAAGTCCAAAGTCCAAAGTCCAAAGTCTAAAGTCCAAAGTCCAAAGTCTAAAGTCAAAGTCCAAAGCCCAAAGTCCAAAGTCCAAAGTCTAAAGTCCAAAGTCCAAAGTCCAAAGTCCAAAGTCCAAAGTACAAAGTCCAAAGTCTAAAGTCCAAACTTTAAAGTCCAAAGTCCAAAGTCCAAAGTCCAAAGTCCAAAGTAAAAAGTCCAATGTCTAAAGTCCAAAGCCCAAAGTCCAAAGTCCAAAATCTAAAGTCCAAAATCCAAAGTCCAAAGTCCAAAGTCCAAAGTACAAAGTCCAAAGTCTAAAGTCCAAAGTCCAAAGTCCAAAGTCCAAAGTCTAAAGTCCAAAGTCCAAAGTAAAAAGTCCAATGTCTAAAGTCCAAAGCCCAAAGTCCAAAGTCCAAAATCTAAAGTCCAAAATCCAAAGTCCAAAGTCCAAAGTCCAAAGTACAAAGTCCAAAGTCTAAAGTCCAAAGTCCAAAGTCCAAAGTCCAAAGTCTAAAGTCCAAAGTCCAAAGTCTAAAGTCAAAGTCCAAAGCCCAAAGTCCAAAGTTCAAAGTCTAAAGTCCAAAGTCCAAAGTCCAAAGTCTAAAGTCCAAAGTCCAAAGCCCAAAGTCCAAAGTCTAAAGTCAAAGTCCAAAGCCCAAAGTCCAAAGTCCAAAGTCTAAAGTCCAAAGTCCAAAGTCCAAAGTCCAAATTCCAAGGTCTAAAGTCCAAAGTCCAAAGTCTAAAGTCCAAAGTCCAAAGTCCAAAGACCAAAGTCTAAAGTCCAAAGTCCAAAGTCAAAAGTCCAAACTCCAAAGTCCAAATTCCAAGGTCTAAAGTCCAAAGTCCAAAGTCCAAAGTCTAAAGTCAAAGTCCAAAGTCCAAAGTCCAAAGTCCAAATTCCAAGGTCTAAAGTCCAAAGTCCAAAGTCTAAAGTCCAAAGTCCAAAGTCCAAAGTCCAAAGTCCAAAGTCCAAAGTCAAAGTCCAAAGTGCAAAGTCTAAAGTCGAAAGTCGAAAGTCCAAAGTCCAAAGTCTAAAGTCCAAAGTCCAAAGTCCAAAGTTTAAAGTCAAAGTCCAAAGCGCAAAGTCTAAAGTCCAAAGTCTAAAGTCCAAAGTCCAAAGTCCAAAGTCCAAAATCCAAGGTCTAAAGTCTAAAGTCCAAAGTCCAAAGTCCAAAGTCCAAAGTCCAAAGTTTAAAGTCAAAGTCCAAAGCGCAAAGTCCAAAGTCCAAAGTCTAAAGTCCAAAGTCCAAAGTCCAAAGTCCAAATTCCAAGGTCTAAAGTCCAAAGTCCAAAGTCTAAAGTCCAAAGTCCAAAGTCCAAAGTCCAAAGTCCAAAGTCCAAAGTCAAAGTCCAAAGTTCAAAGTCTAAAGTCCAAAGTCAAAGTCCAAAATCCAAAGCCTAAAGTCCAAAGTCCAAAATCTAAAGTCCAAAATCCAAAGTCCAAAGTCCAAAGTACAAAGTCCAAAGTCTAAAGTCCAAAGTCCAAAGTCTAAAGTCCAAATTCCAAGGTCCAAAGTCTAAAGTCCAAAGCCCAAAGTCTAAAGTCCAAAGTCTAAAGTCCAAAGTCCAAAGTCCAAAGTCCAAAGTCCAAAGTCTAAAGTCCAAAGTCCAAAGTCCAAAGTCCAAAGTCCAAAGTCTAAAGTCCAAAGTCGAAAGTCCAAAGTCCAAAGTCCAAAGTCCAAAGTCCAAAGTCCAAAGTCCAAAGTCCAAAGTCTAAAGTCCAAATTCCAAGGTCCAAAGTCTAAAGTCCAAAGCCCAAAGTCTAAAGTCCAAAGTCTAAAGTCCAAAGTCCAAAGTCCAAAGTCCAAAGTCCAAAGTCTAAAGCCCAAAGTCCAAAGTCCAAAGTCCAAAGTCCAAAGTCTAAAGTCCAAAGTCCAAAGTCTAAAGTCCAAAGTCCAAAGTCCAAAGTTGAAAGTCCAAAGTCCAAAGTCCAAAGTCCAAAGTCCAAAGTCCAAAGTTTAAAGTCCAAAGTCTAAAGTCCAAAGTCCAAAGTCCAAAGTCCAAAGTCTAAAGTCCAAAGTCCAAAGTCCAAAGTCCAAAGTCCAAAGTCTAAAGTCCAAATTCCAAGGTCCAAAGTCTAAAGTCCAAAGCCCAAAGTCTAAAGTCCAAAGTCTAAAGTCCAAAGTCCAAAGTCCAAAGTCCAAAGTCCAAAGTCCAAAGTCTAAAGTCCAAAGTCCAACGTCCAAAGTCCAAAGTCCAAAGTTCAAAGTCCAAAGTCCAAAGTCCAAAGTTCAAAGTCCAAAGTCCAAAGTCCATAGTCCAAAGTCTAAAGTCCAAAGTCCAAAGTCTAAAGTCCAAAGTCCAAAGTCCAAAGTTTAAAGTCCAAAGTCCAAAGTCCAAAGTCCAAAGTCCAGAGTCCAAAGTCTAAAGTCCAAAGTCCAAAGTCCAAAGTCCAAAGTCCAAAGTACAAAGTCCAAAGTCTAAAGTCCAAACTTTAAAGTCCAAAGTCCAAAGCCCAAAGTCTAAAGTCCAAAGTCTAAAGTCCAAAGTCCAAAGTCCAAAGTCCAAAGTCCAAAGTCTAAAGTCAAAGTCCAAAGCCCAAAGTCCAAAGTCCAAAGTCTAAAGTCCAAAGTCCAAAGTCCAAAGTCCAAATTCCAAGGTCTAAAGTCCAAAGTCCAAAGTCTAAAGTCCAAAGTCCAAAGTCCAAAGTCTAAAATTTAAAGTCCAAAGTCCAAAGTCAAAGTCCAAAGTTCAAAGTCTAAAGTCCAAAGTCAAAGTCCAAAATCCAAAGCCTAAAGTCCAAAGTCCAAAGTCCAAAGTCTAAAGTCCAAAGTCCAAAGTCCAAAGTCCAAAGCCCAAAGTCTAAAGTCCAAAGTCTAAAGTCCAAAGTCCAAAGTCCAAAGTCCAAAGTCCAAAGTCTAAAGTCAAAGTCCAAAGCCCAAAGTCTAAAGTCCAAAGTCTAAAGTCCAAATTCCAAGGTCCAAAGTCTAAAGTCCAAAGCCCAAAGTCTAAAGTCCAAAGTCTAAAGTCCAAAGTCCAAAGTCCAAAGTCCAAAGTCCAAAGTCTAAAGTCCAAAGTCCAAAGTCTAAAGTCCAAAGTCCAAAGTCCAAAGTCCAAAGTCCAAATTCCAAGGTCCAAAGTCTAAAGTCCAAAGCCCAAAGTCTAAAGTCCAAAGTCTAAAGTCCAAAGTCCAAAGTCCAAAGTCCAAAGTCCAAAGTCTAAAGTCCAAAGTCCAAAGTCCAAAGTCCAAAGTCCAAAGTCCAAAGTCTAAAGTCCAAAGTCCAAAGTCCAAAGTCCAAAGTCTAAAGTCCAAAGTCCAAAGTCCAAAGTCCAAAGTCCAAATTCCAAGGTCCAAAGTCTAAAGTCCAAAGCCCAAAGTCTAAAGTCCAAAGTCTAAAGTCCAAAGTCCAAAGTCCAAAGTCCAAAGTCCAAAGTCCAAAGTCTAAAGTCAAAGTCCAAAGCCCAAAGTCCAAAGTCCAAAGTCTAAAGTCCAAAGTCCAAAGTCCAAAGTCCAAATTCCAAGGTCTAAAGTCCAAAGTCCAAAGTCTAAAGTCCAAAGTCCAAAGTCCAAAGTCTAAAATTTAAAGTCCAAAGTCCAAAGTCAAAGTCCAAAGTTCAAAGTCTAAAGTCCAAAGTCAAAGTCCAAAATCCAAAGCCTAAAGTCCAAAGTCCAAAATCTAAAGTCCAAAATCCAAAGTCCAAAGTCCTAAGTCCAAAGTACAAAGTCCAAAGTCTAAAGTCCAAAGTCCAAAGTCCAAAGTCCAAAGTCTAAAGTCCAAAGTCCAAAGTCTAAAGTCAAAGTCCAAAGCCCAAAGTCCAAAGTCCAAAGTCTAAAGTCCAAAGTCCAAAGTCCAAAGTCCAAAGTCCAAAGTACAAAGTCCAAAGTCTAAAGTCCAAACTTTAAAGTCCAAAGTCCAAAGTCCAAAGTCCAAAGTCCAAAGTAAAAAGTCCAATGTCTAAAGTCCAAAGCCCAAAGTCCAAAGTCCAAAATCTAAAGTCCAAAATCCAAAGTCCAAAGTCCAAAGTCCAAAGTACAAAGTCCAAAGTCTAAAGTCCAAAGTCCAAAGTCCAAAGTCCAAAGTCTAAAGTCCAAAGTCCAAAGTCTAAAGTCAAAGTCCAAAGCCCAAAGTCCAAAGTTCAAAGTCTAAAGTCCAAAGTCCAAAGTCCAAAGTCTAAAGTCCAAAGTCCAAAGCCCAAAGTCCAAAGTCTAAAGTCAAAGTCCAAAGCCCAAAGTCCAAAGTCCAAAGTCTAAAGTCCAAAGTCCAAAGTCCAAAGTCCAAATTCCAAGGTCTAAAGTCCAAAGTCCAAAGTCTAAAGTCCAAAGTCCAAAGTCCAAAGACCAAAGTCTAAAGTCCAAAGTCCAAAGTCGAAAGTCCAAAGTCCAAAGTCCAAATTCCAAGGTCTAAAGTCCAAAGTCCAAAGTCCAAAGTCTAAAGTCAAAGTCCAAAGCCCAAAGTCTAAAGTCCAAAGTCCAAAGTCCAAAGTCCAAAGTCCAAAGTTTAAAGTCAAAGTCCAAAGCGCAAAGTCCAAAGTCCAAAGTCTAAAGTCCAAAGTCCAAAGTCCAAAGTCCAAATTCCAAGGTCTAAAGTCCAAAGTCCAAAGTCTAAAGTCCAAAGTCCAAAGTCCAAAGTCCAAAGTCCAAAGTCCAAAGTCAAAGTCCAAAGTGCAAAGTCTAAAGTCGAAAGTCGAAAGTCCAAAGTCCAAAGTCTAAAGTCCAAAGTCCAAAGTCCAAAGTTTAAAGTCAAAGTCCAAAGCGCAAAGTCCAAAGTCCAAAGTCTAAAGTCCAAAGTCCAAAGTCCAAAGTCCAAAATCCAAGGTCTAAAGTCTAAAGTCCAAAGTCCAAAGTCCAAATTCCAAGGTCTAAAGTCCAAAGTCCAAAGTCTAAAGTCCAAAGTCCAAAGTCCAAAGTCCAAAGTCCAAAGTCCAAAGTCAAAGTCCAAAGTTCAAAGTCTAAAGTCCAAAGTCAAAGTCCAAAATCCAAAGCCTAAAGTCCAAAGTCCAAAATCTAAAGTCCAAAATCCAAAGTCCAAAGTCCAAAGTACAAAGTCCAAAGTCTAAAGTCCAAAGTCCAAAGTCCAAAGTCCAAAGTCTAAAGTCCAAAGTCTAAAGTCCAAAGTCCAAAGTCCAGAGTCCAAAGTCCAAAGTCCAAAGTCCAAAGTCCAAAGCCCAAAGTCCAAAGTCCAAAGTCTAAAGTCCAAAGTCCAAAGTCTAAAGTCCAAAGTCCAAAGCCCAAAGTTTAAAGTCTAAAGTCTAAAGTCCAAAGTCCAAAGTCCAGAGTCCAAAGTCCAAAGTCCAAAGTCCAAAGTCTAAAGTCCAAAGTCCAAAGTCCAAAGTCCAAAGTCCAAATTCCAAGGTCTAAAGTCTAAAGTCCAAAGCCCAAAGTCTAAAGTCCAAAGTCTAAAGTCCAAAGTCCAAAGTCCAAAGTCCAAAGTCCAAAGCCCAAAGTCCAATGTCCAAAGTCTAAAGTCCAAAGTCCAAAGTCCAAAGTCTAAAGTCCAAAGTCCAAAGCCCAAAGTCCAAAGTCTAAAGTCAAAGTCCAAAGCCCAAAGTCCAAAGTCCAAAGTCCAAAGTCCAAAGTCCAAAGTCCGGAGTCCAAAGTCCAAAGTCAAAAGTCCAAAGTCTAAAGTCCAAAGTCCAAAGTCTAAAGTCCAAAGTCCAAAGCCCAAAGTTTAAAGTCTAAAGTCTAAAGTCCAAAGTCCAAAGTCCAGAGTCCAAAGTCCAAAGTCCAAAGTCCAAAGTCTAAAGTCCAAAGTCCAAAGTCCAAAGTCCAAAGTCCAAATTCCAAGGTCCAAAGTCTAAAGTCCAAAGCCCAAAGTCTAAAGTCTAAAGTCCAAAGTCCAAAGTCCAGAGTCCAAAGTCCAAAGTCCAAAGTCCAAAGTCTAAAGTCCAAAGTCCAAAGTCCAAAGTCCAAAGTCCAAATTCCAAGGTCCAAAGTCTAAAGTCTAAAGCCCAAAGTCTAAAGTCCAAAGTCTAAAGTCCAAAGTCCAAAGTCCAAAGTCCAAAGTCCAAAGCCCAAAGTCCAAAGTCCAAAGTCTAAAGTCCAAAGTCCAAAGTCCAAAGTCTAAAGTCCAAAGTCCAAAGCCCAAAGTCCAAAGTCTAAAGTCAAAGTCCAAAGCCCAAAGTCCAAAGTCCAAAGTCCAAAGTCCAAAGTCCAAAGTCCGGAGTCCAAAGTCCAAAGTCAAAAGTCCAAAGTCTAAAGTCAAAGTCCAAAGCCCAAAGTCCAAAGTCCAAAATCTAAAGTCCAAAATCCAAAGTCCAAAGTCCAAAGTCCAAAGTACAAAGTCCAAAGTCTAAAGTCCAAAGTCCAAAGTCCAAATTCCAAGGTCTAAAGTCCAAAGTCCAAAGTCTAAAGTCCAAAGTCCAAAGTCCAAAGTCTAAAATTTAAAGTCCAAAGTCCAAAGTCAAAGTCCAAAGTTCAAAGTCTAAAGTCCAAAGTCAAAGTCCAAAATCCAAAGCCTAAAGTCCAAAGTCCAAAATCTAAAGTCCAAAATCCAAAGTCCAAAGTCCTAAGTCCAAAGTACAAAGTCCAAAGTCTAAAGTCCAAAGTCCAAAGTCCAAAGTCCAAAGTCTAAAGTCCAAAGTCCAAAGTCTAAAGTCAAAGTCCAAAGCCCAAAGTCCAAAGTCCAAAGTCTAAAGTCCAAAGTCCAAAGTCCAAAGTCCAAAGTCCAAAGTACAAAGTCCAAAGTCTAAAGTCCAAACTTTAAAGTCCAAAGTCCAAAGTCCAAAGTCCAAAGTCCAAAGTAAAAAGTCCAATGTCTAAAGTCCAAAGCCCAAAGTCCAAAGTCCAAAATCTAAAGTCCAAAATCCAAAGTCCAAAGTCCAAAGTCCAAAGTACAAAGTCCAAAGTCTAAAGTCCAAAGTCCAAAGTCCAAAGTCCAAAGTCTAAAGTCCAAAGTCCAAAGTAAAAAGTCCAATGTCTAAAGTCCAAAGCCCAAAGTCCAAAGTCCAAAATCTAAAGTCCAAAATCCAAAGTCCAAAGTCCAAAGTCCAAAGTACAAAGTCCAAAGTCTAAAGTCCAAAGTCCAAAGTCCAAAGTCCAAAGTCTAAAGTCCAAAGTCCAAAGTCTAAAGTCAAAGTCCAAAGCCCAAAGTCCAAAGTTCAAAGTCTAAAGTCCAAAGTCCAAAGTCCAAAGTCTAAAGTCCAAAGTCCAAAGCCCAAAGTCCAAAGTCTAAAGTCAAAGTCCAAAGCCCAAAGTCCAAAGTCCAAAGTCTAAAGTCCAAAGTCCAAAGTCCAAAGTCCAAATTCCAAGGTCTAAAGTCCAAAGTCCAAAGTCTAAAGTCCAAAGTCCAAAGTCCAAAGACCAAAGTCTAAAGTCCAAAGTCCAAAGTCGAAAGTCCAAACTCCAAAGTCCAAATTCCAAGGTCTAAAGTCCAAAGTCCAAAGTCCAAAGTCTAAAGTCAAAGTCCAAAGCCCAAAGTCTAAAGTCCAAAGTCTAAAGTCCAAAGTCCAAAGTCCAAAGTCCAAAGTCCAAAGTTTAAAGTCAAAGTCCAAAGCGCAAAGTCCAAAGTCCAAAGTCTAAAGTCCAAAGTCCAAAGTCCAAAGTCCAAATTCCAAGGTCTAAAGTCCAAAGTCCAAAGTCTAAAGTCCAAAGTCCAAAGTCCAAAGTCCAAAGTCCAAAGTCCAAAGTCAAAGTCCAAAGTGCAAAGTCTAAAGTCGAAAGTCGAAAGTCGAAAGTCCAAAGTCCAAAGTCTCAAGTCCAAAGTCCAAAGTCCAAAGTTTAAAGTCAAAGTCCAAAGCGCAAAGTCCAAAGTCCAAAGTCTAAAGTCCAAAGTCCAAAGTCCAAAGTCCAAAATCCAAGGTCTAAAGTCTAAAGTCCAAAGTCCAAAGTCCAAAGTCCAAAGTCCAAAGTTTAAAGTCAAAGTCCAAAGCGCAAAGTCCAAAGTCCAAAGTCTAAAGTCCAAAGTCCAAAGTCCAAAGTCCAAATTCCAAGGTCTAAAGTCCAAAGTCCAAAGTCTAAAGTCCAAAGTCCAAAGTCCAAAGTCCAAAGTCCAAAGTCCAAAGTCAAAGTCCAAAGTTCAAAGTCTAAAGTCCAAAGTCAAAGTCCAAAATCCAAAGCCTAAAGTCCAAAGTCCAAAATCTAAAGTCCAAAATCCAAAGTCCAAAGTCCAAAGTACAAAGTCCAAAGTCTAAAGTCCAAAGTCCAAAGTCTAAAGTCCAAATTCCAAGGTCCAAAGTCTAAAGTCCAAAGCCCAAAGTCTAAAGTCCAAAGTCTAAAGTCCAAAGTCCAAAGTCCAAAGTCCAAAGTCCAAAGTCTAAAGTCCAAAGTCCAAAGTCCAAAGTCCAAAGTCCAAAGTCTAAAGTCCAAAGTCCAAAGTCCAAAGTCCAAAGTCCAAAGTCCAAAGTCCAAAGTCCAAAGTCCAAAGTCCAAAGTCTAAAGTCCAAATTCCAAGGTCCAAAGTCTAAAGTCCAAAGCCCAAAGTCTAAAGTCCAAAGTCTAAAGTCCAAAGTCCAAAGTCCAAAGTCCAAAGTCCAAAGTCTAAAGCCCAAAGTCCAAAGTCCAAAGTCCAAAGTCCAAAGTCTAAAGTCCAAAGTCCAAAGTCTAAAGTCCAAAGTCCAAAGTCCAAAGTTGAAAGTCCAAAGTCCAAAGTCCAAAGTCCAAAGTCCAAAGTCCAAAGTTTAAAGTCCAAAGTCTAAAGTCCAAAGTCCAAAGTCCAAAGTCCAAAGTCTAAAGTCCAAAGTCCAAAGTCCAAAGTCCAAAGTCCAAAGTCTAAAGTCCAAATTCCAAGGTCCAAAGTCTAAAGTCCAAAGCCCAAAGTCTAAAGTCCAAAGTCTAAAGTCCAAAGTCCAAAGTCCAAAGTCCAAAGTCCAAAGTCTAAAGTCCAAAGTCCAACGTCCAAAGTCCAAAGTCCAAAGTTCAAAGTCCAAAGTCCAAAGTCCAAAGTTCAAAGTCCAAAGTCCAAAGTCCAAAGTCCAAAGTCTAAAGTCCAAAGTCCAAAGTCTAAAGTCCAAAGTCCAAAGTCCAAAGTTTAAAGTCCAAAGTCCAAAGTCCAAAGTCCAAAGTCCAGAGTCCAAAGTCTAAAGTCCAAAGTCCAAAGTCCAAAGTCCAAAGTACAAAGTCCAAAGTCTAAAGTCCAAACTTTAAAGTCCAAAGTCCAAAGCCCAAAGTCTAAAGTCCAAAGTCTAAAGTCCAAAGTCCAAAGTCCAAAGTCCAAAGTCCAAAGTCCAAAGTCTAAAGTCAAAGTCCAAAGCCCAAAGTCCAAAGTCCAAAGTCTAAAGTCCAAAGTCCAAAGTCCAAAGTCCAAATTCCAAGGTCTAAAGTCCAAAGTCCAAAGTCTAAAGTCCAAAGTCCAAAGTCCAAAGTCTAAAATTTAAAGTCCAAAGTCCAAAGTCAAAGTCCAAAGTTCAAAGTCTAAAGTCCAAAGTCAAAGTCCAAAATCCAAAGCCTAAAGTCCAAAGTCCAAAGTCCAAAGTCTAAAGTCCAAAGTCCAAAGTCCAAAGTCCAAAGCCCAAAGTCTAAAGTCCAAAGTCTAAAGTCCAAAGTCCAAAGTCCAAAGTCCAAAGTCCAAAGTCTAAAGTCAAAGTCCAAAGCCCAAAGTCCAAAGTCCAAAGTCTAAAGTCCAAATTCCAAGGTCCAAAGTCTAAAGTCCAAAGCCCAAAGTCTAAAGTCCAAAGTCTAAAGTCCAAAGTCCAAAGTCCAAAGTCCAAAGTCCAAAGTCTAAAGTCCAAAGTCCAAAGTCTAAAGTCCAAAGTCCAAAGTCCAAAGTCCAAAGTCCAAATTCCAAGGTCCAAAGTCTAAAGTCCAAAGCCCAAAGTCTAAAGTCCAAAGTCTAAAGTCCAAAGTCCAAAGTCCAAAGTCCAAAGTCCAAAGTCTAAAGTCCAAAGTCCAAAGCCCAAAGTCCAAAGTCCAAAGTCCAAAGTCTAAAGTCCAAAGTCCAAAGTCCAAAGTCTAAAGTCCAAAGTCCAAAGTCCAAAGTCCAAAGTCCAAATTCCAAGGTCCAAAGTCTAAAGTCCAAAGCCCAAAGTCTAAAGTCCAAAGTCTAAAGTCCAAAGTCCAAAGTCCAAAGTCCAAAGTCCAAAGTCTAAAGTCAAAGTCCAAAGCCCAAAGTCCAAAGTCCAAAGTCTAAAGTCCAAAGTCCAAAGTCCAATGTCCAAATTCCAAGGTCTAAAGTCCAAAGTCCAAAGTCTAAAGTCCAAAGTCCAAAGTCCAAAGTCTAAAATTTAAAGTCCAAAGTCCAAAGTCAAAGTCCAAAGTTCAAAGTCTAAAGTCCAAAGTCAAAGTCCAAAATCCAAAGCCTAAAGTCCAAAGTCCAAAATCTAAAGTCCAAAATCCAAAGTCCAAAGTCCTAAGTCCAAAGTACAAAGTCCAAAGTCTAAAGTCCAAAGTCCAAAGTCCAAAGTCCAAAGTCTAAAGTCCAAAGTCCAAAGTCTAAAGTCAAAGTCCAAAGCCCAAAGTCCAAAGTCCAAAGTCTAAAGTCCAAAGTCCAAAGTCCAAAGTCCAAAGTCCAAAGTACAAAGTCCAAAGTCTAAAGTCCAAACTTTAAAGTCCAAAGTCCAAAGTCCAAAGTCCAAAGTCCAAAGTCCAAAGTCCAAAGCCCAAAGTCTAAAGTCCAAAGTCTAAAGTCCAAAGTCCAAAGTCCAAAGTCCAAAGTCCAAAGTCTAAAGTCAAAGTCCAAAGCCCAAAGTCCAAAGTCCAAAGTCTAAAGTCCAAATTCCAAGGTCCAAAGTCTAAAGTCCAAAGCCCAAAGTCTAAAGTCCAAAGTCTAAAGTCCAAAGTCCAAAGTCCAAAGTCCAAAGTCCAAAGTCCAAAGTCCAAAGTCCAAAGTCCAAAGTCCAAATTCCAAGGTCCAAAGTCTAAAGTCCAAAGCCCAAAGTCTAAAGTCCAAAGCCTAAAGTCCAAAGTCCAAAGTCTAAAGTCCAAAGTCCAAAGTCTAAAGTCAAAGTCCAAAGCCCAAAGTCCAAAGTCTAAAGTCAAAGTCCAAAGCCCAAAGTCCAAAGTCCAAAGTCTAAAGTCCAAAGTCCAAAGTCCAAAGTCCAAATTCCAAGGTCTAAAGTCCAAAGTCCAAAGTCTAAAGTCCAAATTCCAAGGTCCAAAGTCTAAAGTCCAAAGTCTAAAGTCCAAAGTCCAAAGTCCAAAGTCCAAAGTCCAAAGTCCAAAGTCCAAAGTCCAAAGTCCAAAGTCCAAATTCCAAGGTCCAAAGTCTAAAGTCCAAAGCCCAAAGTCTAAAGTCCAAACTTTAAAGTCCAAAGTCCAAAGTCCAAAGTCCAAAGTCCAAAGTCCAAAGTCCAAAGCCCAAAGTCTAAAGTCCAAAGTCCAAAGTCCAAAGTCCAAAGTCCAAAGTCTAAAGTCAAAGTCCAAAGCCCAAAGTCCAAAGTCCAAAGTCTAAAGTCCAAAGTCCAAAGTCCAAAGTCCAAATTCCAAGGTCTAAAGTCCAAAGTCCAAAGTCTAAAGTCCAAAGTCCAAAGTCCAAAGACCAAAGTCTAAAGTCCAAAGTCCAAAGTCGAAAGTCCAAAGTCCAAAGTCCAAATTCCAAGGTCTAAAGTCCAAAGTCCAAAGTCCAAAGTCTAAAGTCAAAGTCCAAAGCCCAAAGTCTAAAGTCCAAAGTCTAAAGTCCAAAGTCCAAAGTCCAAAGTCCAAAGTTTAAAGTCAAAGTCCAAAGTGCAAAGTCCAAAGTCCAAAGTCTAAAGTCCAAAGTCCAAAGTCCAAAGTCCAAATTCCAAGGTCTAAAGTCCAAAGTCCAAAGTCTAAAGTCCAAAGTCCAAAGTCCAAAGTCCAAAGTCCAAAGTCCAAAGTCAAAGTCCAAAGTGCAAAGTCTAAAGTCGAAAGTCCAAAGTCCAAAGTCCAAAGTCCAAAGTCCAAAGTCCAAAGTCCAAAGTCCAAAGTCCAAAGTCCAAAGTCCAAAGTCTAAAGTCCAAATTCCAAGGTCCAAAGTCTAAAGTCCAAAGCCCAAAGTCTAAAGTCCAAAGTCTAAAGTCCAAAGTCCAAAGTCCAAAGTCCAAAGTCCAAAGTCTAAAGCCCAAAGTCCAAAGTCCAAAGTCCAAAGTCCAAAGTCTAAAGTCCAAAGTCCAAAGTCTAAAGTCCAAAGTCCAAAGTCCAAAGTTGAAAGTCCAAAGTCCAAAGTCCAAAGTCCAAAGTCCAAAGTCCAAAGTTTAAAGTCCAAAGTCTAAAGTCCAAAGTCCAAAGTCCAAAGTCCAAAGTCTAAAGTCCAAAGTCCAAAGTCCAAAGTCCAAAGTCCAAAGTCTAAAGTCCAAATTCCAAGGTCCAAAGTCTAAAGTCCAAAGCCCAAAGTCTAAAGTCCAAAGTCTAAAGTCCAAAGTCCAAAGTCCAAAGTCCAAAGTCCAAAGTCTAAAGTCCAAAGTCCAACGTCCAAAGTCCAAAGTCCAAAGTTCAAAGTCCAAAGTCCAAAGTCCAAAGTTCAAAGTCCAAAGTCCAAAGTCCAAAGTCCAAAGTCTAAAGTCCAAAGTCCAAAGTCTAAAGTCCAAAGTCCAAAGTCCAAAGTTTAAAGTCCAAAGTCCAAAGTCCAAAGTCCAAAGTCCAGAGTCCAAAGTCTAAAGTCCAAAGTCCAAAGTCCAAAGTCCAAAGTACAAAGTCCAAAGTCTAAAGTCCAAACTTTAAAGTCCAAAGTCCAAAGCCCAAAGTCTAAAGTCCAAAGTCTAAAGTCCAAAGTCCAAAGTCCAAAGTCCAAAGTCCAAAGTCCAAAGTCTAAAGTCAAAGTCCAAAGCCCAAAGTCCAAAGTCCAAAGTCTAAAGTCCAAAGTCCAAAGTCCAAAGTCCAAAGTCCAAAGTACAAAGTCCAAAGTCTAAAGTCCAAAGTCCAAAGCCCAAAGTCCAAAGTCTAAAGTCAAAGTCCAAAGCCCAAAGTCCAAAGTCCAAAGTCTAAAGTCCAAAGTCCAAAGTCCAAAGTCCAAATTCCAAGGTCTAAAGTCCAAAGTCCAAAGTCTAAAGTCCAAAGTCCAAAGTCCAAAGACCAAAGTCTAAAGTCCAAAGTCCAAAGTCGAAAGTCCAAAGTCCAAAGTCCAAATTCCAAGGTCTAAAGTCCAAAGTCCAAAGTCCAAAGTCTAAAGTCAAAGTCCAAAGCCCAAAGTCTAAAGTCCAAAGTCTAAAGTCCAAAGTCCAAAGTCCAAAGTCCAAAGTTTAAAGTCAAAGTCCAAAGTGCAAAGTCCAAAGTCCAAAGTCTAAAGTCCAAAGTCCAAAGTCCAAAGTCCAAATTCCAAGGTCTAAAGTCCAAAGTCCAAAGTCTAAAGTCCAAAGTCCAAAGTCCAAAGTCCAAAGTCCAAAGTCCAAAGTCAAAGTCCAAAGTGCAAAGTCTAAAGTCGAAAGTCCAAAGTCCAAAGTCCAAAGTCCAAAGTCCAAAGTCCAAAGTCCAAAGTCCAAAGTCCAAAGTCCAAAGTCTAAAGTCCAAATTCCAAGGTCCAAAGTCTAAAGTCCAAAGCCCAAAGTCTAAAGTCCAAAGTCTAAAGTCCAAAGTCCAAAGTCCAAAGTCCAAAGTCCAAAGTCTAAAGCCCAAAGTCCAAAGTCCAAAGTCCAAAGTCCAAAGTCTAAAGTCCAAAGTCCAAAGTCTAAAGTCCAAAGTCCAAAGTCCAAAGTTGAAAGTCCAAAGTCCAAAGTCCAAAGTCCAAAGTCCAAAGTCCAAAGTTTAAAGTCCAAAGTCTAAAGTCCAAAGTCCAAAGTCCAAAGTCCAAAGTCTAAAGTCCAAAGTCCAAAGTCCAAAGTCCAAAGTCCAAAGTCTAAAGTCCAAATTCCAAGGTCCAAAGTCTAAAGTCCAAAGCCCAAAGTCTAAAGTCCAAAGTCTAAAGTCCAAAGTCCAAAGTCCAAAGTCCAAAGTCCAAAGTCTAAAGTCCAAAGTCCAACGTCCAAAGTCCAAAGTCCAAAGTTCAAAGTCCAAAGTCCAAAGTCCAAAGTTCAAAGTCCAAAGTCCAAAGTCCAAAGTCCAAAGTCTAAAGTCCAAAGTCCAAAGTCTAAAGTCCAAAGTCCAAAGTCCAAAGTTTAAAGTCCAAAGTCCAAAGTCCAAAGTCCAAAGTCCAGAGTCCAAAGTCTAAAGTCCAAAGTCCAAAGTCCAAAGTCCAAAGTACAAAGTCCAAAGTCTAAAGTCCAAACTTTAAAGTCCAAAGTCCAAAGCCCAAAGTCTAAAGTCCAAAGTCTAAAGTCCAAAGTCCAAAGTCCAAAGTCCAAAGTCCAAAGTCCAAAGTCTAAAGTCAAAGTCCAAAGCCCAAAGTCCAAAGTCCAAAGTCTAAAGTCCAAAGTCCAAAGTCCAAAGTCCAAATTCCAAGGTCTAAAGTCCAAAGTCCAAAGTCTAAAGTCCAAAGTCCAAAGTCCAAAGTCTAAAATTTAAAGTCCAAAGTCCAAAGTCAAAGTCCAAAGTTCAAAGTCTAAAGTCCAAAGTCAAAGTCCAAAATCCAAAGCCTAAAGTCCAAAGTCCAAAGTCCAAAGTCTAAAGTCCAAAGTCCAAAGTCCAAAGTCCAAAGCCCAAAGTCTAAAGTCCAAAGTCCAAAGTCTAAAGTCCAAAGTCCAAAGTCCAAAGTCCAAAGTCCAAAGTCTAAAGTCAAAGTCCAAAGCCCAAAGTCCAAAGTCCAAAGTCTAAAGTCCAAATTCCAAGGTCCAAAGTCTAAAGTCCAAAGCCCAAAGTCTAAAGTCCAAAGTCTAAAGTCCAAAGTCCAAAGTCCAAAGTCCAAAGTCCAAAGTCTAAAGTCCAAAGTCCAAAGTCTAAAGTCCAAAGTCCAAAGTCCAAAGTCCAAAGTCCAAATTCCAAGGTCCAAAGTCTAAAGTCCAAAGCCCAAAGTCTAAAGTCCAAAGTCTAAAGTCCAAAGTCCAAAGTCCAAAGTCCAAAGTCCAAAGTCTAAAGTCCAAAGTCCAAAGCCCAAAGTCCAAAGTCCAAAGTCCAAAGTCTAAAGTCCAAAGTCCAAAGTCCAAAGTCTAAAGTCCAAAGTCCAAAGTCCAAAGTCCAAAGTCCAAATTCCAAGGTCCAAAGTCTAAAGTCCAAAGCCCAAAGTCTAAAGTCCAAAGTCTAAAGTCCAAAGTCCAAAGTCCAAAGTCCAAAGTCCAAAGTCTAAAGTCAAAGTCCAAAGCCCAAAGTCCAAAGTCCAAAGTCTAAAGTCCAAAGTCCAAAGTCCAATGTCCAAATTCCAAGGTCTAAAGTCCAAAGTCCAAAGTCTAAAGTCCAAAGTCCAAAGTCCAAAGTCTAAAATTTAAAGTCCAAAGTCCAAAGTCAAAGTCCAAAGTTCAAAGTCTAAAGTCCAAAGTCAAAGTCCAAAATCCAAAGCCTAAAGTCCAAAGTCCAAAATCTAAAGTCCAAAATCCAAAGTCCAAAGTCCTAAGTCCAAAGTACAAAGTCCAAAGTCTAAAGTCCAAAGTCCAAAGTCCAAAGTCCAAAGTCTAAAGTCCAAAGTCCAAAGTCTAAAGTCAAAGTCCAAAGCCCAAAGTCCAAAGTCCAAAGTCTAAAGTCCAAAGTCCAAAGTCCAAAGTCCAAAGTCCAAAGTACAAAGTCCAAAGTCTAAAGTCCAAACTTTAAAGTCCAAAGTCCAAAGTCCAAAGTCCAAAGTCCAAAGTCCAAAGTCCAAAGCCCAAAGTCTAAAGTCCAAAGTCTAAAGTCCAAAGTCCAAAGTCCAAAGTCCAAAGTCCAAAGTCTAAAGTCAAAGTCCAAAGCCCAAAGTCCAAAGTCCAAAGTCTAAAGTCCAAATTCCAAGGTCCAAAGTCTAAAGTCCAAAGCCCAAAGTCTAAAGTCCAAAGTCTAAAGTCCAAAGTCCAAAGTCCAAAGTCCAAAGTCCAAAGTCCAAAGTCCAAAGTCCAAAGTCCAAAGTCCAAATTCCAAGGTCCAAAGTCTAAAGTCCAAAGCCCAAAGTCTAAAGTCCAAAGCCTAAAGTCCAAAGTCCAAAGTCTAAAGTCCAAAGTCCAAAGTCTAAAGTCAAAGTCCAAAGCCCAAAGTCCAAAGTCTAAAGTCAAAGTCCAAAGCCCAAAGTCCAAAGTCCAAAGTCTAAAGTCCAAAGTCCAAAGTCCAAAGTCCAAATTCCAAGGTCTAAAGTCCAAAGTCCAAAGTCTAAAGTCCAAATTCCAAGGTCCAAAGTCTAAAGTCCAAAGTCTAAAGTCCAAAGTCCAAAGTCCAAAGTCCAAAGTCCAAAGTCCAAAGTCCAAAGTCCAAAGTCCAAAGTCCAAATTCCAAGGTCCAAAGTCTAAAGTCCAAAGCCCAAAGTCTAAAGTCCAAACTTTAAAGTCCAAAGTCCAAAGTCCAAAGTCCAAAGTCCAAAGTCCAAAGTCCAAAGCCCAAAGTCTAAAGTCCAAAGTCTAAAGTCCAAAGTCCAAAGTCCAAAGTCCAAAGTCCAAAGTCTAAAGTCAAAGTCCAAAGCCCAAAGTCCAAAGTCCAAAGTCTAAAGTCCAAATTCCAAGGTCCAAAGTCTAAAGTCCAAAGCCCAAAGTCTAAAGTCCAAAGTCTAAAGTCCAAAGTCCAAAGTCCAAAGTCCAAAGTCCAAAGTCCAAAGTCCAAAGTCCAAAGTCCAAAGTCCAAATTCCAAGGTCCAAAGTCTAAAGTCCAAAGCCCAAAGTCTAAAGTCCAAAGTCCAAAGTCCAAAGTCCAAAGTCCAAAGTACAAAGTCCAAAGTCTAAAGTCCAAAGTCCAAAGCCCAAAGTCCAAAGTCTAAAGTCAAAGTCCAAAGCCCAAAGTCCAAAGTCCAAAGTCTAAAGTCCAAAGTCCAAAGTCCAAAGTCCAAATTCCAAGGTCTAAAGTCCAAAGTCCAAAGTCTAAAGTCCAAAGTCCAAAGTCCAAAGACCAAAGTCTAAAGTCCAAAGTCCAAAGTCGAAAGTCCAAAGTCCAAAGTCCAAATTCCAAGGTCTAAAGTCCAAAGTCCAAAGTCCAAAGTCTAAAGTCAAAGTCCAAAGCCCAAAGTCTAAAGTCCAAAGTCTAAAGTCCAAAGTCCAAAGTCCAAAGTCCAAAGTTTAAAGTCAAAGTCCAAAGTGCAAAGTCCAAAGTCCAAAGTCTAAAGTCCAAAGTCCAAAGTCCAAAGTCCAAATTCCAAGGTCTAAAGTCCAAAGTCCAAAGTCTAAAGTCCAAAGTCCAAAGTCCAAATTCCAAGGTCTAAAGTCCAAAGTCCAAAGTCCAAAGTCTAAAGTCAAAGTCCAAAGCCCAAAGTCTAAAGTCCAAAGTCTAAAGTCCAAAGTCCAAAGTCCAAAGTCCAAAGTTTAAAGTCAAAGTCCAAAGTGCAAAGTCCAAAGTCCAAAGTCTAAAGTCCAAAGTCCAAAGTCCAAAGTCCAAATTCCAAGGTCTAAAGTCCAAAGTCCAAAGTCTAAAGTCCAAAGTCCAAAGTCCAAAGTCCAAAGTCCAAAGTCCAAAGTCAAAGTCCAAAGTGCAAAGTCTAAAGTCGAAAGTCCAAAGTCCAAAGTCCAAAGTCCAAAGTCCAAAGTCCAAAGTCCAAAGTCCAAAGTCCAAAGTCCAAAGTCTAAAGTCCAAATTCCAAGGTCCAAAGTCTAAAGTCCAAAGCCCAAAGTCTAAAGTCCAAAGTCTAAAGTCCAAAGTCCAAAGTCCAAAGTCCAAAGTCCAAAGTCTAAAGCCCAAAGTCCAAAGTCCAAAGTCCAAAGTCCAAAGTCTAAAGTCCAAAGTCCAAAGTCTAAAGTCCAAAGTCCAAAGTCCAAAGTTGAAAGTCCAAAGTCCAAAGTCCAAAGTCCAAAGTCCAAAGTCCAAAGTTTAAAGTCCAAAGTCTAAAGTCCAAAGTCCAAAGTCCAAAGTCCAAAGTCTAAAGTCCAAAGTCCAAAGTCCAAAGTCCAAAGTCCAAAGTCTAAAGTCCAAATTCCAAGGTCCAAAGTCTAAAGTCCAAAGCCCAAAGTCTAAAGTCCAAAGTCTAAAGTCCAAAGTCCAAAGTCCAAAGTCCAAAGTCCAAAGTCTAAAGTCCAAAGTCCAACGTCCAAAGTCCAAAGTCCAAAGTTCAAAGTCCAAAGTCCAAAGTCCAAAGTTCAAAGTCCAAAGTCCAAAGTCCAAAGTCCAAAGTCTAAAGTCCAAAGTCCAAAGTCTAAAGTCCAAAGTCCAAAGTCCAAAGTTTAAAGTCCAAAGTCCAAAGTCCAAAGTCCAAAGTCCAGAGTCCAAAGTCTAAAGTCCAAAGTCCAAAGTCCAAAGTCCAAAGTACAAAGTCCAAAGTCTAAAGTCCAAACTTTAAAGTCCAAAGTCCAAAGCCCAAAGTCTAAAGTCCAAAGTCTAAAGTCCAAAGTCCAAAGTCCAAAGTCCAAAGTCCAAAGTCCAAAGTCTAAAGTCAAAGTCCAAAGCCCAAAGTCCAAAGTCCAAAGTCTAAAGTCCAAAGTCCAAAGTCCAAAGTCCAAATTCCAAGGTCTAAAGTCCAAAGTCCAAAGTCTAAAGTCCAAAGTCCAAAGTCCAAAGTCTAAAATTTAAAGTCCAAAGTCCAAAGTCAAAGTCCAAAGTTCAAAGTCTAAAGTCCAAAGTCAAAGTCCAAAATCCAAAGCCTAAAGTCCAAAGTCCAAAGTCCAAAGTCTAAAGTCCAAAGTCCAAAGTCCAAAGTCCAAAGCCCAAAGTCTAAAGTCCAAAGTCTAAAGTCCAAAGTCCAAAGTCCAAAGTCCAAAGTCCAAAGTCTAAAGTCAAAGTCCAAAGCCCAAAGTCCAAAGTCCAAAGTCTAAAGTCCAAATTCCAAGGTCCAAAGTCTAAAGTCCAAAGCCCAAAGTCTAAAGTCCAAAGTCTAAAGTCCAAAGTCCAAAGTCCAAAGTCCAAAGTCCAAAGTCTAAAGTCCAAAGTCCAAAGTCTAAAGTCCAAAGTCCAAAGTCCAAAGTCCAAAGTCCAAATTCCAAGGTCCAAAGTCTAAAGTCCAAAGCCCAAAGTCTAAAGTCCAAAGTCTAAAGTCCAAAGTCCAAAGTCCAAAGTCCAAAGTCCAAAGTCTAAAGTCCAAAGTCCAAAGCCCAAAGTCCAAAGTCCAAAGTCCAAAGTCTAAAGTCCAAAGTCCAAAGTCCAAAGTCTAAAGTCCAAAGTCCAAAGTCCAAAGTCCAAAGTCCAAATTCCAAGGTCCAAAGTCTAAAGTCCAAAGCCCAAAGTCTAAAGTCCAAAGTCTAAAGTCCAAAGTCCAAAGTCCAAAGTCCAAAGTCCAAAGTCTAAAGTCAAAGTCCAAAGCCCAAAGTCCAAAGTCCAAAGTCTAAAGTCCAAAGTCCAAAGTCCAATGTCCAAATTCCAAGGTCTAAAGTCCAAAGTCCAAAGTCTAAAGTCCAAAGTCCAAAGTCCAAAGTCTAAAATTTAAAGTCCAAAGTCCAAAGTCAAAGTCCAAAGTTCAAAGTCTAAAGTCCAAAGTCAAAGTCCAAAATCCAAAGCCTAAAGTCCAAAGTCCAAAATCTAAAGTCCAAAATCCAAAGTCCAAAGTCCTAAGTCCAAAGTACAAAGTCCAAAGTCTAAAGTCCAAAGTCCAAAGTCCAAAGTCCAAAGTCTAAAGTCCAAAGTCCAAAGTCTAAAGTCAAAGTCCAAAGCCCAAAGTCCAAAGTCCAAAGTCTAAAGTCCAAAGTCCAAAGTCCAAAGTCCAAAGTCCAAAGTACAAAGTCCAAAGTCTAAAGTCCAAACTTTAAAGTCCAAAGTCCAAAGTCCAAAGTCCAAAGTCCAAAGTCCAAAGTCCAAAGCCCAAAGTCTAAAGTCCAAAGTCTAAAGTCCAAAGTCCAAAGTCCAAAGTCCAAAGTCCAAAGTCTAAAGTCAAAGTCCAAAGCCCAAAGTCCAAAGTCCAAAGTCTAAAGTCCAAATTCCAAGGTCCAAAGTCTAAAGTCCAAAGCCCAAAGTCTAAAGTCCAAAGTCTAAAGTCCAAAGTCCAAAGTCCAAAGTCCAAAGTCCAAAGTCCAAAGTCCAAAGTCCAAAGTCCAAAGTCCAAATTCCAAGGTCCAAAGTCTAAAGTCCAAAGCCCAAAGTCTAAAGTCCAAAGCCTAAAGTCCAAAGTCCAAAGTCTAAAGTCCAAAGTCCAAAGTCTAAAGTCAAAGTCCAAAGCCCAAAGTCCAAAGTCTAAAGTCAAAGTCCAAAGCCCAAAGTCCAAAGTCCAAAGTCTAAAGTCCAAAGTCCAAAGTCCAAAGTCCAAATTCCAAGGTCTAAAGTCCAAAGTCCAAAGTCTAAAGTCCAAATTCCAAGGTCCAAAGTCTAAAGTCCAAAGTCTAAAGTCCAAAGTCCAAAGTCCAAAGTCCAAAGTCCAAAGTCCAAAGTCCAAAGTCCAAAGTCCAAAGTCCAAATTCCAAGGTCCAAAGTCTAAAGTCCAAAGCCCAAAGTCTAAAGTCCAAACTTTAAAGTCCAAAGTCCAAAGTCCAAAGTCCAAAGTCCAAAGTCCAAAGTCCAAAGCCCAAAGTCTAAAGTCCAAAGTCTAAAGTCCAAAGTCCAAAGTCCAAAGTCCAAAGTCCAAAGTCTAAAGTCAAAGTCCAAAGCCCAAAGTCCAAAGTCCAAAGTCTAAAGTCCAAATTCCAAGGTCCAAAGTCTAAAGTCCAAAGCCCAAAGTCTAAAGTCCAAAGTCTAAAGTCCAAAGTCCAAAGTCCAAAGTCCAAAGTCCAAAGTCCAAAGTCCAAAGTCCAAAGTCCAAAGTCCAAATTCCAAGGTCCAAAGTCTAAAGTCCAAAGCCCAAAGTCTAAAGTCCAAAGTCCAAAGTCCAAAGTCCAAAGTCCAAAGTACAAAGTCCAAAGTCTAAAGTCCAAAGTCCAAAGCCCAAAGTCCAAAGTCTAAAGTCAAAGTCCAAAGCCCAAAGTCCAAAGTCCAAAGTCTAAAGTCCAAAGTCCAAAGTCCAAAGTCCAAATTCCAAGGTCTAAAGTCCAAAGTCCAAAGTCTAAAGTCCAAAGTCCAAAGTCCAAAGACCAAAGTCTAAAGTCCAAAGTCCAAAGTCGAAAGTCCAAAGTCCAAAGTCCAAATTCCAAGGTCTAAAGTCCAAAGTCCAAAGTCCAAAGTCTAAAGTCAAAGTCCAAAGCCCAAAGTCTAAAGTCCAAAGTCTAAAGTCCAAAGTCCAAAGTCCAAAGTCCAAAGTTTAAAGTCAAAGTCCAAAGTGCAAAGTCCAAAGTCCAAAGTCTAAAGTCCAAAGTCCAAAGTCCAAAGTCCAAATTCCAAGGTCTAAAGTCCAAAGTCCAAAGTCTAAAGTCCAAAGTCCAAAGTCCAAAGTCCAAAGTCCAAAGTCCAAAGTCAAAGTCCAAAGTGCAAAGTCTAAAGTCGAAAGTCCAAAGTCCAAAGTCCAAAGTCTAAAGTCAAAGTCTAAAGCCCAAAGTCCAAAGTCCAAAGTCTAAAGTCCAAAGTCCAAAGTCCAAAGTCCAAAGTCCAAAGTCCAAAGTCTAAAGTCAAAGTCCAAAGCCCAAAGTCCAAAGTCCAAAGTCTAAAGTCCAAAGTCCAAAGTCCAAAGTCCAAATTCCAAGGTCTAAAGTCCAAAGTCCAAAGTCTAAAGTCCAAAGTCCAAAGTCCAAAGTCTAAAGTCCAAAGTCCAAAGTCCAAAGTCCAAATTCCAAGGTCTAAAGTCCAAAGTCTAAAGTCTAAAGTCCAAAGTCCAAAGTCCAAAGTCCAAAGTCTTAAGTCCAAAGTCCAAAGTCTAAAGTCAAACTCCAAAACCCAAAGTACAAAGTCTAAAGTCAAAGTCTAAAGCCCAAAGTCCAAAGTCCAAAGTCTAAAGTCCAAAGTCCAAAGTCCAAAGTCCAAAGTCCAATGTCCAAAGTCCAAAGTCCAAAGTCCAAAGTCCAAAGTTCAAAGTCCAAAGTCCAAAGTCCAAAGTCCAAAGTCTAAAGTCCAAAGTCCAAAGTCTAAAGTCCAAAGTCGAAAGTCGAAAGTCCAAAGTCCAAAGTCCAAAGTCCAAAGTCCAAAGTCCAAAGTCCAAAGTCTAAAGTCCAAATTCCAAGGTCCAAAGTCTAAAGTCCAAAGCCCAAAGTCTAAAGTCCAAAGTCTAAAGTCCAAAGTCCAAAGTCCAAAGTCCAAAGTCCAAAGTCTAAAGTCCAAAGTCCAAAGTCCAAAGTCCAAAGTCCAAAGTCTAAAGTCCAAAGTCCAAAGTCTAAAGTCCAAAGTCCAAAGTCCAAAGTTGAAAGTCCAAAGTCCAAAGTCCAAAGTCCAAAGTCCAAAGTCCAAAGTTTAAAGTCCAAAGTCTAAAGTCCAAAGTCCAAAGTCCAAAGTCCAAAGTCTAAAGTCCAAAGTCCAAAGTCCAAAGTCCAAAGTCCAAAGTCCAAAGTCCAAAGTCTAAAGTCCAAATTCCAAGGTCCAAAGTCTAAAGTCCAAAGCCCAAAGTCTAAAGTCCAAAGTCTAAAGTCCAAAGTCCAAAGTCCAAAGTCCAAAGTCCAAAGTCTAAAGTCCAAAGTCCAACGTCCAAAGTCCAAAGTCCAAAGTTCAAAGTCCAAAGTCCAAAGTCCAAAGTTCAAAGTCCAAAGTCCAAAGTCCAAAGTCCAAAGTCTAAAGTCCAAAGTCCAAAGTCTAAAGTCCAAAGTCCAAAGTCCAAAGTTTAAAGTCCAAAGTCCAAAGTCCAAAGTCCAAAGTCCAGAGTCCAAAGTCTAAAGTCCAAAGTCCAAAGTCCAAAGTCCAAAGTCCAAAGTACAAAGTCCAAAGTCTAAAGTCCAAACTTTAAAGTCCAAAGTCCAAAGCCCAAAGTCTAAAGTCCAAAGTCTAAAGTCCAAAGTCCAAAGTCCAAAGTCCAAAGTCCAAAGTCTAAAGTCAAAGTCCAAAGCCCAAAGTCCAAAGTCCAAAGTCTAAAGTCCAAAGTCCAAAGTCCAAAGTCCAAATTCCAAGGTCTAAAGTCCAAAGTCCAAAGTCTAAAGTCCAAAGTCCAAAGTCCAAAGTCTAAAATTTAAAGTCCAAAGTCCAAAGTCAAAGTCCAAAGTTCAAAGTCTAAAGTCCAAAGTCAAAGTCCAAAATCCAAAGCCTAAAGTCCAAAGTCCAAAGTCCAAAGTCTAAAGTCCAAAGTCCAAAGTCCAAAGTCCAAAGCCCAAAGTCTAAAGTCCAAAGTCTAAAGTCCAAAGTCCAAAGTCCAAAGTCCAAAGTCCAAAGTCTAAAGTCAAAGTCCAAAGCCCAAAGTCCAAAGTCCAAAGTCTAAAGTCCAAATTCCAAGGTCCAAAGTCTAAAGTCCAAAGCCCAAAGTCTAAAGTCCAAAGTCTAAAGTCCAAAGTCCAAAGTCCAAAGTCCAAAGTCCAAAGTCTAAAGTCCAAAGTCCAAAGTCTAAAGTCCAAAGTCCAAAGTCCAAAGTCCAAAGTCCAAATTCCAAGGTCCAAAGTCTAAAGTCCAAAGCCCAAAGTCTAAAGTCCAAAGTCTAAAGTCCAAAGTCCAAAGTCCAAAGTCCAAAGTCCAAAGTCTAAAGTCCAAAGTCCAAAGTCCAAAGTCCAAAGTCCAAAGTCCAAAGTCTAAAGTCCAAAGTCCAAAGTCCAAAGTCTAAAGTCCAAAGTCCAAAGTCCAAAGTCCAAAGTCCAAATTCCAAGGTCCAAAGTCTAAAGTCCAAAGCCCAAAGTCTAAAGTCCAAAGTCTAAAGTCCAAAGTCCAAAGTCCAAAGTCCAAAGTCCAAAGTCTAAAGTCAAAGTCCAAAGCCCAAAGTCCAAAGTCCAAAGTCTAAAGTCCAAAGTCCAAAGTCCAAAGTCCAAATTCCAAGGTCTAAAGTCCAAAGTCCAAAGTCTAAAGTCCAAAGTCCAAAGTCCAAAGTCTAAAATTTAAAGTCCAAAGTCCAAAGTCAAAGTCCAAAGTTCAAAGTCTAAAGTCCAAAGTCAAAGTCCAAAATCCAAAGCCTAAAGTCCAAAGTCCAAAATCTAAAGTCCAAAATCCAAAGTCCAAAGTCCTAAGTCCAAAGTACAAAGTCCAAAGTCTAAAGTCCAAAGTCCAAAGTCCAAAGTCCAAAGTCTAAAGTCCAAAGTCCAAAGTCTAAAGTCAAAGTCCAAAGCCCAAAGTCCAAAGTCCAAAGTCTAAAGTCCAAAGTCCAAAGTCCAAAGTCCAAAGTCCAAAGTACAAAGTCCAAAGTCTAAAGTCCAAACTTTAAAGTCCAAAGTCCAAAGTCCAAAGTCCAAAGTCCAAAGTAAAAAGTCCAATGTCTAAAGTCCAAAGCCCAAAGTCCAAAGTCCAAAATCTAAAGTCCAAAATCCAAAGTCCAAAGTCCAAAGTCCAAAGTACAAAGTCCAAAGTCTAAAGTCCAAAGTCCAAAGTCCAAAGTCCAAAGTCTAAAGTCCAAAGTCCAAAGTAAAAAGTCCAATGTCTAAAGTCCAAAGCCCAAAGTCCAAAGTCCAAAATCTAAAGTCCAAAATCCAAAGTCCAAAGTCCAAAGTCCAAAGTACAAAGTCCAAAGTCTAAAGTCCAAAGTCCAAAGTCCAAAGTCCAAAGTCTAAAGTCCAAAGTCCAAAGTCTAAAGTCAAAGTCCAAAGCCCAAAGTCCAAAGTTCAAAGTCTAAAGTCCAAAGTCCAAAGTCCAAAGTCTAAAGTCCAAAGTCCAAAGCCCAAAGTCCAAAGTCTAAAGTCAAAGTCCAAAGCCCAAAGTCCAAAGTCCAAAGTCTAAAGTCCAAAGTCCAAAGTCCAAAGTCCAAATTCCAAGGTCTAAAGTCCAAAGTCCAAAGTCTAAAGTCCAAAGTCCAAAGTCCAAAGACCAAAGTCCAAAGTACAAAGTCCAAAGTCTAAAGTCCAAAGTCCAAAGTCCAAAGTCCAAAGTCTAAAGTCCAAAGTCCAAAGTCTAAAATTTAAAGTCCAAAGTCCAAAGTCAAAGTCCAAAGTTCAAAGTCTAAAGTCCAAAGTCAAAGTCCAAAATCCAAAGCCTAAAGTCCAAAGTCCAAAATCTAAAGTCCAAAATCCAAAGTCCAAAGTCCTAAGTCCAAAGTACAAAGTCCAAAGTCTAAAGTCCAAAGTCCAAAGTCCAAAGTCCAAAGTCTAAAGTCCAAAGTCCAAAGTCTAAAGTCAAAGTCCAAAGCCCAAAGTCCAAAGTCCAAAGTCTAAAGTCCAAAGTCCAAAGTCCAAAGTCCAAAGTCCAAAGTACAAAGTCCAAAGTCTAAAGTCCAAACTTTAAAGTCCAAAGTCCAAAGTCCAAAGTCCAAAGTCCAAAGTAAAAAGTCCAATGTCTAAAGTCCAAAGCCCAAAGTCCAAAGTCCAAAATCTAAAGTCCAAAATCCAAAGTCCAAAGTCCAAAGTCCAAAGTACAAAGTCCAAAGTCTAAAGTCCAAAGTCCAAAGTCCAAAGTCCAAAGTCTAAAGTCCAAAGTCCAAAGTAAAAAGTCCAATGTCTAAAGTCCAAAGCCCAAAGTCCAAAGTCCAAAATCTAAAGTCCAAAATCCAAAGTCCAAAGTCCAAAGTCCAAAGTACAAAGTCCAAAGTCTAAAGTCCAAAGTCCAAAGTCCAAAGTCCAAAGTCTAAAGTCCAAAGTCCAAAGTCTAAAGTCAAAGTCCAAAGCCCAAAGTCCAAAGTTCAAAGTCTAAAGTCCAAAGTCCAAAGTCCAAAGTCTAAAGTCCAAAGTCCAAAGCCCAAAGTCCAAAGTCTAAAGTCAAAGTCCAAAGCCCAAAGTCCAAAGTCCAAAGTCTAAAGTCCAAAGTCCAAAGTCCAAAGTCCAAATTCCAAGGTCTAAAGTCCAAAGTCCAAAGTCTAAAGTCCAAAGTCCAAAGTCCAAAGACCAAAGTCTAAAGTCCAAAGTCCAAAGTCAAAAGTCCAAACTCCAAAGTCCAAATTCCAAGGTCTAAAGTCCAAAGTCCAAAGTCCAAAGTCTAAAGTCAAAGTCCAAAGTCCAAAGTCCAAAGTCCAAATTCCAAGGTCTAAAGTCCAAAGTCCAAAGTCTAAAGTCCAAAGTCCAAAGTCCAAAGTCCAAAGTCCAAAGTCCAAAGTCAAAGTCCAAAGTGCAAAGTCTAAAGTCGAAAGTCGAAAGTCCAAAGTCCAAAGTCTAAAGTCCAAAGTCCAAAGTCCAAAGTTTAAAGTCAAAGTCCAAAGCGCAAAGTCTAAAGTCCAAAGTCTAAAGTCCAAAGTCCAAAGTCCAAAGTCCAAAATCCAAGGTCTAAAGTCTAAAGTCCAAAGTCCAAAGTCCAAAGTCCAAAGTCCAAAGTTTAAAGTCAAAGTCCAAAGCGCAAAGTCCAAAGTCCAAAGTCTAAAGTCCAAAGTCCAAAGTCCAAAGTCCAAATTCCAAGGTCTAAAGTCCAAAGTCCAAAGTCTAAAGTCCAAAGTCCAAAGTCCAAAGTCCAAAGTCCAAAGTCCAAAGTCAAAGTCCAAAGTTCAAAGTCTAAAGTCCAAAGTCAAAGTCCAAAATCCAAAGCCTAAAGTCCAAAGTCCAAAATCTAAAGTCCAAAATCCAAAGTCCAAAGTCCAAAGTACAAAGTCCAAAGTCTAAAGTCCAAAGTCCAAAGTCTAAAGTCCAAATTCCAAGGTCCAAAGTCTAAAGTCCAAAGCCCAAAGTCTAAAGTCCAAAGTCTAAAGTCCAAAGTCCAAAGTCCAAAGTCCAAAGTCCAAAGTCTAAAGTCCAAAGTCCAAAGTCCAAAGTCCAAAGTCCAAAGTCTAAAGTCCAAAGTCGAAAGTCCAAAGTCCAAAGTCCAAAGTCCAAAGTCCAAAGTCCAAAGTCCAAAGTCCAAAGTCTAAAGTCCAAATTCCAAGGTCCAAAGTCTAAAGTCCAAAGCCCAAAGTCTAAAGTCCAAAGTCTAAAGTCCAAAGTCCAAAGTCCAAAGTCCAAAGTCCAAAGTCTAAAGCCCAAAGTCCAAAGTCCAAAGTCCAAAGTCCAAAGTCTAAAGTCCAAAGTCCAAAGTCTAAAGTCCAAAGTCCAAAGTCCAAAGTTGAAAGTCCAAAGTCCAAAGTCCAAAGTCCAAAGTCCAAAGTCCAAAGTTTAAAGTCCAAAGTCTAAAGTCCAAAGTCCAAAGTTCCAAGTCCAAAGTCTAAAGTCCAAAGTCCAAAGTCCAAAGTCCAAAGTCCAAAGTCTAAAGTCCAAATTCCAAGGTCCAAAGTCTAAAGTCCAAAGCCCAAAGTCTAAAGTCCAAAGTCTAAAGTCCAAAGTCCAAAGTCCAAAGTCCAAAGTCCAAAGTCCAAAGTCTAAAGTCCAAAGTCCAACGTCCAAAGTCCAAAGTCCAAAGTTCAAAGTCCAAAGTCCAAAGTCCAAAGTTCAAAGTCCAAAGTCCAAAGTCCATAGTCCAAAGTCTAAAGTCCAAAGTCCAAAGTCTAAAGTCCAAAGTCCAAAGTCCAAAGTTTAAAGTCCAAAGTCCAAAGTCCAAAGTCCAAAGTCCAGAGTCCAAAGTCTAAAGTCCAAAGTCCAAAGTCCAAAGTCCAAAGTCCAAAGTACAAAGTCCAAAGTCTAAAGTCCAAACTTTAAAGTCCAAAGTCCAAAGCCCAAAGTCTAAAGTCCAAAGTCTAAAGTCCAAAGTCCAAAGTCCAAAGTCCAAAGTCCAAAGTCTAAAGTCAAAGTCCAAAGCCCAAAGTCCAAAGTCCAAAGTCTAAAGTCCAAAGTCCAAAGTCCAAAGTCCAAATTCCAAGGTCTAAAGTCCAAAGTCCAAAGTCTAAAGTCCAAAGTCCAAAGTCCAAAGTCTAAAATTTAAAGTCCAAAGTCCAAAGTCAAAGTCCAAAGTTCAAAGTCTAAAGTCCAAAGTCAAAGTCCAAAATCCAAAGCCTAAAGTCCAAAGTCCAAAGTCCAAAGTCTAAAGTCCAAAGTCCAAAGTCCAAAGTCCAAAGCCCAAAGTCTAAAGTCCAAAGTCTAAAGTCCAAAGTCCAAAGTCCAAAGTCCAAAGTCCAAAGTCTAAAGTCAAAGTCCAAAGCCCAAAGTCTAAAGTCCAAAGTCTAAAGTCCAAATTCCAAGGTCCAAAGTCTAAAGTCCAAAGCCCAAAGTCTAAAGTCCAAAGTCTAAAGTCCAAAGTCCAAAGTCCAAAGTCCAAAGTCCAAAGTCTAAAGTCCAAAGTCCAAAGTCTAAAGTCCAAAGTCCAAAGTCCAAAGTCCAAAGTCCAAATTCCAAGGTCCAAAGTCTAAAGTCCAAAGCCCAAAGTCTAAAGTCCAAAGTCTAAAGTCCAAAGTCCAAAGTCCAAAGTCCAAAGTCCAAAGTCTAAAGTCCAAAGTCCAAAGTCCAAAGTCCAAAGTCCAAAGTCCAAAGTCTAAAGTCCAAAGTCCAAAGTCCAAAGTCCAAAGTCTAAAGTCCAAAGTCCAAAGTCCAAAGTCCAAAGTCCAAATTCCAAGGTCCAAAGTCTAAAGTCCAAAGCCCAAAGTCTAAAGTCCAAAGTCTAAAGTCCAAAGTCCAAAGTCCAAAGTCCAAAGTCCAAAGTCCAAAGTCTAAAGTCAAAGTCCAAAGCCCAAAGTCCAAAGTCCAAAGTCTAAAGTCCAAAGTCCAAAGTCCAAAGTCCAAATTCCAAGGTCTAAAGTCCAAAGTCCAAAGTCTAAAGTCCAAAGTCCAAAGTCCAAAGTCTAAAATTTAAAGTCCAAAGTCCAAAGTCAAAGTCCAAAGTTCAAAGTCTAAAGTCCAAAGTCAAAGTCCAAAATCCAAAGCCTAAAGTCCAAAGTCCAAAATCTAAAGTCCAAAATCCAAAGTCCAAAGTCCTAAGTCCAAAGTACAAAGTCCAAAGTCTAAAGTCCAAAGTCCAAAGTCCAAAGTCCAAAGTCTAAAGTCCAAAGTCCAAAGTCTAAAGTCAAAGTCCAAAGCCCAAAGTCCAAAGTCCAAAGTCTAAAGTCCAAAGTCCAAAGTCCAAAGTCCAAAGTCCAAAGTACAAAGTCCAAAGTCTAAAGTCCAAACTTTAAAGTCCAAAGTCCAAAGTCCAAAGTCCAAAGTCCAAAGTAAAAAGTCCAATGTCTAAAGTCCAAAGCCCAAAGTCCAAAGTCCAAAATCTAAAGTCCAAAATCCAAAGTCCAAAGTCCAAAGTCCAAAGTACAAAGTCCAAAGTCTAAAGTCCAAAGTCCAAAGTCCAAAGTCCAAAGTCTAAAGTCCAAAGTCCAAAGTCTAAAGTCAAAGTCCAAAGCCCAAAGTCCAAAGTTCAAAGTCTAAAGTCCAAAGTCCAAAGTCCAAAGTCTAAAGTCCAAAGTCCAAAGCCCAAAGTCCAAAGTCTAAAGTCAAAGTCCAAAGCCCAAAGTCCAAAGTCCAAAGTCTAAAGTCCAAAGTCCAAAGTCCAAAGTCCAAATTCCAAGGTCTAAAGTCCAAAGTCCAAAGTCTAAAGTCCAAAGTCCAAAGTCCAAAGACCAAAGTCTAAAGTCCAAAGTCCAAAGTCGAAAGTCCAAAGTCCAAAGTCCAAATTCCAAGGTCTAAAGTCCAAAGTCCAAAGTCCAAAGTCTAAAGTCAAAGTCCAAAGCCCAAAGTCTAAAGTCCAAAGTCTAAAGTCCAAAGTCCAAAGTCCAAAGTCCAAAGTCCAAAGTTTAAAGTCAAAGTCCAAAGCGCAAAGTCCAAAGTCCAAAGTCTAAAGTCCAAAGTCCAAAGTCCAAAGTCCAAATTCCAAGGTCTAAAGTCCAAAGTCCAAAGTCTAAAGTCCAAAGTCCAAAGTCCAAAGTCCAAAGTCCAAAGTCCAAAGTCAAAGTCCAAAGTGCAAAGTCTAAAGTCGAAAGTCGAAAGTCCAAAGTCCAAAGTCTAAAGTCCAAAGTCCAAAGTCCAAAGTTTAAAGTCAAAGTCCAAAGCGCAAAGTCCAAAGTCCAAAGTCTAAAGTCCAAAGTCCAAAGTCCAAAGTCCAAAATCCAAGGTCTAAAGTCTAAAGTCCAAAGTCCAAAGTCCAAATTCCAAGGTCTAAAGTCCAAAGTCCAAAGTCTAAAGTCCAAAGTCCAAAGTCCAAAGTCCAAAGTCCAAAGTCCAAAGTCAAAGTCCAAAGTTCAAAGTCTAAAGTCCAAAGTCAAAGTCCAAAATCCAAAGCCTAAAGTCCAAAGTCCAAAATCTAAAGTCCAAAATCCAAAGTCCAAAGTCCAAAGTACAAAGTCCAAAGTCTAAAGTCCAAAGTCCAAAGTCCAAAGTCCAAAGTCTAAAGTCCAAAGTCCAAAGTCTAAAGTCAAAGTCCAAAGCCCAAAGTCCAAAGTCCAAAGTCTAAAGTCCAAAGTCCAAAGTCTAAAGTCCAAAGTCCAAAGCCCAAAGTTTAAAGTCTAAAGTCTAAAGTCCAAAGTCCAAAGTCCAGAGTCCAAAGTCCAAAGTCCAAAGTCCAAAGTCTAAAGTCCAAAGTCCAAAGTCCAAAGTCCAAAGTCCAAATTCCAAGGTCCAAAGTCTAAAGTCCAAAGCCCAAAGTCTAAAGTCCAAAGTCTAAAGTCCAAAGTCCAAAGTCCAAAGTCCAAAGTCCAAAGTCCAAAGCCCAAAGTCCAATGTCCAAAGTCTAAAGTCCAAAGTCCAAAGTCCAAAGTCTAAAGTCCAAAGTCCAAAGCCCAAAGTCCAAAGTCTAAAGTCAAAGTCCAAAGCCCAAAGTCCAAAGTCCAAAGTCCAAAGTCCAAAGTCCAAAGTCCGGAGTCCAAAGTCCAAAGTCAAAAGTCCAAAGTCTAAAGTCCAAAGTCCAAAGTCTAAAGTCCAAAGTCCAAAGCCCAAAGTTTAAAGTCTAAAGTCTAAAGTCCAAAGTCCAAAGTCCAGAGTCCAAAGTCCAAAGTCCAAAGTCCAAAGTCTAAAGTCCAAAGTCCAAAGTCCAAAGTCTAAAGTCCAAAGTCCAAAGCCCAAAGTCCAAAGTCTAAAGTCAAAGTCCAAAGCCCAAAGTCCAAAGTCCAAAGTCCAAAGTCCAAAGTCCAAAGTCCGGAGTCCAAAGTCCAAAGTCAAAAGTCCAAAGTCTAAAGTCCAAAGTCCAAAGTCTAAAGTCCAAAGTCCAAAGCCCAAAGTTTAAAGTCTAAAGTCTAAAGTCCAAAGTCCAAAGTCCAGAGTCCAAAGTCCAAAGTCCAAAGTCCAAAGTCTAAAGTCCAAAGTCCAAAGTCCAAAGTCCAAAGTCCAAATTCCAAGGTCCAAAGTCTAAAGTCCAAAGCCCAAAGTCTAAAGTCTAAAGTCCAAAGTCCAAAGTCCAGAGTCCAAAGTCCAAAGTCCAAAGTCCAAAGTCTAAAGTCCAAAGTCCAAAGTCCAAAGTCCAAAGTCCAAATTCCAAGGTCCAAAGTCTAAAGTCTAAAGCCCAAAGTCTAAAGTCCAAAGTCTAAAGTCCAAAGTCCAAAGTCCAAAGTCCAAAGTCCAAAGCCCAAAGTCCAAAGTCCAAAGTCTAAAGTCCAAAGTCCAAAGTCCAAAGTCTAAAGTCCAAAGTCCAAAGCCCAAAGTCCAAAGTCTAAAGTCAAAGTCCAAAGCCCAAAGTCCAAAGTCCAAAGTCCAAAGTCCAAAGTCCAAAGTCCGGAGTCCAAAGTCCAAAGTCAAAAGTCCAAAGTCTAAAGTCAAAGTCCAAAGCCCAAAGTCCAAAGTCCAAAATCTAAAGTCCAAAATCCAAAGTCCAAAGTCCAAAGTCCAAAGTACAAAGTCCAAAGTCTAAAGTCCAAAGTCCAAAGTCCAAAGTCCAAAGTCTAAAGTCCAAAGTCCAAAGTCTAAAGTCAAAGTCCAAAGCCCAAAGTCCAAAGTCCAAAGTCTAAAGTCCAAAGTCCAAAGTCCAAAGTCCAAAGTCCAAAGTACAAAGTCCAAAGTCTAAAGTCCAAACTTTAAAGTCCAAAGTCCAAAGTCCAAAGTCCAAAGTCCAAAGTAAAAAGTCCAATGTCTAAAGTCCAAAGACCAAAGTCTAAAGTCCAAAGTTCAAAGTCGAAAGTCCAAAGTCCAAAGTCTAAAGTCCAAAGTCCAAAGTCCAAAGTCCAAAGTCTAAAGTCCAAAGTCCAAAGTCTAAAGTCAAAGTCCAATGCCCAAAGTCCAAAGTCCAAAGTCTAAAGCCCAAAGTCCAAAGTCTAAAGTCAAAGTCCAAAGCCCAAAGTCCAAAGTCCAAAGTCTAGAGTCCAAAGCCCAAAGTCCAAAGTCCAAAGTCTAAAGTCCAAAGTCCAAAGTCTAAAGTCAAAGTCCAATGCCCAAAGTCCAAAGTCCAAAGTCTAAAGCCCAAAGTCCAAAGTCTAAAGTCAAAGTCCAAAGCCCAAAGTCCAAAGTCCAAAGTCTAGAGTCCAAAGCCCAAAGTCTTAAGTCCAAAGTCTAAAGTCCAAAGTCCAAAGTCCAAAGTCTAAAGTCCAAAGTCTAAAGTCCAAAGTCCAAAGTCCAAAGTCCAAAGTCCAAAGTCTAAAGTCCAAAGTCCAAAGTCTAAAGTCCAAAGTCCAAAGTCCAAAGTTTAAAGTCCAAAGTCTAAAGTCCAAAGTCCAAAGTCCAAAGTCCAAAGTTTAAAGTCCAAAGTCTAAAGTCCAAAGTCCAAAGTCCAAAGTCCAAAGTCTAAAGTCCAAAGTCCAAAGTCCAAAGTCCAAAGTCCAAAGTCTAAAGTCCAAATTCCAAGGTCCAAAGTCTAAAGTCCAAAGCCCAAAGTCTAAAGTCCAAAGTCTAAAGTCCAAAGTCCAAAGTCCAAAGTCCAAAGTCCAAAGTCTAAAGTCCAAAGTCCAACGTCCAAAGTCCAAAGTCCAAAGTTCAAAGTCCAAAGTCCAAAGTCCAAAGTTCAAAGTCCAAAGTCCAAAGTCCAAAGTCCAAAGTCTAAAGTCCAAAGTCCAAAGTCTAAAGTCCAAAGTCCAAAGTCCAAAGTTTAAAGTCCAAAGTCCAAAGTCCAAAGTCCAAAGTCCAGAGTCCAAAGTCCAAAGTCCAAAGTCCAAAGTCTAAAGTCCAAAGTCCAAAGTCCAAAGTCCAAAGTCCAAATTCCAAGGTCCAAAGTCTAAAGTCCAAAGCCCAAAGTCTAAAGTCCAAAGCCTAAAGTCCAAAGTCCAAAGTCTAAAGTCCAAAGTCCAAAGTCTAAAGTCAAAGTCCAAAGCCCAAAGTCCAAAGTCCAAAGTCTAAAGTCCAAAGTCCAAAGTCCAAAGTCCAAAGTCCAAAGTACAAAGTCCAAAGTCTAAAGTCCAAAGTCCAAAGCCCAAAGTCCAAAGTCTAAAGTCAAAGTCCAAAGCCCAAAGTCCAAAGTCCAAAGTCTAAAGTCCAAAGTCCAAAGTCCAAAGTCCAAATTCCAAGGTCTAAAGTCCAAAGTCCAAAGTCTAAAGTCCAAAGTCCAAAGTCCAAAGTCTAAAATTTAAAGTCCAAAGTCCAAAGTCAAAGTCCAAAGTTCAAAGTCTAAAGTCCAAAGTCAAAGTCCAAAATCCAAAGCCTAAAGTCCAAAGTCCAAAGTCCAAAGTCTAAAGTCCAAAGTCCAAAGTCCAAAGTCCAAAGCCCAAAGTCTAAAGTCCAAAGTCTAAAGTCCAAAGTCCAAAGTCCAAAGTCCAAAGTCCAAAGTCTAAAGTCAAAGTCCAAAGCCCAAAGTCCAAAGTCCAAAGTCTAAAGTCCAAATTCCAAGGTCCAAAGTCTAAAGTCCAAAGCCCAAAGTCTAAAGTCCAAAGTCTAAAGTCCAAAGTCCAAAGTCCAAAGTCCAAAGTCCAAAGTCTAAAGTCCAAAGTCCAAAGTCTAAAGTCCAAAGTCCAAAGTCCAAAGTCCAAAGTCCAAATTCCAAGGTCCAAAGTCTAAAGTCCAAAGCCCAAAGTCTAAAGTCCAAAGTCTAAAGTCCAAAGTCCAAAGTCCAAAGTCCAAAGTCCAAAGTCCAAAGTCTAAAGTCCAAAGTCCAAAGTCCAAAGTCCAAAGTCTAAAGTCCAAAGTCCAAAGTCCAAAGTCCAAAGTCCAAATTCCAAGGTCCAAAGTCTAAAGTCCAAAGCCCAAAGTCTAAAGTCCAAAGTCTAAAGTCCAAAGTCCAAAGTCCAAAGTCCAAAGTCCAAAGTCTAAAGTCAAAGTCCAAAGCCCAAAGTCCAAAGTCCAAAGTCTAAAGTCCAAAGTCCAAAGTCCAAAGTCCAAATTCCAAGGTCTAAAGTCCAAAGTCCAAAGTCTAAAGTCCAAAGTCCAAAGTCCAAAGTCTAAAATTTAAAGTCCAAAGTCCAAAGTCAGAGTCCAAAGTTCAAAGTCTAAAGTCCAAAGTCAAAGTCCAAAATCCAAAGCCTAAAGTCCAAAGTCCAAAATCTAAAGTCCAAAATCCAAAGTCCAAAGTCCTAAGTCCAAAGTACAAAGTCCAAAGTCTAAAGTCCAAAGTCCAAAGTCCAAAGTCCAAAGTCTAAAGTCCAAAGTCCAAAGTCTAAAGTCCAAAGTCCAAAGTCCAAAGTCCAAAGTCCAAATTCCAAGGTCCAAAGTCTAAAGTCCAAAGCCCAAAGTCTAAAGTCCAAAGTCTAAAGTCCAAAGTCCAAAGTCAAAAGTCCAAAGTCTAAAGTCAAAGTCCAAAGCCCAAAGTCCAAAGTCCAAAATCTAAAGTCCAAAATCCAAAGTCCAAAGTCCAAAGTCCAAAGTACAAAGTCCAAAGTCTAAAGTCCAAAGTCCAAAGTCCAAAGTCCAAAGTCTAAAGTCCAAAGTCCAAAGTCTAAAGTCAAAGTCCAAAGCCCAAAGTCCAAAGTCCAAAGTCTAAAGTCCAAAGTCCAAAGTCCAAAGTCCAAAGTCCAAAGTACAAAGTCCAAAGTCTAAAGTCCAAACTTTAAAGTCCAAAGTCCAAAGTCCAAAGTCCAAAGTCCAAAGTAAAAAGTCCAATGTCTAAAGTCCAAAGACCAAAGTCTAAAGTCCAAAGTTCAAAGTCGAAAGTCCAAAGTCCAAAGTCTAAAGTCCAAAGTCCAAAGTCCAAAGTCCAAAGTCTAAAGTCCAAAGTCCAAAGTCTAAAGTCAAAGTCCAATGCCCAAAGTCCAAAGTCCAAAGTCTAAAGCCCAAAGTCCAAAGTCTAAAGTCAAAGTCCAAAGCCCAAAGTCCAAAGTCCAAAGTCTAGAGTCCAAAGCCCAAAGTCCAAAGTCCAAAGTCTAAAGTCCAAAGTCCAAAGTCTAAAGTCAAAGTCCAATGCCCAAAGTCCAAAGTCCAAAGTCTAAAGCCCAAAGTCCAAAGTCTAAAGTCAAAGTCCAAAGCCCAAAGTCCAAAGTCCAAAGTCTAGAGTCCAAAGCCCAAAGTCTTAAGTCCAAAGTATAAAGTCTAAAGTCCAAAGTCCAAAGTCTAAAGTCCAAAGTCTAAAGTCCAAAGTCCAAAGTCCAAAGTCCAAAGTCCAAAGTCTAAAGTCCAAAGTCCAAAGTCTAAAGTCCAAAGTCCAAAGTCCAAAGTTTAAAGTCCAAAGTCTAAAGTCCAAAGTCCAAAGTCCAAAGTCCAAAGTTTAAAGTCCAAAGTCTAAAGTCCAAAGTCCAAAGTCCAAAGTCCAAAGTCTAAAGTCCAAAGTCCAAAGTCCAAAGTCCAAAGTCCAAAGTCTAAAGTCCAAATTCCAAGGTCCAAAGTCTAAAGTCCAAAGCCCAAAGTCTAAAGTCCAAAGTCTAAAGTCCAAAGTCCAAAGTCCAAAGTCCAAAGTCCAAAGTCTAAAGTCCAAAGTCCAACGTCCAAAGTCCAAAGTCCAAAGTTCAAAGTCCAAAGTCCAAAGTCCAAAGTTCAAAGTCCAAAGTCCAAAGTCCAAAGTCCAAAGTCTAAAGTCCAAAGTCCAAAGTCTAAAGTCCAAAGTCCAAAGTCCAAAGTTTAAAGTCCAAAGTCCAAAGTCCAAAGTCCAAAGTCCAGAGTCCAAAGTCCAAAGTCCAAAGTCCAAAGTCTAAAGTCCAAAGTCCAAAGTCCAAAGTCCAAAGTCCAAATTCCAAGGTCCAAAGTCTAAAGTCCAAAGCCCAAAGTCTAAAGTCCAAAGCCTAAAGTCCAAAGTCCAAAGTCTAAAGTCCAAAGTCCAAAGTCTAAAGTCAAAGTCCAAAGCCCAAAGTCCAAAGTCCAAAGTCTAAAGTCCAAAGTCCAAAGTCCAAAGTCCAAAGTCCAAAGTACAAAGTCCAAAGTCTAAAGTCCAAAGTCCAAAGCCCAAAGTCCAAAGTCTAAAGTCAAAGTCCAAAGCCCAAAGTCCAAAGTCCAAAGTCTAAAGTCCAAAGTCCAAAGTCCAAAGTCCAAATTCCAAGGTCTAAAGTCCAAAGTCCAAAGTCTAAAGTCCAAAGTCCAAAGTCCAAAGTCTAAAATTTAAAGTCCAAAGTCCAAAGTCAAAGTCCAAAGTTCAAAGTCTAAAGTCCAAAGTCAAAGTCCAAAATCCAAAGCCTAAAGTCCAAAGTCCAAAGTCCAAAGTCTAAAGTCCAAAGTCCAAAGTCCAAAGTCCAAAGCCCAAAGTCTAAAGTCCAAAGTCTAAAGTCCAAAGTCCAAAGTCCAAAGTCCAAAGTCCAAAGTCTAAAGTCAAAGTCCAAAGCCCAAAGTCCAAAGTCCAAAGTCTAAAGTCCAAATTCCAAGGTCCAAAGTCTAAAGTCCAAAGCCCAAAGTCTAAAGTCCAAAGTCTAAAGTCCAAAGTCCAAAGTCCAAAGTCCAAAGTCCAAAGTCTAAAGTCCAAAGTCCAAAGTCTAAAGTCCAAAGTCCAAAGTCCAAAGTCCAAAGTCCAAATTCCAAGGTCCAAAGTCTAAAGTCCAAAGCCCAAAGTCTAAAGTCCAAAGTCTAAAGTCCAAAGTCCAAAGTCCAAAGTCCAAAGTCCAAAGTCCAAAGTCTAAAGTCCAAAGTCCAAAGTCCAAAGTCCAAAGTCTAAAGTCCAAAGTCCAAAGTCCAAAGTCCAAAGTCCAAATTCCAAGGTCCAAAGTCTAAAGTCCAAAGCCCAAAGTCTAAAGTCCAAAGTCTAAAGTCCAAAGTCCAAAGTCCAAAGTCCAAAGTCCAAAGTCTAAAGTCAAAGTCCAAAGCCCAAAGTCCAAAGTCCAAAGTCTAAAGTCCAAAGTCCAAAGTCCAAAGTCCAAATTCCAAGGTCTAAAGTCCAAAGTCCAAAGTCTAAAGTCCAAAGTCCAAAGTCCAAAGTCTAAAATTTAAAGTCCAAAGTCCAAAGTCAGAGTCCAAAGTTCAAAGTCTAAAGTCCAAAGTCAAAGTCCAAAATCCAAAGCCTAAAGTCCAAAGTCCAAAATCTAAAGTCCAAAATCCAAAGTCCAAAGTCCTAAGTCCAAAGTACAAAGTCCAAAGTCTAAAGTCCAAAGTCCAAAGTCCAAAGTCCAAAGTCTAAAGTCCAAAGTCCAAAGTCTAAAGTCAAAGTCCAAAGCCCAAAGTCCAAAGTCCAAAGTCTAAAGTCCAAAGTCCAAAGTCCAAAGTCCAAAGTCCAAAGTACAAAGTCCAAAGTCTAAAGTCCAAACTTTAAAGTCCAAAGTCCAAAGTCCAAAGTCCAAAGTCCAAAGTAAAAAGTCCAATGTCTAAAGTCCAAAGCCCAAAGTCCAAAGTCCAAAATCTAAAGTCCAAAATCCAAAGTCCAAAGTCCAAAGTCCAAAGTACAAAGTCCAAAGTCTAAAGTCCAAAGTCCAAAGTCCAAAGTCCAAAGTCTAAAGTCCAAAGTCCAAAGTCTAAAGTCAAAGTCCAAAGCCCAAAGTCCAAAGTTCAAAGTCTAAAGTCCAAAGTCCAAAGTCCAAAGTCTAAAGTCCAAAGTCCAAAGCCCAAAGTCCAAAGTCTAAAGTCAAAGTCCAAAGCCCAAAGTCCAAAGTCCAAAGTCTAAAGTCCAAAGTCCAAAGTCAAAAGTCCAAATTCCAAGGTCTAAAGTCCAAAGTCCAAAGTCTAAAGTCCAAAGTCCAAAGTCCAAAGACCAAAGTCTAAAGTCCAAAGTCCAAAGTCGAAAGTCCAAAGTCCAAAGTCCAAATTCCAAGGTCTAAAGTCCAAAGTCCAAAGTCCAAAGTCTAAAGTCAAAGTCCAAAGCCCAAAGTCTAAAGTCCAAAGTCTAAAGTCCAAAGTCCAAAGTCCAAAGTCCAAAGTCCAAAGTTTAAAGTCAAAGTCCAAAGCGCAAAGTCCAAAGTCCAAAGTCTAAAGTCCAAAGTCCAAAGTCCAAAGTCCAAATTCCAAGGTCTAAAGTCCAAAGTCCAAAGTCTAAAGTCCAAAGTCCAAAGTCCAAAGTCCAAAGTCCAAAGTCCAAAGTCAAAGTCCAAAGTGCAAAGTCTAAAGTCGAAAGTCCAAAGTCCAAAGTCCAAAGTCTAAAGTCCAAAGTCCAAAGTCCAAAGTTTAAAGTCAAAGTCCAAAGCGCAAAGTCCAAAGTCCAAAGTCTAAAGTCCAAAGTCCAAAGTCCAAAGTCCAAAATCCAAGGTCTAAAGTCTAAAGTCCAAAGTCCAAAGTCCAAATTCCAAGGTCTAAAGTCCAAAGTCCAAAGTCTAAAGTCCAAAGTCCAAAGTCCAAAGTCCAAAGTCCAAAGTCCAAAGTCAAAGTCCAAAGTTCAAAGTCTAAAGTCCAAAGTCAAAGTCCAAAATCCAAAGCCTAAAGTCCAAAGTCCAAAATCTAAAGTCCAAAATCCAAAGTCCAAAGTCCAAAGTACAAAGTCCAAAGTCTAAAGTCCAAAGTCCAAAGTCCAAAGTCCAAAGTCTAAAGTCCAAAGTCCAAAGTCTAAAGTCAAAGTCCAAAGCCCAAAGTCCAAAGTCCAAAGTCTAAAGTCCAAAGTCCAAAGTCTAAAGTCCAAAGTCCAAAGCCCAAAGTTTAAAGTCTAAAGTCTAAAGTCCAAAGTCCAAAGTCCAGAGTCTAAAGTCCAAAGTCCAAAGTCTAAAGTCAAAGTCCAAAGCCCAAAGTCCAAAGTCCAAAGTCTAAAGTCCAAAGTCCAAAGTCTAAAGTCTAAAGTCCAAAGTCCAAAATCCAAAGTCCAAAGTCCAAAGTACAAAGTCCAAAATCCAAAGTCCAAAGTCCAAAGTACAAAGTCCAAAGTCCAAAGTCCAAAGTCCAAAGTCCAAATTCCAAGGTCCAAAGTCTAAAGTCCAAAGCCCAAAGTCTAAAGTCCAAAGTCTAAAGTCCAAAGTCCAAAGTCCAAAGTCCAAAGTCCAAAGCCCAAAGTCCAAAGTCCAAAGTCTAAAGTCCAAAGTCCAAAGTCCAAAGTCTAAAGTCCAAAGTCCAAAGCCTAAAGTCCAAAGTCTAAAGTCAAAGTCCAAAGCCCAAAGTCCAAAGTCCAAAGTCCAAAGTCCAAAGTCCAAAGTCCGGAGTCCAAAGTCCAAAGTCAAAAGTCCAAAGTCTAAAGTCCAAAGTCCAAAGTCTAAAGTCCAAAGTCCAAAGCCCAAAGTTTAAAGTCTAAAGTCTAAAGTCCAAAGTCCAAAGTCCAGAGTCCAAAGTCCAAAGTCCAAAGTCCAAAGTCTAAAGTCCAAAGTCCAAAGTCCAAAGTCCAAAGTCCAAATTCCAAGGTCCAAAGTCTAAAGTCCAAAGCCCAAAGTCTAAAGTCTAAAGTCCAAAGTCCAAAGTCCAGAGTCCAAAGTCCAAAGTCCAAAGTCCAAAGTCTAAAGTCCAAAGTCCAAAGTCCAAAGTCCAAAGTCCAAATTCCAAGGTCCAAAGTCTAAAGTCCAAAGCCCAAAGTCTAAAGTCCAAAGTCTAAAGTCCAAAGTCCAAAGTCCAAAGTCCAAAGTCCAAAGCCCAAAGTCCAAAGTCCAAAGTCTAAAGTCCAAAGTCCAAAGTCCAAAGTCTAAAGTCCAAAGTCCAAAGCCCAAAGTCCAAAGTCTAAAGTCAAAGTCCAAAGCCCAAAGTCCAAAGTCCAAAGTCCAAAGTCCAAAGTCCGGAGTCCAAAGTCCAAAGTCAAAAGTCCAAAGTCTAAAGTCAAAGTCCAAAGCCCAAAGTCCAAAGTCCAAAATCTAAAGTCCAAAATCCAAAGTCCAAAGTCCAAAGTCCAAAGTACAAAGTCCAAAGTCTAAAGTCCAAAGTCCAAAGTCCAAAGTCCAAAGTCTAAAGTCCAAAGTCCAAAGTCTAAAGTCAAAGTCCAAAGCCCAAAGTCCAAAGTCCAAAGTCTAAAGTCCAAAGTCCAAAGTCCAAAGTCCAAAGTCCAAAGTACAAAGTCCAAAGTCTAAAGTCCAAACTTTAAAGTCCAAAGTCCAAAGTCCAAAGTCCAAAGTCCAAAGTAAAAAGTCCAATGTCTAAAGTCCAAAGACCAAAGTCTAAAGTCCAAAGTTCAAAGTCGAAAGTCCAAAGTCCAAAGTCTAAAGTCCAAAGTCCAAAGTCCAAAGTCCAAAGTCTAAAGTCCAAAGTCCAAAGTCTAAAGTCAAAGTCCAATGCCCAAAGTCCAAAGTCCAAAGTCTAAAGCCCAAAGTCCAAAGTCTAAAGTCAAAGTCCAAAGCCCAAAGTCCAAAGTCCAAAGTCTAGAGTCCAAAGCCCAAAGTCCAAAGTCCAAAGTCTAAAGTCCAAAGTCCAAAGTCTAAAGTCAAAGTCCAATGCCCAAAGTCCAAAGTCCAAAGTCTAAAGCCCAAAGTCCAAAGTCTAAAGTCAAAGTCCAAAGCCCAAAGTCCAAAGTCCAAAGTCTAGAGTCCAAAGCCCAAAGTCTTAAGTCCAAAGTCTAAAGTCCAAAGTCCAAAGTCCAAAGTCTAAAGTCCAAAGTCTAAAGTCCAAAGTCCAAAGTCCAAAGTCCAAAGTCCAAAGTCTAAAGTCCAAAGTCCAAAGTCTAAAGTCCAAAGTCCAAAGTCCAAAGTTTAAAGTCCAAAGTCTAAAGTCCAAAGTCCAAAGTCCAAAGTTTAAAGTCCAAAGTCTAAAGTCCAAAGTCCAAAGTCCAAAGTCCAAAGTCTAAAGTCCAAAGTCCAAAGTCCAAAGTCCAAAGTCCAAAGTCTAAAGTCCAAATTCCAAGGTCCAAAGTCTAAAGTCCAAAGCCCAAAGTCTAAAGTCCAAAGTCTAAAGTCCAAAGTCCAAAGTCCAAAGTCCAAAGTCCAAAGTCTAAAGTCCAAAGTCCAACGTCCAAAGTCCAAAGTCCAAAGTTCAAAGTCCAAAGTCCAAAGTCCAAAGTTCAAAGTCCAAAGTCCAAAGTCCAAAGTCCAAAGTCTAAAGTCCAAAGTCCAAAGTCTAAAGTCCAAAGTCCAAAGTCCAAAGTTTAAAGTCCAAAGTCCAAAGTCCAAAGTCCAAAGTCCAGAGTCCAAAGTCCAAAGTCCAAAGTCCAAAGTCTAAAGTCCAAAGTCCAAAGTCCAAAGTCCAAAGTCCAAATTCCAAGGTCCAAAGTCTAAAGTCCAAAGCCCAAAGTCTAAAGTCCAAAGTTCAAAGTCGAAAGTCCAAAGTCCAAAGTCTAAAGTCCAAAGTCCAAAGTCCAAAGTCCAAAGTCTAAAGTCCAAAGTCCAAAGTCTAAAGTCAAAGTCCAATGCCCAAAGTCCAAAGTCCAAAGTCTAAAGCCCAAAGTCCAAAGTCTAAAGTCAAAGTCCAAAGCCCAAAGTCCAAAGTCCAAAGTCTAGAGTCCAAAGCCCAAAGTCCAAAGTCCAAAGTCTAAAGTCCAAAGTCCAAAGTCTAAAGTCAAAGTCCAATGCCCAAAGTCCAAAGTCCAAAGTCTAAAGCCCAAAGTCCAAAGTCTAAAGTCAAAGTCCAAAGCCCAAAGTCCAAAGTCCAAAGTCTAGAGTCCAAAGCCCAAAGTCTTAAGTCCAAAGTCTAAAGTCCAAAGTCCAAAGTCCAAAGTCTAAAGTCCAAAGTCTAAAGTCCAAAGTCCAAAGTCCAAAGTCCAAAGTCCAAAGTCTAAAGTCCAAAGTCCAAAGTCTAAAGTCCAAAGTCCAAAGTCCAAAGTTTAAAGTCCAAAGTCTAAAGTCCAAAGTCCAAAGTCCAAAGTCCAAAGTTTAAAGTCCAAAGTCTAAAGTCCAAAGTCCAAAGTCCAAAGTCCAAAGTCTAAAGTCCAAAGTCCAAAGTCCAAAGTCCAAAGTCCAAAGTCTAAAGTCCAAATTCCAAGGTCCAAAGTCTAAAGTCCAAAGCCCAAAGTCTAAAGTCCAAAGTCTAAAGTCCAAAGTCCAAAGTCCAAAGTCCAAAGTCCAAAGTCTAAAGTCCAAAGTCCAACGTCCAAAGTCCAAAGTCCAAAGTTCAAAGTCCAAAGTCCAAAGTCCAAAGTTCAAAGTCCAAAGTCCAAAGTCCAAAGTCCAAAGTCTAAAGTCCAAAGTCCAAAGTCTAAAGTCCAAAGTCCAAAGTCCAAAGTTTAAAGTCCAAAGTCCAAAGTCCAAAGTCCAAAGTCCAGAGTCCAAAGTCCAAAGTCCAAAGTCCAAAGTCCAAAGTCCAAAGTCCAAAGTCTAAAGTCCAAATTCCAAGGTCCAAAGTCTAAAGTCCAAAGCCCAAAGTCTAAAGTCCAAAGTCTAAAGTCCAAAGTCCAAAGTCCAAAGTCCAAAGTCCAAAGTCTAAAGTCCAAAGTCCAACGTCCAAAGTCCAAAGTCCAAAGTTCAAAGTCCAAAGTCCAAAGTCCAAAGTTCAAAGTCCAAAGTCCAAAGTCCAAAGTCCAAAGTCTAAAGTCCAAAGTCCAAAGTCTAAAGTCCAAAGTCCAAAGTCCAAAGTTTAAAGTCCAAAGTCCAAAGTCCAAAGTCCAAAGTCCAGAGTCCAAAGTCCAAAGTCCAAAGTTCAAAGTCCAAAGTCCAAAGTCCAAAGTCCAAAGTCTAAAGTCCAAAGTCCAAAGTCTAAAGTCCAAAGTCCAAAGCCCAAAGTCCAAAGTCTAAAGTCAAAGTCCAAAGCCCAAAGTCCAAAGTCCAAAGTCCAAAGTCCAAAGTCCGGAGTCCAAAGTCCAAAGTCAAAAGTCCAAAGTCTAAAGTCAAAGTCCAAAGCCCAAAGTCCAAAGTCCAAAATCTAAAGTCCAAAATCCAAAGTCCAAAGTCCAAAGTCCAAAGTACAAAGTCCAAAGTCTAAAGTCCAAAGTCCAAAGTCCAAAGTCCAAAGTCTAAAGTCCAAAGTCCAAAGTCTAAAGTCAAAGTCCAAAGCCCAAAGTCCAAAGTCCAAAGTCTAAAGTCCAAAGTCCAAAGTCCAAAGTCCAAAGTCCAAAGTACAAAGTCCAAAGTCTAAAGTCCAAACTTTAAAGTCCAAAGTCCAAAGTCCAAAGTCCAAAGTCCAAAGTAAAAAGTCCAATGTCTAAAGTCCAAAGACCAAAGTCTAAAGTCCAAAGTTCAAAGTCGAAAGTCCAAAGTCCAAAGTCTAAAGTCCAAAGTCCAAAGTCCAAAGTCCAAAGTCTAAAGTCCAAAGTCCAAAGTCTAAAGTCAAAGTCCAATGCCCAAAGTCCAAAGTCCAAAGTCTAAAGCCCAAAGTCCAAAGTCTAAAGTCAAAGTCCAAAGCCCAAAGTCCAAAGTCCAAAGTCTAGAGTCCAAAGCCCAAAGTCCAAAGTCCAAAGTCTAAAGTCCAAAGTCCAAAGTCTAAAGTCAAAGTCCAATGCCCAAAGTCCAAAGTCCAAAGTCTAAAGCCCAAAGTCCAAAGTCTAAAGTCAAAGTCCAAAGCCCAAAGTCCAAAGTCCAAAGTCTAGAGTCCAAAGCCCAAAGTCTTAAGTCCAAAGTCTAAAGTCCAAAGTCCAAAGTCCAAAGTCTAAAGTCCAAAGTCTAAAGTCCAAAGTCCAAAGTCCAAAGTCCAAAGTCCAAAGTCTAAAGTCCAAAGTCCAAAGTCTAAAGTCCAAAGTCCAAAGTCCAAAGTTTAAAGTCCAAAGTCTAAAGTCCAAAGTCCAAAGTCCAAAGTTTAAAGTCCAAAGTCTAAAGTCCAAAGTCCAAAGTCCAAAGTCCAAAGTCTAAAGTCCAAAGTCCAAAGTCCAAAGTCCAAAGTCCAAAGTCTAAAGTCCAAATTCCAAGGTCCAAAGTCTAAAGTCCAAAGCCCAAAGTCTAAAGTCCAAAGTCTAAAGTCCAAAGTCCAAAGTCCAAAGTCCAAAGTCCAAAGTCTAAAGTCCAAAGTCCAACGTCCAAAGTCCAAAGTCCAAAGTTCAAAGTCCAAAGTCCAAAGTCCAAAGTTCAAAGTCCAAAGTCCAAAGTCCAAAGTCCAAAGTCTAAAGTCCAAAGTCCAAAGTCTAAAGTCCAAAGTCCAAAGTCCAAAGTTTAAAGTCCAAAGTCCAAAGTCCAAAGTCCAAAGTCCAGAGTCCAAAGTCCAAAGTCCAAAGTCCAAAGTCTAAAGTCCAAAGTCCAAAGTCCAAAGTCCAAAGTCCAAATTCCAAGGTCCAAAGTCTAAAGTCCAAAGCCCAAAGTCTAAAGTCCAAAGTTCAAAGTCGAAAGTCCAAAGTCCAAAGTCTAAAGTCCAAAGTCCAAAGTCCAAAGTCCAAAGTCTAAAGTCCAAAGTCCAAAGTCTAAAGTCAAAGTCCAATGCCCAAAGTCCAAAGTCCAAAGTCTAAAGCCCAAAGTCCAAAGTCTAAAGTCAAAGTCCAAAGCCCAAAGTCCAAAGTCCAAAGTCTAGAGTCCAAAGCCCAAAGTCCAAAGTCCAAAGTCTAAAGTCCAAAGTCCAAAGTCTAAAGTCAAAGTCCAATGCCCAAAGTCCAAAGTCCAAAGTCTAAAGCCCAAAGTCCAAAGTCTAAAGTCAAAGTCCAAAGCCCAAAGTCCAAAGTCCAAAGTCTAGAGTCCAAAGCCCAAAGTCTTAAGTCCAAAGTCTAAAGTCCAAAGTCCAAAGTCCAAAGTCTAAAGTCCAAAGTCTAAAGTCCAAAGTCCAAAGTCCAAAGTCCAAAGTCCAAAGTCTAAAGTCCAAAGTCCAAAGTCTAAAGTCCAAAGTCCAAAGTCCAAAGTTTAAAGTCCAAAGTCTAAAGTCCAAAGTCCAAAGTCCAAAGTCCAAAGTTTAAAGTCCAAAGTCTAAAGTCCAAAGTCCAAAGTCCAAAGTCCAAAGTCTAAAGTCCAAAGTCCAAAGTCCAAAGTCCAAAGTCCAAAGTCTAAAGTCCAAATTCCAAGGTCCAAAGTCTAAAGTCCAAAGCCCAAAGTCTAAAGTCCAAAGTCTAAAGTCCAAAGTCCAAAGTCCAAAGTCCAAAGTCCAAAGTCTAAAGTCCAAAGTCCAACGTCCAAAGTCCAAAGTCCAAAGTTCAAAGTCCAAAGTCCAAAGTCCAAAGCCCAAAGTCCAAAGTCTAAAGTCAAAGTCCAAAGCCCAAAGTCCAAAGTCCAAAGTCTAAAGTCCAAAGTCCAAAGTCCAAAGTCCAAATTCCAAGGTCTAAAGTCCAAAGTCCAAAGTCTAAAGTCCAAAGTCCAAAGTCCAAAGACCAAAGTCTAAAGTCCAAAGTCCAAAGTCTAAAGTCAAAGTCCAAAGCCCAAAGTCTAAAGTCCAAAGTCCAAAGCCCAAAGTCCAAAGTCCAAAGTCTAGAGTCCAAAGCCCAAAGTCCAAAGTCGAAAGTCTAAAGTCCAAAGTCCAAAGTCTAAAGTCAAAGTCCAATGCCCAAAGTCCAAAGTCCAAAGTCTAAAGCCCAAAGTCCAAAGTCTAAAGTCAAAGTCCAAAGCCCAAAGTCCAAAGTCCAAAGTCTAGAGTCCAAAGCCCAAAGTCTTAAGTCCAAAGTCTAAAGTCCAAAGTCCAAAGTCCAAAGTCTAAAGTCCAAAGTCTAAAGTCCAAAGTCCAAAGTCCAAAGTCCAAAGTCCAAAGTCTAAAGTCCAAAGTCCAAAGTCTAAAGTCCAAAGTCCAAAGTCCAAAGTTTAAAGTCCAAAGTCTAAAGTCCAAAGTCCAAAGTCCAAAGTCCAAAGTTTAAAGTCCAAAGTCTAAAGTCCAAAGTCCAAAGTCCAAAGTCCAAAGTCTAAAGTCCAAAGTCCAAAGTCCAAAGTCCAAAGTCCAAAGTCTAAAGTCCAAATTCCAAGGTCCAAAGTCTAAAGTCCAAAGCCCAAAGTCTAAAGTCCAAAGTCTAAAGTCCAAAGTCCAAAGTCCAAAGTCCAAAGTCCAAAGTCTAAAGTCCAAAGTCCAACGTCCAAAGTCCAAAGTCCAAAGTTCAAAGTCCAAAGTCCAAAGTCCAAAGTTCAAAGTCCAAAGTCCAAAGTCCAAAGTCCAAAGTCTAAAGTCCAAAGTCCAAAGTCTAAAGTCCAAAGTCCAAAGTCCAAAGTTTAAAGTCCAAAGTCCAAAGTCCAAAGTCCAAAGTCCAGAGTCCAAAGTCCAAAGTCCAAAGTCCAAAGTCTAAAGTCCAAAGTCCAAAGTCCAAAGTCCAAAGTCCAAATTCCAAGGTCCAAAGTCTAAAGTCCAAAGCCCAAAGTCTAAAGTCCAAAGTTCAAAGTCGAAAGTCCAAAGTCCAAAGTCTAAAGTCCAAAGTCCAAAGTCCAAAGTCCAAAGTCTAAAGTCCAAAGTCCAAAGTCTAAAGTCAAAGTCCAATGCCCAAAGTCCAAAGTCCAAAGTCTAAAGCCCAAAGTCCAAAGTCTAAAGTCAAAGTCCAAAGCCCAAAGTCCAAAGTCCAAAGTCTAGAGTCCAAAGCCCAAAGTCCAAAGTCCAAAGTCTAAAGTCCAAAGTCCAAAGTCTAAAGTCAAAGTCCAATGCCCAAAGTCCAAAGTCCAAAGTCTAAAGCCCAAAGTCCAAAGTCTAAAGTCAAAGTCCAAAGCCCAAAGTCCAAAGTCCAAAGTCTAGAGTCCAAAGCCCAAAGTCTTAAGTCCAAAGTCTAAAGTCCAAAGTCCAAAGTCCAAAGTCTAAAGTCCAAAGTCTAAAGTCCAAAGTCCAAAGTCCAAAGTCCAAAGTCCAAAGTCTAAAGTCCAAAGTCCAAAGTCTAAAGTCCAAAGTCCAAAGTCCAAAGTTTAAAGTCCAAAGTCTAAAGTCCAAAGTCCAAAGTCCAAAGTCCAAAGTTTAAAGTCCAAAGTCTAAAGTCCAAAGTCCAAAGTCCAAAGTCCAAAGTCTAAAGTCCAAAGTCCAAAGTCCAAAGTCCAAAGTCCAAAGTCTAAAGTCCAAATTCCAAGGTCCAAAGTCTAAAGTCCAAAGCCCAAAGTCTAAAGTCCAAAGTCTAAAGTCCAAAGTCCAAAGTCCAAAGTCCAAAGTCCAAAGTCTAAAGTCCAAAGTCCAACGTCCAAAGTCCAAAGTCCAAAGTTCAAAGTCCAAAGTCCAAAGTCCAAAGTTCAAAGTCCAAAGTCCAAAGTCCAAAGTCCAAAGTCTAAAGTCCAAAGTCCAAAGTCTAAAGTCCAAAGTCCAAAGTCCAAAGTTTAAAGTCCAAAGTCCAAAGTCCAAAGTCCAAAGTCCAGAGTCCAAAGTCCAAAGTCCAAAGTCCAAAGTCTAAAGTCCAAAGTCCAAAGTCCAAAGTCCAAAGTCCAAAGTCCAAATTCCAAGGTCCAAAGTCTAAAGTCCAAAGCCCAAAGTCTAAAGTCCAAAGCCTAAAGTCCAAAGTCCAAAGTCTAAAGTCCAAAGTCCAAAGTCTAAAGTCAAAGTCCAAAGCCCAAAGTCCAAAGTCCAAAGTCTAAAGTCCAAAGTCCAAAGTCCAAAGTCCAAAGTCCAAAGTCCAAAGTACAAAGTCCAAAGTCTAAAGTCCAAAGTCCAAAGCCCAAAGTCCAAAGTCTAAAGTCAAAGTCCAAAGCCCAAAGTCCAAAGTCCAAAGTCTAAAGTCCAAAGTCCAAATTCCAAGGTCTAAAGTCCAAAGTCCAAAGTCTAAAGTCCAAAGTCCAAAGTCCAAAGACCAAAGTCTAAAGTCCAAAGTCCAAAGTCGAAAGTCCAAAGTCCAAAGTCCAAATTCCAAGGTCTAAAGTCCAAAGTCCAAAGTCCAAAGTCTAAAGTCAAAGTCCAAAGCCCAAAGTCTAAAGTCCAAAGTCTAAAGTCCAAAGTCCAAAGTCCAAAGTCCAAAGTTTAAAGTCAAAGTCCAAAGTGCAAAGTCCAAAGTCCAAAGTCTAAAGTCCAAAGTCCAAAGTCCAAAGTCCAAATTCCAAGGTCTAAAGTCCAAAGTCCAAAGTCTAAAGTCCAAAGTCCAAAGTCCAAAGTCCAAAGTCCAAAGTCCAAAGTCAAAGTCCTAAGTGCAAAGTCTAAAGTCGAAAGTCCAAAGTCCAAAGTCCAAAGTCTAAAGTCAAAGTCTAAAGCCCAAAGTCCAAAGTCCAAAGTCTAAAGTCCAAAGTCCAAAGTCCAAAGTCCAAAGTCCAAAGTCTAAAGTCAAAGTCCAAAGCCCAAAGTCCAAAGTCCAAAGTCTAAAGTCCAAAGTCCAAAGTCCAAATTCCAAGGTCTAAAGTCCAAAGTCCAAAGTCTAAAGTCCAAAGTCCAAAGTCCAAAGTCTAAAGTCCAAAGTCCAAAGTCCAAAGTCCAAATTCCAAGGTCTAAAGTCCAAAGTCTAAAGTCTAAAGTCCAAAGTCCAAAGTCCAAAGTCCAAAGTCTTAAGTCCAAAGTCCAAAGTCTAAAGTCAAAGTCCAAAGCCCAAAGTCCAAAGTCTAAAGTCAAAGTCTAAAGCCCAAAGTCCAAAGTCCAAAGTCTAAAGTCCAAAGTCCAAAGTCCAAAGTCCAAAGTCCAATGTCCAAAGTCCAAAGTCCAAAGTCCAAAGTCCAAAGTTCAAAGTCCAAAGTCCAAAGTCCAAAGTCCAAAGTCTAAAGTCCAAAGTCCAAAGTCTAAAGTCCAAAGTCGAAAGTCGAAAGTCCAAAGTCCAAAGTCCAAAGTCCAAAGTCCAAAGTCCAAAGTCCAAAGTCTAAAGTCCAAATTCCAAGGTCCAAAGTCTAAAGTCCAAAGCCCAAAGTCTAAAGTCCAAAGTCTGAAGTCCAAAGTCCAAAGTCCAAAGTCCAAAGTCCAAAGTCTAAAGTCCAAAGTCCAAAGTCCAAAGTCCAAAGTCCAAAGTCTAAAGTCCAAAGTCCAAAGTCTAAAGTCCAAAGTCCAAAGTCCAAAGTTGAAAGTCCAAAGTCCAAAGTCCAAAGTCCAAAGTCCAAAGTCCAAAGTTTAAAGTCCAAAGTCTAAAGTCCAAAGTCCAAAGTCCAAAGTCCAAAGTCTAAAGTCCAAAGTCCAAAGTCCAAAGTCCAAAGTCCAAAGTCCAAAGTCCAAAGTCTAAAGTCCAAATTCCAAGGTCCAAAGTCTAAAGTCCAAAGCCCAAAGTCTAAAGTCCAAAGTCTAAAGTCCAAAGTCCAAAGTCCAAAGTCCAAAGTCCAAAGTCTAAAGTCCAAAGTCCAACGTCCAAAGTCCAAAGTCCAAAGTTCAAAGTCCAAAGTCCAAAGTCCAAAGTTCAAAGTCCAAAGTCCAAAGTACAAAGTCCAAAGTCTAAAGTCCAAAGTCCAAAGTCTAAAGTCCAAAGTCCAAAGTCCAAAGTTTAAAGTCCAAAGTCCAAAGTCCAAAGTCCAAAGTCCAGAGTCCAAAATCTAAAGTCCAAAGTCCAAAGTCCAAAGTCCAAAGTCCAAAGTACAAAGTCCAAAGTCTAAAGTCCAAACTTTAAAGTCCAAAGTCCAAAGCCCAAAGTCTAAAGTCCAAAGTCTAAAGTCCAAAGTCCAAAGTCCAAAGTCCAAAGTCCAAAGTCTAAAGTCAAAGTCCAAAGCCCAAAGTCCAAAGTCCAAAGTCTAAAGTCCAAAGTCCAAAGTCCAAAGTCCAAAGTCCAATGTCCAAAGTCCAAAGTCCAAAGTCCAAAGTCCAAAGTTCAAAGTCCAAAGTCCAAAGTCCAAAGTCCAAAGTCTAAAGTCCAAAGTCCAAAGTCTAAAGTCCAAAGTCGAAAGTCGAAAGTCCAAAGTCCAAAGTCCAAAGTCCAAAGTCCAAAGTCCAAAGTCCAAAGTCTAAAGTCCAAATTCCAAGGTCCAAAGTCTAAAGTCCAAAGCCCAAAGTCTAAAGTCCAAAGTCTGAAGTCCAAAGTCCAAAGTCCAAAGTCCAAAGTCCAAAGTCTAAAGTCCAAAGTCCAAAGTCCAAAGTCCAAAGTCCAAAGTCTAAAGTCCAAAGTCCAAAGTCTAAAGTCCAAAGTCCAAAGTCCAAAGTTGAAAGTCCAAAGTCCAAAGTCCAAAGTCCAAAGTCCAAAGTCCAAAGTTTAAAGTCCAAAGTCTAAAGTCCAAAGTCCAAAGTCCAAAGTCCAAAGTCTAAAGTCCAAAGTCCAAAGTCCAAAGTCCAAAGTCCAAAGTCCAAAGTCCAAAGTCTAAAGTCCAAATTCCAAGGTCCAAAGTCTAAAGTCCAAAGCCCAAAGTCTAAAGTCCAAAGTCTAAAGTCCAAAGTCCAAAGTCCAAAGTCCAAAGTCCAAAGTCTAAAGTCCAAAGTCCAACGTCCAAAGTCCAAAGTCCAAAGTTCAAAGTCCAAAGTCCAAAGTCCAAAGTTCAAAGTCCAAAGTCCAAAGTACAAAGTCCAAAGTCTAAAGTCCAAAGTCCAAAGTCTAAAGTCCAAAGTCCAAAGTCCAAAGTTTAAAGTCCAAAGTCCAAAGTCCAAAGTCCAAAGTCCAGAGTCCAAAATCTAAAGTCCAAAGTCCAAAGTCCAAAGTCCAAAGTCCAAAGTACAAAGTCCAAAGTCTAAAGTCCAAACTTTAAAGTCCAAAGTCCAAAGCCCAAAGTCTAAAGTCCAAAGTCTAAAGTCCAAAGTCCAAAGTCCAAAGTCCAAAGTCCAAAGTCTAAAGTCAAAGTCCAAAGCCCAAAGTCCAAAGTCCAAAGTCTAAAGTCCAAAGTCCAAAGTCCAAAGTCCAAATTCCAAGGTCTAAAGTCCAAAGTCCAAAGTCTAAAGTCCAAAGTCCAAAGTCCAAAGTCTAAAATTTAAAGTCCAAAGTCCAAAGTCAAAGTCCAAAGTTCAAAGTCTAAAGTCCAAAGTCAAAGTCCAAAATCCAAAGCCTAAAGTCCAAAGTCCAAAGTCCAAAGTCTAAAGTCCAAAGTCCAAAGTCCAAAGTCCAAAGCCCAAAGTCTAAAGTCCAAAGTCTAAAGTCCAAAGTCCAAAGTCCAAAGTCCAAAGTCCAAAGTCTAAAGTCAAAGTCCAAAGCCCAAAGTCCAAAGTCCAAAGTCTAAAGTCCAAATTCCAAGGTCCAAAGTCTAAAGTCCAAAGCCCAAAGTCTAAAGTCCAAAGTCTAAAGTCCAAAGTCCAAAGTCCAAAGTCCAAAGTCCAAAGTCTAAAGTCCAAAGTCCAAAGTCTAAAGTCCAAAGTCCAAAGTCCAAAGTCCAAAGTCCAAATTCCAAGGTCCAAAGTCTAAAGTCCAAAGCCCAAAGTCTAAAGTCCAAAGTCTAAAGTCCAAAGTCCAAAGTCCAAAGTCCAAAGTCCAAAGTCTAAAGTCCAAAGTCCAAAGTCCAAAGTCCAAAGTCCAAAGTCCAAAGTCTAAAGTCCAAAGTCCAAAGTCCAAAGTCTAAAGTCCAAAGTCCAAAGTCCAAAGTCCAAAGTCCAAATTCCAAGGTCCAAAGTCTAAAGTCCAAAGCCCAAAGTCTAAAGTCCAAAGTCTAAAGTCCAAAGTCCAAAGTCCAAAGTCCAAAGTCCAAAGTCTAAAGTCAAAGTCCAAAGCCCAAAGTCCAAAGTCCAAAGTCTAAAGTCCAAAGTCCAAAGTCCATAGTCCAAATTCCAAGGTCTAAAGTCCAAAGTCCAAAGTCTAAAGTCCAAAGTCCAAAGTCCAAAGTCTAAAATTTAAAGTCCAAAGTCCAAAGTCAAAGTCCAAAGTTCAAAGTCTAAAGTCCAAAGTCAAAGTCCAAAATCCAAAGCCTAAAGTCCAAAGTCCAAAATCTAAAGTCCAAAATCCAAAGTCCAAAGTCCTAAGTCCAAAGTACAAAGTCCAAAGTCTAAAGTCCAAAGTCCAAAGTCCAAAGTCCAAAGTCTAAAGTCCAAAGTCCAAAGTCTAAAGTCAAAGTCCAAAGCCCAAAGTCCAAAGTCCAAAGTCTAAAGTCCAAAGTCCAAAGTCCAAAGTCCAAAGTCCAAAGTACAAAGTCCAAAGTCTAAAGTCCAAACTTTAAAGTCCAAAGTCCAAAGTCCAAAGTCCAAAGTCCAAAGTAAAAAGTCCAATGTCTAAAGTCCAAAGCCCAAAGTCCAAAGTCCAAAATCTAAAGTCCAAAATCCAAAGTCCAAAGTCCAAAGTCCAAAGTACAAAGTCCAAAGTCTAAAGTCCAAAGTCCAAAGTCCAAAGTCCAAAGTCTAAAGTCCAAAGTCCAAAGTCTAAAGTCAAAGTCCAAAGCCCAAAGTCCAAAGTTCAAAGTCTAAAGTCCAAAGTCCAAAGTCCAAAGTCTAAAGTCCAAAGTCCAAAGCCCAAAGTCCAAAGTCTAAAGTCAAAGTCCAAAGCCCAAAGTCCAAAGTCCAAAGTCTAAAGTCCAAAGTCCAAAGTCCAAAGTCCAAATTCCAAGGTCTAAAGTCCAAAGTCCAAAGTCTAAAGTCCAAAGTCCAAAGTCCAAAGACCAAAGTCTAAAGTCCAAAGTCCAAAGTCGAAAGTCCAAACTCCAAAGTCCAAATTCCAAGGTCTAAAGTCCAAAGTCCAAAGTCCAAAGTCTAAAGTCAAAGTCCAAAGCCCAAAGTCTAAAGTCCAAAGTCTAAAGTCCAAAGTCTAAAGTCCAAAGTCCAAAGTCCAAAGTTTAAAGTCAAAGTCCAAAGCGCAAAGTCCAAAGTCCAAAGTCTAAAGTCCAAAGTCCAAAGTCCAAAGTCCAAATTCCAAGGTCTAAAGTCCAAAGTCCAAAGTCTAAAGTCCAAAGTCCAAAGTCCAAAGTCCAAAGTCCAAAGTCCAAAGTCAAAGTCCAAAGTGCAAAGTCTAAAGTCGAAAGTCCAAAGTCGAAAGTCCAAAGTCTAAAGTCCAAAGTCCAAAGTCCAAAGTTTAAAGTCAAAGTCCAAAGCGCAAAGTCCAAAGTCCAAAGTCTAAAGTCCAAAGTCCAAAGTCCAAAGTCCAAAATCCAAGGTCTAAAGTCTAAAGTCCAAAGTCCAAAGTCCAAAGTCCAAAGTCCAAAGTTTAAAGTCAAAGTCCAAAGCGCAAAGTCCAAAGTCCAAAGTCTAAAGTCCAAAGTCCAAAGTCCAAAGTCCAAATTCCAAGGTCTAAAGTCCAAAGTCCAAAGTCTAAAGTCCAAAGTCCAAAGTCCAAAGTCCAAAGTCCAAAGTCCAAAGTCAAAGTCCAAAGTGCAAAGTCTAAAGTCGAAAGTCCAAAGTCGAAAGTCCAAAGTCTAAAGTCCAAAGTCCAAAGTCCAAAGTTTAAAGTCCAAAGTCCAAAGTCTAAAGTCCAAAGTCCAAAGTCTAAAGTCCAAAGTCCAAAGTCCAAAGTCCAAAGTCCAAATTCCAAGGTCCAAAGTCTAAAGTCCAAAGCCCAAAGTCTAAAGTCCAAAGTCTAAAGTCCAAAGTCCAAAGTCCAAAGTCCAAAGTCCAAAGTCTAAAGTCCAAAGTCCAAAGTCCAAAGTCCAAAGTCCAAAGTCTAAAGTCCAAAGTCCAAAGTCCAAAGTCTAAAGTCCAAAGTCCAAAGTCCAAAGTCCAAAGTCCAAATTCCAAGGTCCAAAGTCTAAAGTCCAAAGCCCAAAGTCTAAAGTCCAAAGTCTAAAGTCCAAAGTCCAAAGTCCAAAGTCCAAAGTCCAAAGTCTAAAGTCAAAGTCCAAAGCCCAAAGTCCAAAGTCCAAAGTCTAAAGTCCAAAGTCCAAAGTCCATAGTCCAAATTCCAAGGTCTAAAGTCCAAAGTCCAAAGTCTAAAGTCCAAAGTCCAAAGTCCAAAGTCTAAAATTTAAAGTCCAAAGTCCAAAGTCAAAGTCCAAAGTTCAAAGTCTAAAGTCCAAAGTCAAAGTCCAAAATCCAAAGCCTAAAGTCCAAAGTCCAAAATCTAAAGTCCAAAATCCAAAGTCCAAAGTCCTAAGTCCAAAGTACAAAGTCCAAAGTCTAAAGTCCAAAGTCCAAAGTCCAAAGTCCAAAGTCTAAAGTCCAAAGTCCAAAGTCTAAAGTCAAAGTCCAAAGCCCAAAGTCCAAAGTCCAAAGTCTAAAGTCCAAAGTCCAAAGTCCAAAGTCCAAAGTCCAAAGTACAAAGTCCAAAGTCTAAAGTCCAAACTTTAAAGTCCAAAGTCCAAAGTCCAAAGTCCAAAGTCCAAAGTAAAAAGTCCAATGTCTAAAGTCCAAAGCCCAAAGTCCAAAGTCCAAAATCTAAAGTCCAAAATCCAAAGTCCAAAGTCCAAAGTCCAAAGTACAAAGTCCAAAGTCTAAAGTCCAAAGTCCAAAGTCCAAAGTCCAAAGTCTAAAGTCCAAAGTCCAAAGTCTAAAGTCAAAGTCCAAAGCCCAAAGTCCAAAGTTCAAAGTCTAAAGTCCAAAGTCCAAAGTCCAAAGTCTAAAGTCCAAAGTCCAAAGCCCAAAGTCCAAAGTCTAAAGTCAAAGTCCAAAGCCCAAAGTCCAAAGTCCAAAGTCTAAAGTCCAAAGTCCAAAGTCCAAAGTCCAAATTCCAAGGTCTAAAGTCCAAAGTCCAAAGTCTAAAGTCCAAAGTCCAAAGTCCAAAGACCAAAGTCTAAAGTCCAAAGTCCAAAGTCGAAAGTCCAAACTCCAAAGTCCAAATTCCAAGGTCTAAAGTCCAAAGTCCAAAGTCCAAAGTCTAAAGTCAAAGTCCAAAGCCCAAAGTCTAAAGTCCAAAGTCTAAAGTCCAAAGTCCAAAGTCCAAAGTCCAAAGTCCAAAGTTTAAAGTCAAAGTCCAAAGCGCAAAGTCCAAAGTCCAAAGTCTAAAGTCCAAAGTCCAAAGTCCAAAGTCCAAATTCCAAGGTCTAAAGTCCAAAGTCCAAAGTCTAAAGTCCAAAGTCCAAAGTCCAAAGTCCAAAGTCCAAAGTCCAAAGTCAAAGTCCAAAGTGCAAAGTCTAAAGTCGAAAGTCCAAAGTCGAAAGTCCAAAGTCTAAAGTCCAAAGTCCAAAGTCCAAAGTTTAAAGTCAAAGTCCAAAGCGCAAAGTCCAAAGTCCAAAGTCTAAAGTCCAAAGTCCAAAGTCCAAAGTCCAAAATCCAAGGTCTAAAGTCTAAAGTCCAAAGTCCAAAGTCCAAAGTCCAAAGTCCAAAGTTTAAAGTCAAAGTCCAAAGCGCAAAGTCCAAAGTCCAAAGTCTAAAGTCCAAAGTCCAAAGTCCAAAGTCCAAATTCCAAGGTCTAAAGTCCAAAGTCCAAAGTCTAAAGTCCAAAGTCCAAAGTCCAAAGTCCAAAGTCCAAAGTCCAAAGTCAAAGTCCAAAGTTCAAAGTCTAAAGTCCAAAGTCTAAAGTCCAAAGTCCAAAGTCTAAAGTCAAAGTCCAAAGCCCAAAGTCCAAAGTCCAAAGTCTAAAGTCCAAAGTCCAAAGTCCAAAGTCCAAAGTCCAAAGTACAAAGTCCAAAGTCTAAAGTCCAAACTTTAAAGTCCAAAGTCCAAAGTCCAAAGTCCAAAGTCCAAAGTAAAAAGTCCAATGTCTAAAGTCCAAAGACCAAAGTCTAAAGTCCAAAGTTCAAAGTCGAAAGTCCAAAGTCCAAAGTCTAAAGTCCAAAGTCCAAAGTCCAAAGTCTAAAGTCCAAAGTCCAAAGTCCAAAGTCCAAATTCCAAGGTCTAAAGTCCAAAGTCCAAAGTCTAAAGTCCAAAGTCCAAAGTCCAAAGTCCAAAGTACAAAGTCCAAAGTCTAAAGTCCAAAGTCCAAAGTCCAAAGTCCAAAGTCTAAAGTCCAAAGTCCAAAGTCTAAAGTCAAAGTCCAAAGCCCAAAGTCCAAAGTCCAAAGTCTAAAGTCCAAAGTCCAAAGTCCAAAGTCCAAAGTCCAAAGTACAAAGTCCAAAGTCTAAAGTCCAAACTTTAAAGTCCAAAGTCCAAAGTCCAAAGTCCAAAGTCCAAAGTAAAAAGTCCAATGTCTAAAGTCCAAAGACCAAAGTCTAAAGTCCAAAGTTCAAAGTCGAAAGTCCAAAGTCCAAAGTCTAAAGTCCAAAGTCCAAAGTCCAAAGTCCAAAGTCTAAAGTCCAAAGTCCAAAGTCTAAAGTCAAAGTCCAATGCCCAAAGTCCAAAGTCCAAAGTCTAAAGCCCAAAGTCCAAAGTCTAAAGTCAAAGTCCAAAGCCCAAAGTCCAAAGTCCAAAGTCTAGAGTCCAAAGCCCAAAGTCCAAAGTCCAAAGTCTAAAGTCCAAAGTCCAAAGTCTAAAGTCAAAGTCCAATGCCCAAAGTCCAAAGTCCAAAGTCTAAAGCCCAAAGTCCAAAGTCTAAAGTCAAAGTCCAAAGCCCAAAGTCCAAAGTCCAAAGTCTAGAGTCCAAAGCCCAAAGTCTTAAGTCCAAAGTCTAAAGTCCAAAGTCCAAAGTCCAAAGTCTAAAGTCCAAAGTCTAAAGTCCAAAGTCCAAAGTCCAAAGTCCAAAGTCCAAAGTCTAAAGTCCAAAGTCCAAAGTCTAAAGTCCAAAGTCCAAAGTCCAAAGTTTAAAGTCCAAAGTCTAAAGTCCAAAGTCCAAAGTCCAAAGTCCAAAGTTTAAAGTCCAAAGTCTAAAGTCCAAAGTCCAATGTCCAAAGTCCAAAGTCTAAAGTCCAAAGTCCAAAGTCCAAAGTCCAAAGTCCAAAGTCCAAAGTCTAAAGTCCAAATTCCAAGGTCCAAAGTCTAAAGTCCAAAGCCCAAAGTCTAAAGTCCAAAGTCTAAAGTCCAAAGTCCAAAGTCCAAAGTCCAAAGTCCAAAGTCTAAAGTCCAAAGTCCAACGTCCAAAGTCCAAAGTCCAAAGTTCAAAGTCCAAAGTCCAAAGTCCAAAGTCCAAAGTCTAAAGTCCAAAGTCCAAAGTCTAAAGTCCAAAGTCCAAAGTCCAAAGTTTAAAGTCCAAAGTCCAAAGTCCAAAGTCCAAAGTCCAGAGTCCAAAGTCCAAAGTCCAAAGTCCAAAGTCTAAAGTCCAAAGTCCAAAGTCCAAAGTCCAAAGTCCAAATTCCAAGGTCCAAAGTCTAAAGTCCAAAGCCCAAAGTCTAAAGTCCAAAGCCTAAAGTCCAAAGTCCAAAGTCCAAAGCCCAAAGTCCAAAGTCTAAAGTCAAAGTCCAAAGCCCAAAGTCCAAAGTCCAAAGTCTAAAGTCCAAAGTCCAAAGTCCAAAGTCCAAATTCCAAGGTCTAAAGTCCAAAGTCCAAAGTCTAAAGTCCAAAGTCCAAAGTCCAAAGACCAAAGTCTAAAGTCCAAAGTCCAAAGTCGAAAGTCCAAAGTCCAAAGTCCAAATTCCAAGGTCTAAAGTCCAAAGTCCAAAGTCCAAAGTCTAAAGTCAAAGTCCAAAGCCCAAAGTCTAAAGTCCAAAGTCTAAAGTCCAAAGTCCAAAGTCCAAAGTCCAAAGTTTAAAGTCAAAGTCCAAAGTGCAAAGTCCAAAGTCCAAAGTCTAAAGTCCAAAGTCCAAAGTCCAAAGTCCAAATTCCAAGGTCTAAAGTCCAAAGTCCAAAGTCTAAAGTCCAAAGTCCAAAGTCCAAAGTCCAAAGTCCAAAGTCCAAAGTCAAAGTCCAAAGTGCAAAGTCTAAAGTCGAAAGTCCAAAGTCCAAAGTCCAAAGTCTAAAGTCAAAGTCTAAAGCCTAAAGTCCAAAGTCCAAAGTCTAAAGTCCAAAGTCCAAAGTCCAAAGTCCAAAGTCCAAAGTCTAAAGTCAAAGTCCAAAGCCCAAAGTCCAAAGTCCAAAGTCTAAAGTCCAAAGTCCAAAGTCCAAAGTCCAAATTCCAAGGTCTAAAGTCCAAAGTCCAAAGTCTAAAGTCCAAAGTCCAAAGTCCAAAGTCTAAAGTCCAAAGTCCAAAGTCCAAAGTCCAAATTCCAAGGTCTAAAGTCCAAAGTCTAAAGTCTAAAGTCCAAAGTCCAAAGTCCAAAGTCCAAAGTCTTAAGTCCAAAGTCCAAAGTCTAAAGTCAAAGTCCAAAGCCCAAAGTCCAAAGTCTAAAGTCAAAGTCTAAAGCCCAAAGTCCAAAGTCCAAAGTCTAAAGTCCAAAGTCCAAAGTCCAAAGTCCAAAGTCCAATGTCCAAAGTCCAAAGTCCAAAGTCCAAAGTCCAAAGTTCAAAGTCCAAAGTCCAAAGTCCAAAGTCCAAAGTCTAAAGTCCGAAGTCCAAGTCTAAAGTCCAAAGTCGAAAGTCGAAAGTCCAAAGTCCAAAGTCCAAAGTCCAAAGTCCAAAGTCCAAAGTCCAAAGTCTAAAGTCCAAATTCCAAGGTCCAAAGTCTAAAGTCCAAAGCCCAAAGTCTAAAGTCCAAAGTCTAAAGTCCAAAGTCCAAAGTCCAAAGTCCAAAGTCCAAAGTCTAAAGTCCAAAGTCCAAAGTCCAAAGTCCAAAGTCCAAAGTCTAAAGTCCAAAGTCCAAAGTCTAAAGTCCAAAGTCCAAAGTCCAAAGTTGAAAGTCCAAAGTCCAAAGTCCAAAGTCCAAAGTCCAAAGTCCAAAGTTTAAAGTCCAAAGTCTAAAGTCCAAAGTCCAAAGTCCAAAGTCCAAAGTCTAAAGTCCAAAGTCCAAAGTCCAAAGTCCAAAGTCCAAAGTCCAAAGTCCAAAGTCTAAAGTCCAAATTCCAAGGTCCAAAGTCTAAAGTCCAAAGCCCAAAGTCTAAAGTCCAAAGTCTAAAGTCCAAAGTCCAAAGTCCAAAGTCCAAAGTCCAAAGTCTAAAGTCCAAAGTCCAACGTCCAAAGTCCAAAGTCCAAAGTTCAAAGTCCAAAGTCCAAAGTCCAAAGTTCAAAGTCCAAAGTCCAAAGTACAAAGTCCAAAGTCCAAAGTACAAAGTCCAAAGTCCAAAGTCCAAAGTCCAAAGTCCAAAGTCCAAAGCCCAAAGTCTAAAGTCCAAAGTCTAAAGTCCAAAGTCTAAAGTCCAAAGTCCAAAGTCCAAAGTCTAAAGTCCAAAGTCTAAAGTCCAAAGTCCAAAGTCCAAAGTCCAAAGTCCAAAGTCTAAAGTCCAAAGTCCAACGTCCAAAGTCCAAAGTCCAAAGTTCAAAGTCCAAAGTCCAAAGTCCAAAGTTCAAAGTCCAAAGTCCAAAGTACAAAGTCCAAAGTCCAAAGTCCAAAGTCCAAAGTCCAAAGTCCAAAGCCCAAAGTCTAAAGTCCAAAGTCTAAAGTCCAAAGTCCAAAGTCCAAAGTCCAAAGTCCAAAGTCTAAAGTCAAAGTCCAAAGCCCAAAGTCCAAAGTCCAAAGTCTAAAGTCCAAATTCCAAGGTCCAAAGTCTAAAGTCCAAAGCCCAAAGTCTAAAGTCCAAAGTCTAAAGTCCAAAGTCCAAAGTCCAAAGTCCAAAGTCCAAAGTCCAAAGTCTAAAGTCCAAAGTCCAAAGTCTAAAGTCCAAAGTCCAAAGTCCAAAGTCCAAAGTCCAAATTCCAAGGTCCAAAGTCTAAAGTCCAAAGCCCAAAGTCTAAAGTCCAAAGTCTAAAGTCCAAAGTCCAAAGTCCAAAGTCCAAAGTCCAAAGTCTAAAGTCCAAAGTCCAAAGTCCAAAGTCCAAAGTCCAAAGTCCAAAGTCTAAAGTCCAAAGTCCAAAGTCCAAAGTCTAAAGTCCAAAGTCCAAAGTCCAAAGTCCAAAGTCCAAATTCCAAGGTCCAAAGTCTAAAGTCCAAAGCCCAAAGTCTAAAGTCCAAAGTCTAAAGTCCAAAGTCCAAAGTCCAAAGTCCAAAGTCCAAAGTCTAAAGTCAAAGTCCAAAGCCCAAAGTCCAAAGTCCAAAGTCTAAAGTCCAAAGTCCAAAGTCCAAAGTCCAAATTCCAAGGTCTAAAGTCCAAAGTCCAAAGTCTAAAGTCCAAAGTCCAAAGTCCAAAGTCTAAAATTTAAAGTCCAAAGTCCAAAGTCAAATTCCAAAGTTCAAAGTCTAAAGTCCAAAGTCAAAGTCCAAAATCCAAAGCCTAAAGTCCAAAGTCCAAAATCTAAAGTCCAAAATCCAAAGTCCAAAGTCCTAAGTCCATAGTACAAAGTCCAAAGTCTAAAGTCCAAAGTCCAAAGTCCAAAGTCCAAAGTCTAAAGTCCAAAGTCCAAAGTCTAAAGTCAAAGTCCAAAGCCCAAAGTCCAAAGTCCAAAGTCTAAAGTCCAAAGTCCAAAGTCCAAAGTCCAAAGTCCAAAGTACAAAGTCCAAAGTCTAAAGTCCAAACTTTAAAGTCCAAAGTCCAAAGTCCAAAGTCCAAAGTCCAAAGTAAAAAGTCCAATGTCTAAAGTCCAAAGCCCAAAGTCCAAAGTCCAAAATCTAAAGTCCAAAATCCAAAGTCCAAAGTCCAAAGTCCAAAGTACAAAGTCCAAAGTCTAAAGTCCAAAGTCCAAAGTCCAAAGTCCAAAGTCTAAAGTCCAAAGTCCAAAGTCTAAAGTCAAAGTCCAAAGCCCAAAGTCCAAAGTTCAAAGTCTAAAGTCCAAAGTCCAAAGTCCAAAGTCTAAAGTCCAAAGTCCAAAGCCCAAAGTCCAAAGTCTAAAGTCAAAGTCCAAAGCCCAAAGTCCAAAGTCCAAAGTCTAAAGTCCAAAGTCCAAAGTCCAAAGTCCAAATTCCAAGGTCTAAAGTCCAAAGTCCAAAGTCTAAAGTCCAAAGTCCAAAGTCCAAAGACCAAAGTCTAAAGTCCAAAGTCCAAAGTCGAAAGTCCAAACTCCAAAGTCCAAATTCCAAGGTCTAAAGTCCAAAGTCCAAAGTCCAAAGTCTAAAGTCAAAGTCCAAAGCCCAAAGTCTAAAGTCCAAAGTCTAAAGTCCAAAGTCCAAAGTCCAAAGTCCAAAGTCCAAAGTTTAAAGTCAAAGTCCAAAGCGCAAAGTCCAAAGTCCAAAGTCTAAAGTCCAAAGTCCAAAGTCCAAAGTCCAAATTCCAAGGTCTAAAGTCCAAAGTCCAAAGTCTAAAGTCCAAAGTCCAAAGTCCAAAGTCCAAAGTCCAAAGTCCAAAGTCAAAGTCCAAAGTGCAAAGTCTAAAGTCGAAAGTCGAAAGTCCAAAGTCCAAAGTCTAAAGTCCAAAGTCCAAAGTCCAAAGTTTAAAGTCAAAGTCCAAAGCGCAAAGTCCAAAGTCCAAAGTCTAAAGTCCAAAGTCCAAAGTCCAAAGTCCAAAATCCAAGGTCTAAAGTCTAAAGTCCAAAGTCCAAAGTCCAAAGTCCAAAGTCCAAAGTTTAAAGTCAAAGTCCAAAGCGCAAAGTCCAAAGTCCAAAGTCTAAAGTCCAAAGTCCAAAGTCCAAAGTCCAAATTCCAAGGTCTAAAGTCCAAAGTCCAAAGTCTAAAGTCCAAAGTCCAAAGTCCAAAGTCCAAAGTCCAAAGTCCAAAGTCAAAGTCCAAAGTTCAAAGTCTAAAGTCCAAAGTCAAAGTCCAAAATCCAAAGCCTAAAGTCCAAAGTCCAAAATCTAAAGTCCAAAATCCAAAGTCCAAAGTCCAAAGTACAAAGTCCAAAGTCTAAAGTCCAAAGTCCAAAGTCTAAAGTCCAAATTCCAAGGTCCAAAGTCTAAAGTCCAAAGCCCAAAGTCTAAAGTCCAAAGTCTAAAGTCCAAAGTCCAAAGTCCAAAGTCCAAAGTCCAAAGTCTAAAGTCCAAAGTCCAAAGTCCAAAGTCCAAAGTCCAAAGTCTAAAGTCCAAAGTCGAAAGTCCAAAGTCCAAAGTCCAAAGTCCAAAGTCCAAAGTCCAAAGTCCAAAGTCCAAAGTCTAAAGTCCAAATTCCAAGGTCCAAAGTCTAAAGTCCAAAGCCCAAAGTCTAAAGTCCAAAGTCTAAAGTCCAAAGTCCAAAGTCCAAAGTCCAAAGTCCAAAGTCTAAAGCCCAAAGTCCAAAGTCCAAAGTCCAAAGTCCAAAGTCTAAAGTCCAAAGTCCAAAGTCTAAAGTCCAAAGTCCAAAGTCCAAAGTTGAAAGTCCAAAGTCCAAAGTCCAAAGTCCAAAGTCCAAAGTCCAAAGTTTAAAGTCCAAAGTCTAAAGTCCAAAGTCCAAAGTCCAAAGTCCAAAGTCCAAAGTCTAAAGTCCAAAGTCCAAAGTCCAAAGTCCAAAGTCCAAAGTCCAAAGTCCAAAGTCTAAAGTCCAAATTCCAAGGTCCAAAGTCTAAAGTCCAAAGCCCAAAGTCCAAAGTTTAAAGTCCAAAGTCCAAAGTCCAAAGTCCAAAGTCCAGAGTCCAAAATCTAAAGTCCAAAGTCCAAAGTCCAAAGTCCAAAGTCCAAAGTACAAAGTCCAAAGTCTAAAGTCCAAACTTTAAAGTCCAAAGTCCAAAGCCCAAAGTCTAAAGTCCAAAGTCTAAAGTCCAAAGTCCAAAGTCCAAAGTCCAAAGTCCAAAGTCTAAAGTCAAAGTCCAAAGCCCAAAGTCCAAAGTCCAAAGTCTAAAGTCCAAAGTCCAAAGTCCAAAGTCCAAATTCCAAGGTCTAAAGTCCAAAGTCCAAAGTCTAAAGTCCAAAGTCCAAAGTCCAAAGTCTAAAATTTAAAGTCCAAAGTCCAAAGTCAAAGTCCAAAGTTCAAAGTCTAAAGTCCAAAGTCAAAGTCCAAAATCCAAAGCCTAAAGTCCAAAGTCCAAAGTCCAAAGTCTAAAGTCCAAAGTCCAAAGTCCAAAGTCCAAAGCCCAAAGTCTAAAGTCCAAAGTCTAAAGTCCAAAGTCCAAAGTCCAAAGTCCAAAGTCCAAAGTCTAAAGTCAAAGTCCAAAGCCCAAAGTCCAAAGTCCAAAGTCTAAAGTCCAAATTCCAAGGTCCAAAGTCTAAAGTCCAAAGCCCAAAGTCTAAAGTCCAAAGTCTAAAGTCCAAAGTCCAAAGTCCAAAGTCCAAAGTCCAAAGTCTAAAGTCCAAAGTCCAAAGTCTAAAGTCCAAAGTCCAAAGTCCAAAGTCCAAAGTCCAAATTCCAAGGTCCAAAGTCTAAAGTCCAAAGCCCAAAGTCTAAAGTCCAAAGTCTAAAGTCCAAAGTCCAAAGTCCAAAGTCCAAAGTCCAAAGTCTAAAGTCCAAAGTCCAAAGTCCAAAGTCCAAAGTCCAAAGTCCAAATTCTAAAGTCCAAAGTCCAAAGTCCAAAGTCTAAAGTCCAAAGTCCAAAGTCCAAAGTCCAAAGTCCAAATTCCAAGGTCCAAAGTCTAAAGTCCAAAGCCCAAAGTCTAAAGTCCAAAGTCTAAAGTCCAAAGTCCAAAGTCCAAAGTCCAAAGTCCAAAGTCCAAAGTCAAAGTCCAAAGCCCAAAGTCCAAAGTCCAAAGTCTAAAGTCCAAAGTCCAAAGTCCAAAGTCCAAATTCCAAGGTCTAAAGTCCAAAGTCCAAAGTCTAAAGTCCAAAGTCCAAAGTCCAAAGTCTAAAATTTAAAGTCCAAAGTCCAAAGTCAAAGTCCAAAGTTCAAAGTCTAAAGTCCAAAGTCAAAGTCCAAAATCCAAAGCCTAAAGTCCAAAGTCCAAAATCTAAAGTCCAAAATCCAAAGTCCAAAGTCCTAAGTCCAAAGTACAAAGTCCAAAGTCTAAAGTCCAAAGTCCAAAGTCCAAAGTCCAAAGTCTAAAGTCCAAAGTCCAAAGTCTAAAGTCAAAGTCCAAAGCCCAAAGTCCAAAGTCCAAAGTCTAAAGTCCAAAGTCCAAAGTCCAAAGTCCAAAGTCCAAAGTACAAAGTCCAAAGTCTAAAGTCCAAACTTTAAAGTCCAAAGTCCAAAGTCCAAAGTCCAAAGTCCAAAGTAAAAAGTCCAATGTCTAAAGTCCAAAGCCCAAAGTCCAAAGTCCAAAATCTAAAGTCCAAAATCCAAAGTCCAAAGTCCAAAGTCCAAAGTACAAAGTCCAAAGTCTAAAGTCCAAAGTCCAAAGTCCAAAGTCCAAAGTCTAAAGTCCAAAGTCCAAAGTCTAAAGTCAAAGTCCAAAGCCCAAAGTCCAAAGTTCAAAGTCTAAAGTCCAAAGTCCAAAGTCCAAAGTCCAAATTCCAAGGTCTAAAGTCCAAAGTCCAAAGTCTAAAGTCCAAAGTCCAAAGTCCAAAGTCCAAAGTCCAAAGTCCAAAGTCAAAGTCCAAAGTTCAAAGTCTAAAGTCCAAAGTCAAAGTCCAAAATCCAAAGCCTAAAGTCCAAAGTCCAAAATCTAAAGTCCAAAATCCAAAGTCCAAAGTCCAAAGTACAAAGTCCAAAGTCTAAAGTCCAAAGTCCAAAGTCTAAAGTCCAAATTCCAAGGTCCAAAGTCTAAAGTCCAAAGCCCAAAGTCTAAAGTCCAAAGTCTAAAGTCCAAAGTCCAAAGTCCAAAGTCCAAAGTCCAAAGTCTAAAGTCCAAAGTCCAAAGTCCAAAGTCCAAAGTCCAAAGTCTAAAGTCCAAAGTCGAAAGTCCAAAGTCCAAAGTCCAAAGTCCAAAGTCCAAAGTCCAAAGTCCAAAGTCCAAAGTCTAAAGTCCAAATTCCAAGGTCCAAAGTCTAAAGTCCAAAGCCCAAAGTCTAAAGTCCAAAGTCTAAAGTCCAAAGTCCAAAGTCCAAAGTCCAAAGTCCAAAGTCTAAAGCCCAAAGTCCAAAGTCCAAAGTCCAAAGTCCAAAGTCTAAAGTCCAAAGTCCAAAGTCTAAAGTCCAAAGTCCAAAGTCCAAAGTTGAAAGTCCAAAGTCCAAAGTCCAAAGTCCAAAGTCCAAAGTCCAAAGTTTAAAGTCCAAAGTCTAAAGTCCAAAGTCCAAAGTCCAAAGTCCAAAGTCCAAAGTCTAAAGTCCAAAGTCCAAAGTCCAAAGTCCAAAGTCCAAAGTCCAAAGTCCAAAGTCTAAAGTCCAAATTCCAAGGTCCAAAGTCTAAAGTCCAAAGCCCAAAGTCCAAAGTTTAAAGTCCAAAGTCCAAAGTCCAAAGTCCAAAGTCCAGAGTCCAAAATCTAAAGTCCAAAGTCCAAAGTCCAAAGTCCAAAGTCCAAAGTTCAAAGTCCAAAGTCTAAAGTCCAAAGTCCAAAGTCCAAAGTCTAAAGTCAAAGTCCAAAGCCCAAAGTCCATAGTCCAAAGTCTAAAGTCCAAAGTCCAAAGTCCAAAGTCCAAATTCCAAGGTCTAAAGTCCAAAGTCCAAAGTCTAAAGTCCAAAGTCCAAAGTCCAAAGTCTAAAATTTAAAGTCCAAAGTCCAAAGTCAAAGTCCAAAGTTCAAAGTCTAAAGTCCAAAGTCAAAGTCCAAAATCCAAAGCCTAAAGTCCAAAGTCCAAAGTCCAAAGTCTAAAGTCCAAAGTCCAAAGTCCAAAGTCCAAAGCCCAAAGTCTAAAGTCCAAAGTCTAAAGTCCAAAGTCCAAAGTCCAAAGTCCAAAGTCCAAAGTCTAAAGTCAAAGTCCAAAGCCCAAAGTCCAAAGTCCAAAGTCTAAAGTCCAAATTCCAAGGTCCAAAGTCTAAAGTCCAAAGCCCAAAGTCTAAAGTCCAAAGTCTAAAGTCCAAAGTCCAAAGTCCAAAGTCCAAAGTCCAAAGTCTAAAGTCCAAAGTCCAAAGTCTAAAGTCCAAAGTCCAAAGTCCAAAGTCCAAAGTCCAAATTCCAAGGTCCAAAGTCTAAAGTCCAAAGCCCAAAGTCTAAAGTCCAAAGTCTAAAGTCCAAAGTCCAAAGTCCAAAGTCCAAAGTCCAAAGTCTAAAGTCCAAAGTCCAAAGTCCAAAGTCCAAAGTCCAAAGTCCAAAGTCTAAAGTCCAAAGTCCAAAGTCCAAAGTCTAAAGTCCAAAGTCCAAAGTCCAAAGTCCAAAGTCCAAATTCCAAGGTCCAAAGTCTAAAGTCCAAAGCCCAAAGTCTAAAGTCCAAAGTCTAAAGTCCAAAGTCCAAAGTCCAAAGTCCAAAGTCCAAAGTCTAAAGTCAAAGTCCAAAGCCCAAAGTCAAAGTCCAAAGTTCAAAGTCTAAAGTCCAAAGTCAAAGTCCAAAATCCAAAGCCTAAAGTCCAAAGTCCAAAATCTAAAGTCCAAAATCCAAAGTCCAAAGTCTAAAGTCCAAAGTCCAAAGTCCAAAGTCCAAAGTCCAAAGTCTAAAGTCCAAAGTCCAAAGTCCAAAGTCCAAAGTCCAAAGTCCAAAGTCTAAAGTCCAAAGTCCAAAGTCCAAAGTCTAAAGTCCAAAGTCCAAAGTCCAAAGTCCAAAGTCCAAATTCCAAGGTCCAAAGTCTAAAGTCCAAAGCCCAAAGTCTAAAGTCCAAAGTCTAAAGTCCAAAGTCCAAAGTCCAAAGTCCAAAGTCCAAAGTCTAAAGTCAAAGTCCAAAGCCCAAAGTCAAAGTCCAAAGTTCAAAGTCTAAAGTCCAAAGTCAAAGTCCAAAATCCAAAGCCTAAAGTCCAAAGTCCAAAATCTAAAGTCCAAAATCCAAAGTCCAAAGTCCAAAGTCCAAAGTCCAAAGTCCAAAGTCTAAAGTCCAAAGTCCAAAGTCCAAAGTCCAAAGTCCAAAGTCCAAAGTCTAAAGTCCAAAGTCCAAAGTCCAAAGTCTAAAGTCCAAAGTCCAAAGTCCAAAGTCCAAAGTCCAAATTCCAAGGTCCAAAGTCTAAAGTCCAAAGTCCAAATTCCAAGGTCTAAAGTCCAAAGTCCAAAGTCTAAAGTCCAAAGTCCAAAGTCCAAAGTCTAAAATTTAAAGTCCAAAGTCCAAAGTCAAAGTCCAAAGTTCAAAGTCTAAAGTCCAAAGTCAAAGTCCAAAATCCAAAGCCTAAAGTCCAAAGTCCAAAATCTAAAGTCCAAAATCCAAAGTCCAAAGTCCTAAGTCCAAAGTACAAAGTCCAAAGTCTAAAGTCCAAAGTCCAAAGTCCAAAGTCCAAAGTCTAAAGTCCAAAGTCCAAAGTCTAAAGTCAAAGTCCAAAGCCCAAAGTCCAAAGTCCAAAGTCTAAAGTCCAAAGTCCAAAGTCCAAAGTCCAAAGTCCAAAGTACAAAGTCCAAAGTCTAAAGTCCAAACTTTAAAGTCCAAAGTCCAAAGTCCAAAGTCCAAAGTCCAAAGTAAAAAGTCCAATGTCTAAAGTCCAAAGCCCAAAGTCCAAAGTCCAAAATCTAAAGTCCAAAATCCAAAGTCCAAAGTCCAAAGTCCAAAGTACAAAGTCCAAAGTCTAAAGTCCAAAGTCCAAAGTCCAAAGTCCAAAGTCTAAAGTCCAAAGTCCAAAGTCTAAAGTCAAAGTCCAAAGCCCAAAGTCCAAAGTTCAAAGTCTAAAGTCCAAAGTCCAAAATCTAAAGTCCAAAATCCAAAGTCCAAAGTCCAAAGTCCAAAGTACAAAGTCCAAAGTCTAAAGTCCAAAGTCCAAAGTCCAAAGTCCAAAGTCTAAAGTCCAAAGTCCAAAGTCTAAAGTCAAAGTCCAAAGCCCAAAGTCCAAAGTCCAAAGTCTAAAGTCCAAAGTCCAAAGTCCAAAGTCCAAATTCCAAGGTCTAAAGTCCAAAGTCCAAAGTCTAAAGTCCAAAGTCCAAAGTCCAAAGACCAAAGTCTAAAGTCCAAAGTCCAAAGTCGAAAGTCCAAACTCCAAAGTCCAAATTCCAAGGTCTAAAGTCCAAAGTCCAAAGTCCAAAGTCTAAAGTCAAAGTCCAAAGCCCAAAGTCTAAAGTCCAAAGTCTAAAGTCCAAAGTCCAAAGTCCAAAGTCCAAAGTCCAAAGTTTAAAGTCAAAGTCCAAAGCGCAAAGTCCAAAGTCCAAAGTCTAAAGTCCAAAGTCCAAAGTCCAAAGTCCAAATTCCAAGGTCTAAAGTCCAAAGTCCAAAGTCTAAAGTCCAAAGTCCAAAGTCCAAAGTCCAAAGTCCAAAGTCCAAAGTCAAAGTCCAAAGTGCAAAGTCTAAAGTCGAAAGTCGAAAGTCGAAAGTCCAAAGTCTAAAGTCCAAAGTCCAAAGTCCAAAGTTTAAAGTCAAAGTCCAAAGCGCAAAGTCCAAAGTCCAAAGTCCAAAGTCCAAAATCCAAGGTCTAAAGTCTAAAGTCCAAAGTCCAAAGTCCAAAGTCCAAAGTCCAAAGTTTAAAGTCAAAGTCCAAAGCGCAAAGTCCAAAGTCCAAAGTCTAAAGTCCAAAGTCCAAAGTCCAAAGTCCAAATTCCAAGGTCTAAAGTCCAAAGTCCAAAGTCTAAAGTCCAAAGTCCAAAGTCCAAAGTCCAAAGTCCAAAGTCCAAAGTCAAAGTCCAAAGTTCAAAGTCTAAAGTCCAAAGTCAAAGTCCAAAATCCAAAGCCTAAAGTCCAAAGTCCAAAATCTAAAGTCCAAAATCCAAAGTCCAAAGTCCAAAGTACAAAGTCCAAAGTCTAAAGTCCAAAGTCCAAAGTCTAAAGTCCAAATTCCAAGGTCCAAAGTCTAAAGTCCAAAGCCCAAAGTCTAAAGTCCAAAGTCTAAAGTCCAAAGTCCAAAGTCCAAAGTCCAAAGTCCAAAGTCTAAAGTCCAAAGTCCAAAGTCCAAAGTCCAAAGTCCAAAGTCTAAAGTCCAAAGTCGAAAGTCCAAAGTCCAAAGTCCAAAGTCCAAAGTCCAAAGTCCAAAGTCCAAAGTCCAAAGTCTAAAGTCCAAATTCCAAGGTCCAAAGTCTAAAGTCCAAAGCCCAAAGTCTAAAGTCCAAAGTCTAAAGTCCAAAGTCCAAAGTCCAAAGTCCAAAGTCCAAAGTCTAAAGCCCAAAGTCCAAAGTCCAAAGTCCAGAGTCCAAAGTCTAAAGTCCAAAGTCCAAAGTCTAAAGTCCAAAGTCCAAAGTCCAAAGTTGAAAGTCCAAAGTCCAAAGTCCAAAGTCCAAAGTCCAAAGTCCAAAGTTTAAAGTCCAAAGTCTAAAGTCCAAAGTCCAAAGTCCAAAGTCCAAAGTCCAAAGTCTAAAGTCCAAAGTCCAAAGTCCAAAGTCCAAAGTCCAAAGTCCAAAGTCCAAAGTCTAAAGTCCAAATTCCAAGGTCCAAAGTCTAAAGTCCAAAGCCCAAAGTCTAAAGTCCAAAGTCTAAAGTCCAAAGTCCAAAGTCCAAAGTCCAAAGTCCAAAGTCTAAAGTCCAAAGTCCAACGTCCAAAGTCCAAAGTCCAAAGTTCAAAGTCCAAAGTCCAAAGTCCAAAGTTCAAAGTCCAAAGTCCAAAGTCCAAAGTCCAAAGTCTAAAGTCCAAAGTCCAAAGTCTAAAGTCCAAAGTCCAAAGTCCAAAGTTTAAAGTCCAAAGTCCAAAGTCCAAAGTCCAAAGTCCAGAGTCCAAAGTCTAAAGTCCAAAGTCCAAAGTCCAAAGTCCAAAGTCCAAAGTACAAAGTCCAAAGTCTAAAGTCCAAACTTTAAAGTCCAAAGTCCAAAGCCCAAAGTCTAAAGTCCAAAGTCTAAAGTCCAAAGTCCAAAGTCCAAAGTCCAAAGTCCAAAGTCTAAAGTCAAAGTCCAAAGCCCAAAGTCCAAAGTCCAAAGTCTAAAGTCCAAAGTCCAAAGTCCAAAGTCCAAATTCCAAGGTCTAAAGTCCAAAGTCCAAAGTCTAAAGTCCAAAGTCCAAAGTCCAAAGTCTAAAATTTAAAGTCCAAAGACCAAAGTCAAAGTCCAAAGTTCAAAGTCTAAAGTCCAAAGTCAAAGTCCAAAATCCAAAGCCTAAAGTCCAAAGTCCAAAGTCCAAAGTCTAAAGTCCAAAGTCCAAAGTCCAAAGTCCAAAGCCCAAAGTCTAAAGTCCAAAGTCTAAAGTCCAAAGTCCAAAGTCCAAAGTCGAAAGTCGAAAGTCTAAAGTCAAAGTCCAAAGCCCAAAGTCCAAAGTCCAAAGTCTAAAGTCCAAATTCCAAGGTCCAAAGTCTAAAGTCCAAAGCCCAAAGTCTAAAGTCCAAAGTCTAAAGTCCAAAGTCCAAAGTCCAAAGTCCAAAGTCCAAAGTCTAAAGTCCAAAGTCCAAAGTCTAAAGTCCAAAGTCCAAAGTCCAAAGTCCAAAGTCCAAATTCCAAAGTCCAAAGTCTAAAGTCCAAAGCCCAAAGTCTAAAGTCCAAAGTCTAAAGTCCAAAGTCCAAAGTCCAAAGTCCAAAGTCCAAAGTCTAAAGTCCAAAGTCCAAAGTCCAAAGTCCAAAGTCCAAAGTCCAAAGTCTAAAGTCCAAAGTCCAAAGTCCAAAGTCCAAAGTCTAAAGTCCAAAGTCCAAAGTCCAAAGTCCAAAGTCCAAATTCCAAGGTCCAAAGTCTAAAGTCCAAAGCCCAAAGTCTAAAGTCCAAAGTCTAAAGTCCAAAGTCCAAAGTCCAAAGTCCAAAGTCCAAAGTCTAAAGTCAAAGTCCAAAGCCCAAAGTCCAAAGTCCAAAGTCTAAAGTCCAAAGTCCAAAGTCCAAAGTCCAAATTCCAAGGTCTAAAGTCCAAAGTCCAAAGTCTAAAGTCCAAAGTCCAAAGTCCAAAGTCTAAAATTTAAAGTCTAAAGTCCAAAGTCAAAGTCCAAAGTTCAAAGTCTAAAGTCCAAAGTCAAAGTCCAAAATCCAAAGCCTAAAGTCCAAAGTCCAAAATCTAAAGTCCAAAATCCAAAGTCCAAAGTCCTAAGTCCAAAGTACAAAGTCCAAAGTCCAAAGTCCAAAGTCCAAAGTCTAAAGTCCAAAGTCCAAAGTCCAAAGTCCAAAGTAAAAAGTCCAATGTCTAAAGTCCAAAGTCTAAAGTCCAAAGTCCAAAGTCCAAAGTCCAAAGTCCAAATTCCAAGGTCCAAAGTCTAAAGTCCAAAGCCCAAAGTCTAAAGTCCAAAGTCTAAAGTCCAAAGTCCAAAGTCTAAAGTCCAAAGTCAAAGTCCAAAGTTCAAAGTCTAAAGTCCAAAGCCCAAAGTCTAAAGTCCAAAGTCCAAAGTCTAAAGTCAAAGTCCAAAGCCCAAAGTCCAAAGTTCAAAGTCTAAAGTCCAAAGTCCAAAGTCCAAAGTCTAAAGTCCAAAGTCCAAAGCCCAAAGTCCAAAGTCTAAAGTCAAAGTCCAAAGCCCAAAGTCCAAAGTCCAAAGTCTAAAGTCCAAAGTCCAAAGTCCAAAGTCCAAATTCCAAGGTCTAAAGTCCAAAGTCTAAAGTCCAAAGTCCAAAGTCCAAAGTCCAAAGTCCAAAGTCTAAAGTCCAAAGTCCAAAGTCCAAAGTCCAAAGTCCAAAGTCTAAAGTCTAAAGTCCAAAGTCCAAAGTCCAAAGTCCAAAGTCCAAAGTCTAAAGTCCAAAGTCCAAAGTCCAAAGTCCAAAGTCCAAAGTCTAAAGTCCAAAGTCCAAAATCTAAAGTCCAAAATCCAAAGTCCAAAGTCCAAAGTACAAAGTCCAAAGTCTAAAGTCCAAAGTCCAAAGTCTAAAGTCCAAATTCCAAGGTCCAAAGTCTAAAGTCCAAAGCCCAAAGTCTAAAGTCCAAAGTCTAAAGTCCAAAGTCCAAAGTCCAAAGTCCAAAGTCCAAAGTCTAAAGTCCAAAGTCCAAAGTCCAAAGTCCAAAGTCCAAAGTCTAAAGTCCAAAGTCGAAAGTCCAAAGTCCAAAGTCCAAAGTCCAAAGTCCAAAGTCCAAAGTCCAAAGTCCAAAGTCTAAAGTCCAAATTCCAAGGTCCAAAGTCTAAAGTCCAAAGCCCAAAGTCTAAAGTCCAAAGTCTAAAGTCCAAAGTCCAAAGTCCAAAGTCCAAAGTCCAAAGTCTAAAGCCCAAAGTCCAAAGTCCAAAGTCCAAAGTCCAAAGTCTAAAGTCCAAAGTCCAAAGTCTAAAGTCCAAAGTCCAAAGTCCAAAGTTGAAAGTCCAAAGTCCAAAGTCCAAAGTCCAAAGTCCAAAGTCCAAAGTTTAAAGTCCAAAGTCTAAAGTCCAAAGTCCAAAGTCCAAAGTCCAAAGTCCAAAGTCTAAAGTCCAAAGTCCAAAGTCCAAAGTCCAAAGTCCAAAGTCCAAAGTCCAAAGTCTAAAGTCCAAATTCCAAGGTCCAAAGTCTAAAGTCCAAAGCCCAAAGTCTAAAGTCCAAAGTCTAAAGTCCAAAGTCCAAAGTCCAAAGTCCAAAGTCCAAAGTCTAAAGTCCAAAGTCCAACGTCCAAAGTCCAAAGTCCAAAGTTCAAAGTCCAAAGTCCAAAGTCCAAAGTTCAAAGTCCAAAGTCCAAAGTCCAAAGTCCAAAGTCTAAAGTCCAAAGTCCAAAGTCTAAAGTCCAAAGTCCAAAGTCCAAAGTTTAAAGTCCAAAGTCCAAAGTCCAAAGTCCAAAGTCCAGAGTCCAAAGTCTAAAGTCCAAAGTCCAAAGTCCAAAGTCCAAAGTCCAAAGTACAAAGTCCAAAGTCTAAAGTCCAAACTTTAAAGTCCAAAGTCCAAAGCCCAAAGTCTAAAGTCCAAAGTCTAAAGTCCAAAGTCCAAAGTCCAAAGTCCAAAGTCCAAAGTCTAAAGTCAAAGTCCAAAGCCCAAAGTCCAAAGTCCAAAGTCTAAAGTCCAAAGTCCAAAGTCCAAAGTCCAAATTCCAAGGTCTAAAGTCCAAAGTCCAAAGTCTAAAGTCCAAAGTCCAAAGTCCAAAGTCTAAAATTTAAAGTCCAAAGACCAAAGTCAAAGTCCAAAGTTCAAAGTCTAAAGTCCAAAGTCAAAGTCCAAAATCCAAAGCCTAAAGTCCAAAGTCCAAAGTCCAAAGTCTAAAGTCCAAAGTCCAAAGTCCAAAGTCCAAAGCCCAAAGTCTAAAGTCCAAAGTCTAAAGTCCAAAGTCCAAAGTCCAAAGTCCAAAGTCGAAAGTCTAAAGTCAAAGTCCAAAGCCCAAAGTCCAAAGTCCAAAGTCTAAAGTCCAAATTCCAAGGTCCAAAGTCTAAAGTCCAAAGCCCAAAGTCTAAAGTCCAAAGTCTAAAGTCCAAAGTCCAAAGTCCAAAGTCCAAAGTCCAAAGTCTAAAGTCCAAAGTCCAAAGTCTAAAGTCCAAAGTCCAAAGTCCAAAGTCCAAAGTCCAAATTCCAAGGTCCAAAGTCTAAAGTCCAAAGCCCAAAGTCTAAAGTCCAAAGTCTAAAGTCCAAAGTCCAAAGTCCAAAGTCCAAAGTCCAAAGTCTAAAGTCCAAAGTCCAAAGTCCAAAGTCCAAAGTCCAAAGTCCAAAGTCTAAAGTCCAAAGTCCAAAGTCCAAAGTCCAAAGTCTAAAGTCCAAAGTCCAAAGTCCAAAGTCCAAAGTCCAAATTCCAAGGTCCAAAGTCTAAAGTCCAAAGCCCAAAGTCTAAAGCCCAAAGTCTAAAGTCCAAAGTCCAAAGTCCAAAGTCCAAAGTCCAAAGTCTAAAGTCAAAGTCCAAAGCCCAAAGTCCAAAGTCCAAAGTCTAAAGTCCAAAGTCCAAAGTCCAAAGTCCAAATTCCAAGGTCTAAAGTCCAAAGTCCAAAGTCTAAAGTCCAAAGTCCAAAGTCCAAAGTCTAAAATTTAAAGTCCAAAGTCCAAAGTCAAAGTCCAAAGTTCAAAGTCTAAAGTCCAAAGTCAAAGTCCAAAATCCAAAGCCTAAAGTCCAAAGTCCAAAATCTAAAGTCCAAAATCCAAAGTCCAAAGTCCTAAGTCCAAAGTACAAAGTCCAAAGTCTAAAGTCCAAAGTCCAAAGTCCAAAGTCCAAAGTCTAAAGTCCAAAGTCCAAAGTCTAAAGTCAAAGTCCAAAGCCCAAAGTCCAAAGTCCAAAGTCCAAAGTCCAAAGTCCAAAGCCCAAAGTCCAAAGTCCAAAGTCCAAAGTCCAAAGTCCAAAGTCTAAAGTCCAAAGTCCAAAGTCCAAAGTCCAAAGTCCAAAGTAAAAAGTCCAATGTCTAAAGTCCAAAGCCCAAAGTCCAAAGTCCAAAATCTAAAGTCCAAAATCCAAAGTCCAAAGTCCAAAGTCCAAAGTACAAAGTCCAAAGTCTAAAGTCCAAAGTCCAAAGTCCAAAGTCCAAAGTCTAAAGTCCAAAGTCCAAAGTCTAAAGTCAAAGTCCAAAGCCCAAAGTCCAAAGTTCAAAGTCTAAAGTCCAAAGTCCAAAGTCCAAAGTCTAAAGTCCAAAGTCCAAAGCCCAAAGTCCAAAGTCTAAAGTCAAAGTCCAAAGCCCAAAGTCCAAAGTCCAAAGTCTAAAGTCCAAAGTCCAAAGTCCAAAGTCCAAATTCCAAGGTCTAAAGTCCAAAGTCCAAAGTCTAAAGTCCAAAGTCCAAAGTCCAAAGACCAAAGTCTAAAGTCCAAAGTCCAAAGTCGAAAGTCCAAAGTCCAAAGTCCAAATTCCAAGGTCTAAAGTCCAAAGTCCAAAGTCCAAAGTCTAAAGTCAAAGTCCAAAGCCCAAAGTCTAAAGTCCAAAGTCTAAAGTCCAAAGTCCAAAGTCCAAAGTCCAAAGTCCAAAGTTTAAAGTCAAAGTCCAAAGCGCAAAGTCCAAAGTCCAAAGTCTAAAGTCCAAAGTCCAAAGTCCAAAGTCCAAATTCCAAGGTCTAAAGTCCAAAGTCCAAAGTCTAAAGTCCAAAGTCCAAAGTCCAAAGTCCAAAATCCAAGGTCTAAAGTCTAAAGTCCAAAGTCCAAAGTCCAAATTCCAAGGTCTAAAGTCCAAAGTCCAAAGTCTAAAGTCCAAAGTCCAAAGTCCAAAGTCCAAAGTCCAAAGTCAAAGTCCAAAGTTCAAAGTCTAAAGTCCAAAGTCAAAGTCCAAAATCCAAAGCCTAAAGTCCAAAGTCCAAAATCTAAAGTCCAAAATCCAAAGTCCAAAGTCCAAAGTACAAAGTCCAAAGTCTAAAGTCCAAAGTCCAAAGTCCAAAGTCCAAAGTCTAAAGTCCAAAGTCCAAAGTCTAAAGTCAAAGTCCAAAGCCCAAAGTCCAAAGTCCAAAGTCTAAAGTCCAAAGCCCAAAGTCCAAAGTCCAAAGTCCAAAGTACAAAGTCCAAAGTCTAAAGTCCAAACTTTAAAGTCCAAAGTCCAAAGTCCAAAGTCCAAAGTCCAAAGTAAAAAGTCCAATGTCTAAAGTCCAAAGACCAAAGTCTAAAGTCCAAAGTCTAAAGTCCAAAGTCCAAAGTCCAAAGTCCAAATTCCAAGGTCTAAAGTCCAAAGTCCAAAGTCTAAAGTCCAAAGTCCAAAGTCCAAAGTCCAAAGTCCAAAGTCCAAAGTCAAAGTCCAAAGTTCAAAGTCTAAAGTCTAAAGTCAAAGTCCAAAGCCCAAAGTCCAAAGTCCAAAATCTAAAGTCCAAAATCCAAAGTCCAAAGTCCAAAGTCCAAAGTACAAAGTCCAAAGTCTAAAGTCCAAAGTCCAAAGTCCAAAGTCCAAAGTCCAAAGTCCAAAGTACAAAGTCCAAAGTCTAAAGTCCAAACTTTAAAGTCCAAAGTCCAAAGTCCAAAGTCCAAAGTCCAAAGTACAAAGTCCAAAGTCTAAAGTCCAAAGTCCAAAGTCCAAAGTCCAAAGTCTAAAGTCCAAAGTCCAAAGTCTAAAGTCAAAGTCCAAAGCCCAAAGTCCAAAGTCCAAAGTCTAAAGTCCAAAGTCCAAAGTCCAAAGTCCAAAGTCCAAAGTACAAAGTCCAAAGTCTAAAGTCCAAACTTTAAAGTCCAAAGTCCAAAGCCCAAAGTCCAAAGTCCAAAGTCTAAAGTCCAAAGTCCAAAGTCCAAAGTCCAAATTCCAAGGTCTAAAGTCCAAAGTCCAAAGTCCAAAGTCCAAAGTCCAAAGTACAAAGTCCAAAGTCTAAAGTCCAAACTTTAAAGTCCAAAGTCCAAAGTCTAAAGTCCAAAGTCCAAAGTCCAAAGTCCAAATTCCAAGGTCTAAAGTCCAAAGTCCAAAGTCCAAAGTCCAAAGTCCAAAGTACAAAGTCCAAAGTCTAAAGTCCAAACTTTAAAGTCCAAAGTCCAAAGCCCAAAGTCCAAAGTCCAAAGTCTAAAGTCAAAGTCCAAAGCCCAAAGTCCAAAGTCCAAAGTCTAAAGTCCAAAGTCCAAAGTCCAAAGTCCAAAGTCCAAAGTACAAAGTCCAAAGTCTAAAGTCCAAACTTTAAAGTCCAAAGTCCAAAGTCCAAAGTCCAAAGTCCAAAGTACAAAGTCCAAAGTCTAAAGTCCAAAGTCCAAAGTCCAAAGTCCAAAGTCTAAAGTCCAAAGTCCAAAGTCTAAAGTCAAAGTCCAAAGCCCAAAGTCCAAAGTCCAAAGTCTAAAGTCCAAAGTCCAAAGTCCAAAGTCCAAAGTCCAAAGTACAAAGTCCAAAGTCTAAAGTCCAAACTTTAAAGTCCAAAGTCCAAAGCCCAAAGTCCAAAGTCCAAAGTCTAAAGTCCAAAGTCCAAAGTCCAAAGTCCAAATTCCAAGGTCTAAAGTCCAAAGTCCAAAGTCTAAAGTCCAAAGTCCAAAGTCCAAAGACCAAAGTCTAAAGTCCAAAGTCCAAAGTCGAAAGTCCAAAGTCCAAAGTCCAAATTCCAAGGTCTAAAGTCCAAAGTCCAAAGTCCAAAGTCTAAAGTCAAAGTCCAAAGCCCAAAGTCTAAAGTCCAAAGTCTAAAGTCCAAAGTCCAAAGTCCAAAGTCCAAAGTGCAAAGTCTAAAGTCGAAAGTCGAAAGTCCAAAGTCCAAAGTCTAAAGACCAAAGTCCAAAGTCCAAAGTTTAAAGTCAAAGTCCAAAGCGCAAAGTCCAAAGTCCAAAGTCTAAAGTCCAAAGTCCAAAGTCCAAAGTCCAAAATCCAAGGTCTAAAGTCTAAAGTCCAAAGTCCAAAGTCCAAATTCCAAGGTCTAAAGTCCAAAGTCCAAAGTCTAAAGTCCAAAGTCCAAAGTCCAAAGTCCAAAGTCCAAAGTCAAAGTCCAAAGTTCAAAGTCTAAAGTCCAAAGTCAAAGTCCAAAATCCAAAGCCTAAAGTCCAAAGTCCAAAATCTAAAGTCCAAAATCCAAAGTCCAAAGTCCAAAGTACAAAGTCCAAAGTCTAAAGTCCAAAGTCCAAAGTCCAAAGTCCAAAGTCTAAAGTCCAAAGTCCAAAGTCTAAAGTCAAAGTCCAAAGCCCAAAGTCCAAAGTCCAAAGTCTAAAGTCCAAAGCCCAAAGTCCAAAGTCCAAAGTCCAAAGTACAAAGTCCAAAGTCTAAAGTCCAAACTTTAAAGTCCAAAGTCCAAAGTCCAAAGTCCAAAGTCCAAAGTAAAAAGTCCAATGTCTAAAGTCCAAAGACCAAAGTCTAAAGTCCAAAGTCTAAAGTCCAAAGTCCAAAGTCCAAAGTCCAAATTCCAAGGTCTAAAGTCCAAAGTCCAAAGTCTAAAGTCCAAAGTCCAAAGTCCAAAGTCCAAAGTCCAAAGTCCAAAGTCAAAGTCCAAAGTTCAAAGTCTAAAGTCTAAAGTCAAAGTCCAAAGCCCAAAGTCCAAAGTCCAAAATCTAAAGTCCAAAATCCAAAGTCCAAAGTCCAAAGTCCAAAGTACAAAGTCCAAAGTCTAAAGTCCAAAGTCCAAAGTCCAAAGTCCAAAGTCTAAAGTCCAAAGTCCAAAGTCTAAAGTCAAAGTCCAAAGCCCAAAGTCCAAAGTCCAAAGTCTAAAGTCCAAAGTCCAAAGTCCAAAGTCCAAAGTCCAAAGTACAAAGTCCAAAGTCTAAAGTCCAAACTTTAAAGTCCAAAGTCCAAAGTCCAAAGTCCAAAGTCCAAAGTAAAAAGTCCAATGTCTAAAGTCCAAAGACCAAAGTCTAAAGTCCAAAGTCCAAAGTCGAAAGTCCAAAGTCCAAAGTCTAAAGTCCAAAGTCCAAAGTCCAAAGTCCAAAGTCCAAAGTCTAAAGTCCAAAGTCCAAAGTCTAAAGTCTAGAGTCCAAAGCCCAAAGTCTAAAGTCCAAAGTCTAAAGTCCAAAGTCCAAAGTCCAAAGTCTAAAGTCCAAAGTCCAAAGCCCAAAGTCCAAAGTCTAAAGTCAAAGTCCAAAGCCCAAAGTCTAAAGTCCAAAGTCTAAAGTCCAAAGTCCAAAGTCCAAAGTCTAAAGTCTAGAGTCCAAAGCCCAAAGTCTAAAGTCCAAAGTCTAAAGTCCAAAGTCCAAAGTCCAAAGTCTAAAGTCCAAAGTCCAAAGCCCAAAGTCCAAAGTCTAAAGTCAAAGTCCAAAGCCCAAAGTCCAAAGTCCAAAGTCTAAAGTCCAAAGTCCAAAGTCCAAAGTCCAAAGTCCAAAGTCCAAAGTCTAAAGTCCAAAGTCCAAAGTCTAAAGTCAAAGTCCAAAGCCCAAAGTCCAAAGTTCAAAGTCTAAAGTCCAAAGTCCAAAGTCCAAAGTCTAAAGTCCAAAGTCCAAAGCCCAAAGTCCAAAGTCTAAAGTCAAAGTCCAAAGCCCAAAGTCCAAAGGCCAAAGTCTAAAGTCCAAAGTCCAAAGTCCAAAGTCCAAATTCCAAGGTCTAAAGTCCAAAGTCCAAAGTCTGAAGTCCAAAGTCCAAAGTCCAAAGACCAAAGTCTAAAGTCCAAAGTCCAAAGTCGAAAGTCCAAAGTCCAAAGTCCAAATTCCAAGGTCTAAAGTCCAAAGTCCAAAGTCCAAAGTCTAAAGTCAAAGTCCAAAGCCCAAAGTCTAAAGTCCAAAGTCTAAAGTCCAAAGTCCAAAGTCCAAAGTCCAAAGTCCAAAGTTTAAAGTCAAAGTCCAAAGCGCAAAGTCCAAAGTCCAAAGTCTAAAGTCCAAAGTCCAAAGTCCAAAGTCCAAATTCCAAGGTCTAAAGTCCAAAGTCCAAAGTCTAAAGTCCAAAGTCCAAAGTCCAAAGTCCAAAGTCCAAAGTCCAAAGTCAAAGTCCAAAGTGCAAAGTCTAAAGTCGAAAGTCGAAAGTCCAAAGTCCAAAGTCTAAAGTCCAAAGTCCAAAGTCCAAAGTTTAAAGTCAAAGTCCAAAGCGCAAAGTCCAAAGTCCAAAGTCTAAAGTCCAAAGTCCAAAGTCCAAAGTCCAAAATCCAAGGTCTAAAGTCTAAAGTCCAAAGTCCAAAGTCCAAAGTCCAAAGTCCAAAGTTTAAAGTCAAAGTTTCAAAGCGCAAAGTCCAAAGTCCAAAGTCTAAAGTCCAAAGTCCAAAGTCCAAAGTCCAAATTCCAAGGTCTAAAGTCCAAAGTACAAAGTCTAAAGTCCAAAGTCCAAAGTCCAAAGTCCAAAGTCCAAAGTCCAAAGTCCAAAGTCAAAGTCCAAAGTTCAAAGTCTAAAGTCCAAAGTCAAAGTCCAAAATCCACAGCCTAAAGTCCAAAGTCCAAAATCTAAAGTCCAAAATCCAAAGTCCAAAGTCCAAAGTACAAAGTCCAAAGTCTAAAGTCCAAAGTCCAAAGTCCAAAGTCCAAAGTCTAAAGTCCAAAGTCCAAAGTCTAAAGTCAAAGTCCAAAGCCCAAAGTCCAAAGTCCAAAGTCTAAAGTCCAAAGCCCAAAGTCCAAAGTCCAAAGTCCAAAGTACAAAGTCCAAAGTCTAAAGTCCAAACTTTAAAGTCCAAAGTCCAAAGTCCAAAGTCCAAAGTCCAAAGTAAAAAGTCCAATGTCTAAAGTCCAAAGACCAAAGTCTAAAGTCCAAAGTCTAAAGTCCAAAGTCCAAAGTCCAAAGTCCAAATTCCAAGGTCTAAAGTCCAAAGTCCAAAGTCTAAAGTCCAAAGTCCAAAGTCCAAAGTCCAAAGTCCAAAGTCCAAAGTCAAAGTCCAAAGTTCAAAGTCTAAAGTCTAAAGTCAAAGTCCAAAGCCCAAAGTCCAAAGTCCAAAATCTAAAGTCCAAAATCCAAAGTCCAAAGTCCAAAGTCCAAAGTACAAAGTCCAAAGTCTAAAGTCCAAAGTCCAAAGTCCAAAGTCCAAAGTCTAAAGTCCAAAGTCCAAAGTCTAAAGTCAAAGTCCAAAGCCCAAAGTCCAAAGTCCAAAGTCTAAAGTCCAAAGTCCAAAGTCCAAAGTCCAAAGTCCAAAGTACAAAGTCCAAAGTCTAAAGTCCAAACTTTAAAGTCCAAAGTCCAAAGTCCAAAGTAAAAAGTCCAATGTCTAAAGTCCAAAGACCAAAGTCTAAAGTCCAAAGTCCAAAGTCCAAAGTCCAAAGTCCAAAGTCTAAAGTCCAAAGTCCAAAGTCCAAAGTCCAAAGTCCAAAGTCTAAAGTCCAAAGTCCAAAGTCTAAAGTCTAGAGTCCAAAGCCCAAAGTCTAAAGTCCAAAGTCTAAAGTCCAAAGTCCAAAGTCCAAAGTCCAAAGTCCAAAGTCTAAAGTCCAAAGTCCAAAGTCCAAAGTCTAAAGTCCAAAGTCCAACGTCCAAAGTTCAAAGTCCAAAGTCCAAAGTCCAAAGTTCAAAGTCCAAAGTCCAAAGTCCAAAGTCCAAAGTCTAAAGTCCAAAGTCCAAAGTCTAAAGTCCAAAGTCCAAAGTCCAAAGTTTAAAGTCCAAAGTCCAAAGTCCAAAGTCCAAAGTCCAGAGTCCAAAGTCCAAAGTCCAAAGTCCAAAGTCTAAAGTCCAAAGTCCAAAGTCCAAAGTCCAAAGTCCAAAGTCTAAAGTCCACAGTCCAAAGTCTAAAGTCTAGAGTCCAAAGCCCAAAGTCTAAAGTCCAAAGTCTAAAGTCCAAAGTCCAAAGTCCAAAGTCCAAAGTCCAAAGTCTAAAGTCCAAAGTCCAAAGTCCAAAGTCTAATGTCCAAAGTCCAACGTCCAAAGTCCAAAGTCCAAAGTTCAAAGTCCAAAGTCCAAAGTCCAAAGTTCAAAGTCCAAAGTCCAAAGTCCAAAGTCCAAAGTCTAAAGTCCAAAGTCCAAAGTCCAAAGTCCAAAGTCTAAAGTCCAAAGTCCAACGTCCAAAGTCCAAAGTCCAAAGTTCAAAGTCTAAAGTCCAAAGCCCAAAGTCTAAAGTCCAAAGTCTAAAGTCCAAAGTCCAAAGTCCAAAGTCCAAAGTCCAAAGTCTAAAGTCAAAGTCCAAAGCCCAAAGTCCAAAGTCCAAAGTCTAAAGTCCAAAGTCCATAGTCCAAAGTCCAAATTCCAAGGTCTAAAGTCCAAAGTCCAAAGTCTAAAGTCCAAAGTCCAAAGTCCAAAGTCTAAAATTTAAAGTCCAAAGTCCAAAGTCAAAGTCCAAAGTTCAAAGTCTAAAGTCCAAAGTCAAAGTCCAAAATCCAAAGCCTAAAGTCCAAAGTCCAAAGTCTAAAGTCCAAAGTCCAAAGTCTAAAGTCAAAGTCCAAAGCCCAAAGTCCAAAGTCCAAAGTCTAAAGTCCAAAGTCCAAAGTCCAAAGTCCAAAGTCCAAAGTACAAAGTCCAAAGTCTAAAGTCCAAAGTCCAAAGCCCAAAGTCTAAAGTCAAAGTCCAAAGCCCAAAGTCCAAAGTCCAAAGTCTAAAGTCCAAAGTGCAAAGTCCAAAGTCCAAATTCCAAGGTCTAAAGTCCAAAGTCCAAAGTCTAAAGTCCAAAGTCCAAAGTCCAAAGACCAAAGTCTAAAGTCCAAAGTCCAAAGTCGAAAGTCCAAAGTCCATAGTCCAAATTCCAAGGTCTAAAGTCCAAAGTCCAAAGTCCAAAGTCTAAAGTCAAAGTCCAAAGCCCAAAGTCTAAAGTCCAAAGTCTAAAGTCCAAAGTCCAAAGTCCAAAGTCCAAAGTCCAAAGTTTAAAGTCAAAGTCCAAAGCGCAAAGTCCAAAGTCCAAAGTCAAAAGTCCAAAGTCCAAAGTCCAAAGTCCAAAGTCCAAATTCCAAGGTCCAAAGTCTAAAGTCCAAAGTCCAAAGTCCAAAGTCCAAAGTCCAAAGTCTAAAGTCCAAAGTCCAAAGTCCAAAGTCTAAAGTCCAAAGTCCAACGTCCAAAGTTCAAAGTCCAAAGTCCAAAGTCCAAAGTTCAAAGTCCAAAGTCCAAAGTCCAAAGTCCAAAGTCTAAAGTCCAAAGTCCAAAGTCTAAAGTCCAAAGTCCAAAGTCCAAAGTTTAAAGTCCAAAGTCCAAAGTCCAAAGTCCAAAGTCCAGAGTCCAAAGTCCAAAGTCCAAAGTCCAAAGTCTAAAGTCCAAAGTCCAAAGTCCAAAGTCCAAAGTCCAAAGTCTAAAGTCCAAAGTCCAAAGTCTAAAGTCTAGAGTCCAAAGCCCAAAGTCTAAAGTCCAAAGTCTAAAGTCCAAAGTCCAAAGTCCAAAGTCCAAAGTCCAAAGTCTAAAGTCCAAAGTCCAAAGTCCAAAGTCTAATGTCCAAAGTCCAACGTCCAAAGTCCAAAGTCCAAAGTTCAAAGTCCAAAGTCCAAAGTCCAAAGTTCAAAGTCCAAAGTCCAAAGTCCAAAGTCCAAAGTCTAAAGTCCAAAGTCCAAAGTCCAAAGTCCAAAGTCTAAAGTCCAAAGTCCAACGTCCAAAGTCCAAAGTCCAAAGTTCAAAGTCTAAAGTCCAAAGCCCAAAGTCTAAAGTCCAAAGTCTAAAGTCCAAAGTCCAAAGTCCAAAGTCCAAAGTCCAAAGTCTAAAGTCAAAGTCCAAAGCCCAAAGTCCAAAGTCCAAAGTCTAAAGTCCAAAGTCCATAGTCCAAAGTCCAAATTCCAAGGTCTAAAGTCCAAAGTCCAAAGTCTAAAGTCCAAAGTCCAAAGTCCAAAGTCTAAAATTTAAAGTCCAAAGTCCAAAGTCAAAGTCCAAAGTTCAAAGTCTAAAGTCCAAAGTCAAAGTCCAAAATCCAAAGCCTAAAGTCCAAAGTCCAAAGTCTAAAGTCCAAAGTCCAAAGTCTAAAGTCAAAGTCCAAAGCCCAAAGTCCAAAGTCCAAAGTCTAAAGTCCAAAGTCCAAAGTCCAAAGTCCAAAGTCCAAAGTACAAAGTCCAAAGTCTAAAGTCCAAAGTCCAAAGACCAAAGTCTAAAGTCAAAGTCCAAAGCCCAAAGTCCAAAGTCCAAAGTCTAAAGTCCAAAGTGCAAAGTCCAAAGTCCAAATTCCAAGGTCTAAAGTCCAAAGTCCAAAGTCTAAAGTCCAAAGTCCAAAGTCCAAAGACCAAAGTCTAAAGTCCAAAGTCCAAAGTCGAAAGTCCAAAGTCCAAAGTCCAAATTCCAAGGTCTAAAGTCCAAAGTCCAAAGTCCAAAGTCTAAAGTCAAAGTCCAAAGCCCAAAGTCTAAAGTCCAAAGTCTAAAGTCCAAAGTCCAAAGTCCAAAGTCCAAAGTCCAAAGTTTAAAGTCAAAGTCCAAAGCGCAAAGTCCAAAGTCCAAAGTCAAAAGTCCAAAGTCCAAAGTCCAAAGTCCAAAGTCCAAATTCCAAGGTCTAAAGTCCAAAGTCCAAAGTCTAAAGTCCAAAGTCCAAAGTCCAAAGTCCAAAGTCCAAAGTCCAAAGTCAAAGTCCAAAGTGCAAAGTCTAAAGTCGAAAGTCGAAAGTCCAAAGTCCAAAGTCTAAAGTCAAAGTCCAAAGCCCAAAGTCCAAAGTCCAAAGTCTAAAGTCCAAAGTCCAAAGTCCAAAGTCCAAAGTCCAAAGTCTAAAGTCAAAGTCCAAAGCCCAAAGTCTAAAGTCCAAAGTCTAAAGTCCAAAGTCCAAAGTCCAAAGTCCAAATTCCAAGGTCTAAAGTCCAAAGTCCAAAGTCTAAAGTCCAAAGTCCAAAGTCCAAAGTCTAAAGTCCAAAGTCCAAAGTCCAAAGTCCAAATTCCAAGGTCTAAAGTCCAAAGTCTAAAGTCTAAAGTCCAAAGCCCAAAGTCCAAAGTCCAAAGTCTTAAGTCCAAAGTCCAAAGTCTAAAGTCAAAGTCCAAAGCCCAAAGTCCAAAGTCTAAAGTCAAAGTCTAAAGCCCAAAGTCTAAAGCCCAAAGTCCAAAGTCCAAAGTCTAAAGTCCAAAGTCCAAAGTCCAAAGTCCAAAGTCCAATGTCCAAAGTCCAAAGTCCAAAGTCCAAAGTCCAAAGTTCAAAGTCCAAAGTCCAAAGTCCAAAGTCCAAAGTCTAAAGTCCAAAGTCCAAAGTCTAAAGTCCAAAGTCGAAAGTCGAAAGTCCAAAGTCCAAAGTCCAAAGTCCAAAGTCCAAAGTCCAAAGTCCAAAGTCTAAAGTCCAAATTCCAAGGTCCAAAGTCTAAAGTCCAAAGCCCAAAGTCTAAAGTCCAAAGTCTAAAGTCCAAAGTCCAAAGTCCAAAGTCCAAAGTCCAAAGTCTAAAGTCCAAAGTCCAAAGTCCAAAGTCCAAAGTCCAAAGTCTAAAGTCCAAAGTCCAAAGCCTAAAGTCCAAAGTCCAAAGTCCAAAGTTTAAAGTCCAAAGTCCAAAGTCTAAAGTCCAAAGTCCAAAGTCCAAAGTCCAAAGTCCAAAGTCTAAAGTCAAAGTCCAAAGCCCAAAGTCTAAAGTCCAAAGTCTAAAGTCCAAAGTCCAAAGTCCAAAGTCCAAATTCCAAGGTCTAAAGTCCAAAGTCCAAAGTCTAAAGTCCAAAGTCCAAAGTCCAAAGTCTAAAGTCCAAAGTCCAAAGTCCAAAGTCCAAATTCCAAGGTCTAAAGTCCAAAGTCTAAAGTCTAAAGTCCAAAGCCCAAAGTCCAAAGTCCAAAGTCTTAAGTCCAAAGTCCAAAGTCTAAAGTCAAAGTCCAAAGCCCAAAGTCCAAAGTCTAAAGTCAAAGTCTAAAGCCCAAAGTCTAAAGCCCAAAGTCCAAAGTCCAAAGTCTAAAGTCCAAAGTCCAAAGTCCAAAGTCCAAAGTCCAATGTCCAAAGTCCAAAGTCCAAAGTCCAAAGTCCAAAGTTCAAAGTCCAAAGTCCAAAGTCCAAAGTCCAAAGTCTAAAGTCCAAAGTCCAAAGTCTAAAGTCCAAAGTCGAAAGTCGAAAGTCCAAAGTCCAAAGTCCAAAGTCCAAAGTCCAAAGTCCAAAGTCCAAAGTCTAAAGTCCAAATTCCAAGGTCCAAAGTCTAAAGTCCAAAGCCCAAAGTCTAAAGTCCAAAGTCTAAAGTCCAAAGTCCAAAGTCCAAAGTCCAAAGTCCAAAGTCTAAAGTCCAAAGTCCAAAGTCCAAAGTCCAAAGTCCAAAGTCTAAAGTCCAAAGTCCAGAGCCTAAAGTCCAAAGTCCAAAGTCCAAAGTTTAAAGTCCAAAGTCCAAAGTCCAAAGTCCAAAGTCCAAAGTCCAAAGTTTAAAGTCCAAAGTCTAAAGTCCAAAGTCCAAAGTCCAAAGTCCAAAGTCTAAAGTCCAAAGTCCAAAGTCCAAAGTCCAAAGTCCAAAGTCCAAAGTCTAAAGTCCAAATTCCATGGTCCAAAGTCCAAAGTCCAAAGTCCAAAGTCCAAAGTCTAAAGTCCAAAGTCCAACGTCCAAAGTCCAAAGTCCAAAGTTCAAAGTCCAAAGTCCAAAGTCCAAAGTTCAAAGTCCAAAGTCCAAAGTCCAAAGTCCAAAGTCTAAAGTCCAAAGTCCAAAGTCTAAAGTCCAAACTTTAAAGTCCAAAGTCCAAAGCCCAAAGTCTAAAGTCCAAAGTCTAAAGTCCAAAGTCCAAAGTCCAAAGTCTAAAGTCAAAGTCCAAAGCCCAAAGTCCAAAGTCCAAAGTCTAAAGTCCAAAGTCCAAAGTCCAAAGTCCAAATTCCAAGGTCTAAAGTCCAAAGTCCAAAGTCTAAAGTCCAAAGTCCAAAGTCCAAAGTCTAAAATTTAAAGTCCAAAGTCCAAAGTCAAAGTCCAAAGTTCAAAGTCGAAAGTTCAAAGTCAAAGTCCAAAATCCAAAGCCTAAAGTCCAAAGTCCAAAGTCCAAAGTCTAAAGTCCAAAGTCCAAAGTCCAAAGTCCAAAGCCCAAAGTCTAAAGTCCAAAGTCTAAAGTCCAAAGTCCAAAGTCCAAAGTCCAAAGTCCAAAGTCTAAAGTCAAAGTCCAAAGCCCAAAGTCCAAAGTCCAAAGTCTAAAGTCCAAATTCCAAGGTCCAAAGTCTAAAGTCCAAAGCCCAAAGTCTAAAGTCCAAAGTCTAAAGTCCAAAGTCCAAAGTCCAAAGTCCAAAGTCCAAAGTCTAAAGTCCAAAGTCCAAAGTCTAAAGTCCAAAGTCCAAAGTCCAAAGTCCAAAGTCCAAATTCCAAGGTCCAAAGTCTAAAGTCCAAAGCCCAAAGTCCAAAGTCCAAAGTCCAAAGTACAAAGTCCAAAGTCTAAAGTCCAAACTTTAAAGTCCAAAGTCCAAAGCCCAAAGTCTAAAGTCCAAAGTCTAAAGTCCAAAGTCCAAAGTCCAAAGTCTAAAGTCAAAGTCCAAAGTCCAAAGTCCAAAGTCTAAAATTTAAAGTCCAAAGTCCAAAGTCAAAGTCCAAAGTTCAAAGTCTAAAGTTCAAAGTCAAAGTCCAAAATCCAAAGCCTAAAGTCCAAAGTCCAAAGTCCAAAGTCTAAAGTCCAAAGTCCAAAGTCCAAAGTCCAAAGCCCAAAGTCTAAAGTCCAAAGTCTAAAGTCCAAAGTCCAAAGTCCAAAGTCCAAAGTCCAAAGTCTAAAGTCAAAGTCCAAAGCCCAAAGTCCAAAGTCTAAAGTCCAAATTCCAAGGTCCAAAGTCTAAAGTCCAAAGCCCAAAGTCTAAAGTCCAAAGTCTAAAGTCCAAAGTCCAAAGTCCAAAGTCCAAAGTCCAAAGTCTAAAGTCCAAAGTCCAAAGTCTAAAGTCCAAAGTCCAAAGTCCAAAGTCCAAAGTCCAAATTCCAAGGTCCAAAGTCTAAAGTCCAAAGCCCAAAGTCTAAAGTCCAAAGTCTAAAGTCCAAAGTCCAAAGTCCAAAGTCAAAAGTCCAAAGTCTAAAGTCCAAAGTCCAAAGTCCAAAGTCCAAAGTCCAAAGTCCAAAGTCTAAAGTCCAAAGTCCAAAGTCCAAAGTCCAAAGTCTAAAGTCCAAAGTCCAAAGTCCAAAGTCCAAAGTCCAAATTCCAAGGTCCAAAGTCTAAAGTCCAAAGCCCAAAGTCTAAAGTCCAAAGTCTAAAGTCCAAAGTCCAAAGTCCAAAGTCCAAAGTCCAAAGTCTAAAGTCAAAGTCCAAAGCCCAAAGTCCAAAGTCCAAAGTCTAAAGTCCAAAGTCCAAAGTCCAAAGTCCAAATTCCAAGGTCTAAAGTCCAAAGTCCAAAGTCTAAAGTCCAAAGTCCAAAGTCCAAAGTCTAAAATTTAAAGTCTAAAGTCCAAAGTCAAAGTCCAAAGTTTAAAGTCTAAAGTCCAAAGTCAAAGTCCAAAATCCAAAGCCTAAAGTCCAAAGTCCAAAATCTAAAGTCCAAAATCCAAAGTCCAAAGTCCTAAGTCCAAAGTACAAAGTCCAAAGTCTAAAGTCCAAAGTCCAAAGTCCAAAGTCCAAAGTCTAAAGTCCAAAGTCCAAAGTCTAAAGTCAAAGTCCAAAGCCCAAAGTCCAAAGTCCAAAGTCTAAAGTCCAAAGTCCAAAGTCCAAAGTCCAAAGTCCAAAGTCCAAAGTCCAAAGTAAAAAGTCCAATGTCTAAAGTCCAAAGCCCAAAGTCCAAAGTCCAAAATCTAAAGTCCAAAATCCAAAGTCCAAAGTCCAAAGTCCAAAGTACAAAGTCCAAAGTCTAAAGTCAAAGTCCAAAGCCCAAAGTCCAAAGTCCAAAGTCTAAAGTCCAAAGTCCAAAGTCCAAAGTCCAAATTCCAAGGTCTAAAGTCCAAAGTCCAAAGTCTAAAGTCCAAAGTCCAAAGTCCAAAGACCAAAGTCTAAAGTCCAAAGTCCAAAGTCCAAAATCTAAAGTCCAAAATCCAAAGTCCAAAGTCCAAAGTCCAAAGTACAAAGTCCAAAGTCTAAAGTCCAAAGTCCAAAGTCCAAAGTCCAAAGTCCAAAGTCCAAAGTCCAAAGTAAAAAGTCCAATGTCTAAAGTCCAAAGCCCAAAGTCCAAAGTCCAAAATCTAAAGTCCAAAATCCAAAGTCCAAAGTCCAAAGTCCAAAGTACAAAGTCCAAAGTCTAAAGTCCAAAGTCCAAAGTCCAAAGTCCAAAGTCCAAAGTCCAAAGTCCAAAGTAAAAAGTCCAATGTCTAAAGTCCAAAGCCCAAAGTCCAAAGTCCAAAATCTAAAGTCCAAAATCCAAAGTCCAAAGTCCAAAGTCCAAAGTACAAAGTCCAAAGTCTAAAGTCAAAGTCCAAAGCCCAAAGTCCAAAGTCCAAAGTCTAAAGTCCAAAGTCCAAAGTCCAAAGTCCAAATTCCAAGGTCTAAAGTCCAAAGTCCAAAGTCTAAAGTCCAAAGTCCAAAGTCCAAAGACCAAAGTCTAAAGTCCAAAGTCCAAAGTCGAAAGTCCAAAGTCCAAAGTCCAAAGTCCAAATTCCAAGGTCTAAAGTCCAAAGTCCAAAGTCCAAAGTCTAAAGTCAAAGTCCAAAGCCCAAAGTCTAAAGTCCAAAGTCTAAAGTCCAAAGTCCAAAGTCCAAAGTCCAAAGTCCAAAGTTTAAAGTCAAAGTCCAAAGCGCAAAGTCCAAAGTCCAAAGTCTAAAGTCCAAAGTCCAAAGTCCAAAGTCCAAATTCCAAGGTCTAAAGTCCAAAGTCCAAAGTCTAAAGTCCAAAGTCCAAAGTCCAAAGTCCAAAGTCCAAAGTCCAAAGTCAAAGTCCAAAGTGCAAAGTCTAAAGTCGAAAGTCCAAAGTCCAAAGTCCAAAGTCTAAAGTCCAAAGTCCAAAGTCCAAAGTTTAAAGTCAAAGTCCAAAGCGCAAAGTCCAAAGTCCAATGTCTAAAGTCCAAAGTCTAAAGTCCAAAGTCCAAAGTCCAAAGTCCAAATTCCAAGGTCTAAAGTCCAAAGTCCAAAGTCTAAAGTCCAAAGTCCAAAGTCCAAAGCGCAAAGTCCAAAGTCCAAAGTCTAAAGTCCAAAGTCCAAAGTCCAAAGTCCAAATTCCAAGGTCTAAAGTCCAAAGTCCAAAGTCTAAAGTCCAAAGTCCAAAGTCCAAAGTCCAAAGTCCAAAGTCCAAAGTCAAAGTCCAAAGTTCAAAGTCTAAAGTCCAAAGTCAAAGTCCAAAATCCAAAGCCTAAAGTCCAAAGTCCAAAATCTAAAGTCCAAAATCCAAAGTCCAAAGTCCTAAGTCCAAAGTACAAAGTCCAAAGTCTAAAGTCCAAAGTCTAAAGTCCAAAGTCCAAAGTCCAAAGTCTAAAGTCAAAGTCCAAAGCCCAAAGTCCAAAGTCCAAAGTCTAAAGTCCAAAGTCCAAAGTCCAAAGTCCAAATTCCAAGGTCTAAAGTCCAAAGTCCAAAGTCCAAAGTCCAAAGTCTAAAGTCCAAACTTTAAAGTCCAAAGTCCAAAGCCCAAAGTCTAAAGTCCAAAGTCTAAAGTCCAAAGTCCAAAGTCCAAAGTCTAAAGTCAAAGTCCAAAGCCCAAAGTCCAAAGTCCAAAGTCTAAAGTCCAAAGTCCAAAGTCCAAAGTCCAAATTCCAAGGTCTAAAGTCCAAAGTCCAAAGTCTAAAGTCCAAAGTCCAAAGTCCAAAGTCTAAAATTTAAAGTCCAAAGTCCAAAGTCAAAGTCCAAAGTTCAAAGTCTAAAGTTCAAAGTCAAAGTCCAAAATCCAAAGCCTAAAGTCCAAAGTCCAAAGTCCAAAGTCTAAAGTCCAAAGTCCAAAGTCCAAAGTCCAAAGCCCAAAGTCTAAAGTCCAAAGTCTAAAGTCCAAAGTCCAAAGTCCAAAGTCCAAAGTCCAAAGTCTAAAGTCAAAGTCCAAAGCCCAAAGTCCAAAGTCCAAAGTCTAAAGTCCAAATTCCAAGGTCCAAAGTCTAAAGTCCAAAGCCCAAAGTCTAAAGTCCAAAGTCTAAAGTCCAAAGTCCAAAGTCCAAAGTCCAAAGTCCAAAGTCTAAAGTCCAAAGTCCAAAGTCTAAAGTCCAAAGTCCAAAGTCCAAAGTCCAAAGTCCAAATTCCAAGGTCCAAAGTCTAAAGTCCAAAGCCCAAAGTCCAAAGTCCAAAGTCCAAAGTACAAAGTCCAAAGTCTAAAGTCCAAACTTTAAAGTCCAAAGTCCAAAGCCCAAAGTCTAAAGTCCAAAGTCAAAGTCCAAAGTTCAAAGTCTAAAGTTCAAAGTCAAAGTCCAAAATCCAAAGCCTAAAGTCCAAAGTCCAAAGTCCAAAGTCTAAAGTCCAAAGTCCAAAGTCCAAAGTCCAAAGCCCAAAGTCTAAAGTCCAAAGTCTAAAGTCCAAAGTCCAAAGTCCAAAGTCCAAAGTCCAAAGTCTAAAGTCAAAGTCCAAAGCCCAAAGTCCAAAGTCTAAAGTCCAAATTCCAAGGTCCAAAGTCTAAAGTCCAAAGCCCAAAGTCTAAAGTCCAAAGTCTAAAGTCCAAAGTCCAAAGTCCAAAGTCCAAAGTCCAAAGTCTAAAGTCCAAAGTCCAAAGTCTAAAGTCCAAAGTCCAAAGTCCAAAGTCCAAAGTCCAAATTCCAAGGTCCAAAGTCTAAAGTCCAAAGCCCAAAGTCTAAAGTCCAAAGTCTAAAGTCCAAAGTCCAAAGTCCAAAGTCAAAAGTCCAAAGTCTAAAGTCCAAAGTCCAAAGTCCAAAGTCCAAAGTCCAAAGTCCAAAGTCTAAAGTCCAAAGTCCAAAGTCCAAAGTCCAAAGTCTAAAGTCCAAAGTCCAAAGTCCAAAGTCCAAAGTCCAAATTCCAAGGTCCAAAGTCTAAAGTCCAAAGCCCAAAGTCTAAAGTCCAAAGTCTAAAGTCCAAAGTCCAAAGTCCAAAGTCCAAAGTCTAAAGTCAAAGTCCAAAGCCCAAAGTCCAAAGTCCAAAGTCTAAAGTCCAAAGTCCAAAGTCCAAAGTCCAAATTCCAAGGTCTAAAGTCCAAAGTCCAAAGTCTAAAGTCCAAAGTCCAAAGTCCAAAGTCTAAAATTTAAAGTCTAAAGTCCAAAGTCAAAGTCCAAAGTTCAAAGTCTAAAGTCCAAAGTCAAAGTCCAAAATCCAAAGCCTAAAGTCCAAAGTCCAAAATCTAAAGTCCAAAATCCAAAGTCCAAAGTCCTAAGTCCAAAGTACAAAGTCCAAAGTCTAAAGTCCAAAGTCCAAAGTCCAAAGTCCAAAGTCTAAAGTCCAAAGTCCAAAGTCTAAAGTCAAAGTCCAAAGCCCAAAGTCCAAAGTCCAAAGTCTAAAGTCCAAAGTCCAAAGTCCAAAGTCCAAAGTCCAAAGTACAAAGTTCAAAGTCTAAAGTCCAAACTTTAAAGTCCAAAGTCCAAAGTCCAAAGTCCAAAGTCCAAAGTAAAAAGTCCAATGTCTAAAGTCCAAAGCCCAAAGTCCAAAGTCCAAAATCTAAAGTCCAAAATCCAAAGTCCAAAGTCCAAAGTCCAAAGTACAAAGTCCAAAGTCTAAAGTCCAAAGTCCAAAGTCCAAAGTCCAAAGTCTAAAGTCCAAAGTCCAAAGTCTAAAGTCAAAGTCCAAAGCCCAAAGTCCAAAGTTCAAAGTCTAAAGTCCAAAGTCCAAAGTCCAAAGTCTAAAGTCCAAAGTCCAAAGCCCAAAGTCCAAAGTCTAAAGTCAAAGTCCAAAGCCCAAAGTCCAAAGTCCAAAGTCTAAAGTCCAAAGTCCAAAGTCCAAAGTCCAAATTCCAAGGTCTAAAGTCCAAAGTCCAAAGTCTAAAGTCCAAAGTCCAAAGTCCAAAGACCAAAGTCTAAAGTCCAAAGTCCAAAGTCGAAAGTCCAAAGTCCAAAGTCCAAAGTCCAAATTCCAAGGTCTAAAGTCCAAAGTCCAAAGTCCAAAGTCTAAAGTCAAAGTCCAAAGCCCAAAGTCTAAAGTCCAAAGTCTAAAGTCCAAAGTCCAAAGTCCAAAGTCCAAAGTCCAAAGTTTAAAGTCAAAGTCCAAAGCGCAAAGTCCAAAGTCCAAAGTCTAAAGTCCAAAGTCCAAAGTCCAAAGTCCAAATTCCAAGGTCTAAAGTCCAAAGTCCAAAGTCTAAAGTCCAAAGTCCAAAGTCCAAAGTCCAAAGTCCAAAGTCCAAAGTCAAAGTCCAAAGTGCAAAGTCTAAAGTCGAAAGTCCAAAGTCCAAAGTCCAAAGTCTAAAGTCCAAAGTCCAAAGTCCAAAGTTTAAAGTCAAAGTCCAAAGCGCAAAGTCCAAAGTCCAAAGTCTAAAGTCCAAAGTCCAAAGTCCAAAGTCCAAATTCCAAGGTCTAAAGTCCAAAGTCCAAAGTCTAAAGTCCAAAGTCCAAAGTCCAAAGTCCAAAGTCTAAAGTCCAAAGTCCAAAGTCCAAAGTCCAAAGTCCAAAGTCCAAAGTCAAAGTCCAAAGTTCAAAGTCTAAAGTCCAAAGTCAAAGTCCAAAATCCAAAGCCTAAAGTCCAAAGTCCAAAATCTAAAGTCCAAAATCCAAAGTCCAAAGTCCTAAGTCCAAAGTACAAAGTCCAAAGTCTAAAGTTCAAAGTCCAAAGTCCAAAGTCCAAAGTCTAAAGTCCAAAGTCCAAAGTCTAAAGTCAAAGTCCAAAGCCCAAAGTCCAAAGTCCAAAGTCTAAAGTCCAAAGTCCAAAGTCCAAAGTCCAAAGTCCAAAGTACAAAGTCCAAAGTCTAAAGTCCAAACTTTAAAGTCCAAAGTCCAAAGTCCAAAGTCCAAAGTCCAAAGTAAAAAGTCCAATGTCTAAAGTCCAAAGCCCAAAGTCCAAAGTCCAAAATCTAAAGTCCAAAATCCAAAGTCCAAAGTCCAAAGTCCAAAGTACAAAGTCCAAAGTCTAAAGTCCAAAGTCCAAAGTCCAAAGTCCAAAGTCTAAAGTCCAAAGTCCAAAGTCTAAAGTCAAAGTCCAAAGCCCAAAGTCCAAAGTCCAAAGTCTAAAGTCCAAAGTCCAAAGTCCAAAGTCTAAAGTCCAAAATCCAAAGCCCAAATTTCAAAGTCCAAAGTCCAAAGTCCAAAGTCCAAAGTTTAAAGTCCAAAGTCCAAAGTCCAAAGTCCAAAGTCCAGAGTCCAAAGTCCAAAGTCCAAAGTCCAAAGTCTAAAGTCCAAAGTCCAAAGTCCAAAGTCCAAAGTCCAAATTCCAAGGTCCAAAGTCTAAAGTCCAAAGCCCAAAGTCTGAAGTCCAAAGTCTAAAGTCCAAAGTCCAAAGTCCAAAGTCCAAAGTCCAAAGTCTAAAGTCAAAGTCCAAAGTCCAAAGTCCAAAGTCTAAAGTCAAAGTCCAAAGCCCAAAGTCCAAAGTCCAAAGTCTAAAGTCCAAAGTCCAAAGTCCAAAGTCTAAAGTCCAAAGTCCAAAGCCCAAAGTTCAAAGTCCAAAGTCCAAAGTCCAAAGTCCAAAGTCTAAAGTCCAAAGTCCAAAGTCTAAAGTCCAAAGTCCAAAGTCCAAAGTTTAAAGTCCAAAGTCCAAAGTCCAAAGTCCAAAGTCCAGAGTCCAAAGTCCAAAGTCCAAAGTCCAAAGTCTAAAGTCCAAAGTCCAAAGTCCAAAGTCCAAAGTCCAAATTCCAAGGTCCAAAGTCTAAAGTCCAAAGCCCAAAGTCTAAAGTCCAAAGTCTAAAGTCCAAAGTCCAAAGTCCAAAGTCCAAAGTCCAAAGTCTAAAGTCAAAGTCCAAAGCCCAAAGTCCAAAGTCTAAAGTCCAAAGTCCAAAGTCCAAAGTCCAAAGTCCAAAGTACAAAGTCCAAAGTCTAAAGTCCAAACTTTAAAGTCCAAAGTCCAAAGTCCAAAGTCCAAAGTCCAAAGTAAAAAGTCCAATGTCTAAAGTCCAAAGCCCAAAGTCCAAAGTCCAAAATCTAAAGTCCAAAATCCAAAGTCCAAAGTCCAAAGTCCAAAGTACAAAGTCCAAAGTCTAAAGTCCAAAGTCCAAAGTCCAAAGTCCAAAGTCTAAAGTCCAAAGTCCAAAGTCTAAAGTCAAAGTCCAAAGCCCAAAGTCCAAAGTCCAAAGTCTAAAGTCCAAAGTCCAAAGTCCAAAGTCTAAAGTCCAAAGTCCAAAGTCCAAAGTCCAAAGTTTAAAGTCCAAAGTCCAAAGTCCAAAGTCCAAAGTCCAGAGTCCAAAGTCCAAAGTCCAAAGTCCAAAGTCTAAAGTCCAAAGTCCAAAGTCCAAAGTCCAAAGTCCAAATTCCAAGGTCCAAAGTCTAAAGTCCAAAGCCCAAAGTCTAAAGTCCAAAGTCTAAAGTCCAAAGTCCAAAGTCCAAAGTCCAAAGTCCAAAGTCTAAAGTCAAAGTCCAAAGCCCAAAGTCCAAAGTCTAAAGTCTAAAGTCCAAAGTCCAAAGTCCAAAGTCTAAAGTCCAAAGTCCAAAGTCCAAAGTCTAAAGTCCAAAGTCCAACGTCCAAAGTCCAAAGTCCAAAGTTCAAAGTCCAAAGTCCAAAGTCCAAAGTTCAAAGTCCAAAGTCCAAAGTCCAAAGTCCAAAGTCTAAAGTCCAAAGTCCAAAGTCTAAAGTCCAAAGTCCAAAGTCCAAAGTTTAAAGTCCAAAGTCCAAAGTCCAAAGTCCAAAGTCCAGAGTCCAAAGTCCAAAGTCCAAAGTCCAAAGTCTAAAGTCCAAAGTCCAAAGTCCAAAGTCCAAAGTCCAAATTCCAAGGTCCAAAGTCTAAAGTCCAAAGCCCAAAGTCTAAAGTCCAAAGTCTAAAGTCCAAAGTCCAAAGTCCAAAGTCCAAAGTCCAAAGTCTAAAGTCAAAGTCCAAAGCCCAAAGTCCAAAGTCCAAAGTCTAAAGTCCAAAGTCCAAAGTCAAAGTCCAAAATCCAAAGCCTAAAGTCCAAAGTCCAAAGTCTAAAGTCCAAAGTCCAAAGTCTAAAGTCAAAGTCCAAAGCCCAAAGTCCAAAGTCCAAAGTCTAAAGTCCAAAGTCCAAAGTCCAAAGTCCAAAGTCCAAAGTACAAAGTCCAAAGTCTAAAGTCCAAAGTCCAAAGCCCAAAGTCCAAAGTCTAAAGTCAAAGTCCAAAGCCCAAAGTCCAAAGTCCAAAGTCTAAAGTCCAAAGTCCAAAGTCCAAAGTCCAAATTCCAAGGTCTAAAGTCCAAAGTCCAAAGTCTAAAGTCCAAAGTCCAAAGTCCAAAGACCAAAGTCTAAAGTCCAAAGTCCAAAGTCGAAAGTCCAAAGTCCAAAGTCCAAATTCCAAGGTCTAAAGTCCAAAGTCCAAAGTCCAAAGTCTAAAGTCAAAGTCCAAAGCCCAAAGTCTAAAGTCCAAAGTCTAAAGTCCAAAGTCCAAAGTCCAAAGTCCAAAGTCCAAAGTTTAAAGTCAAAGTCCAAAGCGCAAAGTCCAAAGTCCAAAGTCAAAAGTCCAAAGTCCAAAGTCCAAAGTCCAAATTCCAAGGTCTAAAGTCCAAAGTCCAAAGTCTAAAGTCCAAAGTCCAAAGTCCAAAGTCCAAAGTCCAAAGTCCAAAGTCAAAGTCCAAAGTGCAAAGTCTAAAGCCGAAAGTCCAAAGTCCAAAGTCCAAAGTCTAAAGTCAAAGTCCAAAGCCCAAAGTCCAAAGTCCAAAGTCTTAAGTCCAAAGTCCAAAGTCCAAAGTCCAAAGTCCAAAGTCTAAAGTCAAAGTCCAAAGCCCAAAGTCCAAAGTCCAAAGTCTAAAGTCCAAAGTCCAAAGTCCAAAGTCCAAATTCCAAGGTCTAAAGACCAAAGTCCAAAGTCTAAAGTCCAAAGTCCAAAGTCCAAAGTCTAAAGTCCAAAGTCCAAAGTCCAAAGTCCAAATTCCAAGGTCTAAAGTCCAAAGTCTAAAGTCTAAAGTCCAAAGTCCAAAGTCCAAAGTCCAAAGTCTAAAGTCCAAAGTCCAAAGTCCAAAGTTTAAAGTCCAAAGTCCAAAGTCCAAAGTCCAAAGTCCAGAGTCCAAAGTCCAAAGTCCAAAGTCCAAAGTCTAAAGTCCAAAGTCCAAAGTCCAAAGTCCAAAGTCCAAATTCCAAGGTCCAAAGTCTAAAGTCCAAAGCCCAAAGTCTAAAGTCCAAAGTCTAAAGTCCAAAGTCTAAAGTCCAAAGTCCAAAGTCCAAAGTCCAAATTCCAAGGTCTAAAGTCCAAAGTCTAAAGTCTAAAGTCCAAAGTCTAAAGTCCAAAGTCCAAAGTCTAAAGTCCAAAGTCCAAAGTCCAAAGTTTAAAGTCCAAAGTCCAAAGTCCAAAGTCCAAAGTCCAGAGTCCAAAGTCCAAAGTCCAAAGTCCAAAGTCTAAAGTCCAAAGTCCAAAGTCCAAAGTCCAAAGTCCAAATTCCAAGGTCCAAAGTCTAAAGTCCAAAGCCCAAAGTCTAAAGTCCAAAGTCTAAAGTCCAAAGTCCAAAGTCCAAAGTCCAAAGTCCAAAGTCTAAAGTCAAAGTCCAAAGCCCAAAGTCCAAAGTCCAAAGTCTAAAGTCCAAAGTCCAAAGTCAAAGTCCAAAATCCAAAGCCTAAAGTCCAAAGTCCAAAGTCTAAAGTCCAAAGTCCAAAGTCTAAAGTCAAAGTCCAAAGCCCAAAGTCCAAAGTCCAAAGTCTAAAGTCCAAAGTCCAAAGTCCAAAGTCCAAAGTCCAAAGTACAAAGTCCAAAGTCTAAAGTCCAAAGTCCAAAGCCCAAAGTCCAAAGTCTAAAGTCAAAGTCCAAAGCCCAAAGTCCAAAGTCCAAAGTCTAAAGTCCAAAGTCCAAAGTCCAAAGTCCAAATTCCAAGGTCTAAAGTCCAAAGTCCAAAGTCTAAAGTCCAAAGTCCAAAGTCCAAAGACCAAAGTCTAAAGTCCAAAGTCCAAAGTCGAAAGTCCAAAGTCCAAAGTCCAAATTCCAAGGTCTAAAGTCCAAAGTCCAAAGTCCAAAGTCTAAAGTCAAAGTCCAAAGCCCAAAGTCTAAAGTCCAAAGTCTAAAGTCCAAAGTCCAAAGTCCAAAGTCCAAAGTCCAAAGTTTAAAGTCAAAGTCCAAAGCGCAAAGTCCAAAGTCCAAAGTCAAAAGTCCAAAGTCCAAAGTCCAAAGTCCAAATTCCAAGGTCTAAAGTCCAAAGTCCAAAGTCTAAAGTCCAAAGTCCAAAGTCCAAAGTCCAAAGTCCAAAGTCCAAAGTCAAAGTCCAAAGTGCAAAGTCTAAAGCCGAAAGTCCAAAGTCCAAAGTCCAAAGTCTAAAGTCAAAGTCCAAAGCCCAAAGTCCAAAGTCCAAAGTCTTAAGTCCAAAGTCCAAAGTCCAAAGTCCAAAGTCCAAAGTCTAAAGTCAAAGTCCAAAGCCCAAAGTCCAAAGTCCAAAGTCTAAAGTCCAAAGTCCAAAGTCCAAAGTCCAAATTCCAAGGTCTAAAGACCAAAGTCCAAAGTCTAAAGTCCAAAGTCCAAAGTCCAAAGTCTAAAGTCCAAAGTCCAAAGTCCAAAGTCCAAATTCCAAGGTCTAAAGTCCAAAGTCTAAAGTCTAAAGTCCAAAGTCCAAAGTCCAAAGTCCAAAGTCTTAAGTCCAAAGTCCAAAGTCTAAAGTCAAAGTCCAAAGCCCAAAGTCCAAAGTCTAAAGTCAAAGTCTAAAGCCCAAAGTCTAAAGCCCAAAGTCCAAAGTCCAAAGTCTAAAGTCCAAAGTCCAAAGTCCAAAGTCCAAAGTCCAATGTCCAAAGTCCAAAGTCCAAAGTCCAAAGTCCAAAGTTCAAAGTCCAAAGTCCAAAGTCCAAAGTCCAAAGTCTAAAGTCCAAAGTCCAAAGTCTAAAGTCCAAAGTCGAAAGTCCAAAGTCCAAAGTCCAAAGTCCAAAGTCCAAAGTCCAAAGTCCAAAGTCCAAAGTCTAAAGTCCAAATTCCAAGGTCCAAAGTCTAAAGTCCAAAGCCCAAAGTCTAAAGTCCAAAGTCTAAAGTCCAAAGTCCAAAGTCCAAAGTCCAAAGTCCAAAGTCTAAAGTCCAAAGTCCAAAGTCCAAAGTCCAAAGTCTAAAGTCCAAAGTCCAAAGTCTAAAGTCCAAAGTCCAAAGTCCAAAGTTTAAAGTCCAAAGTCCAAAGTCCAAAGTCCAAAGTCCAAAGTCCAAAGTTTAAAGTCCAAAGTCTAAAGTCCAAAGTCCAAAGTCCAAAGTCCAAAAACTAAAGTCCAAAGTCCAAAGTCCAAAGTCCAAAGTCCAAAGTCCAAAGTCTAAAGTCCAAATTCCAAGGTCCAAAGTCTAAAGTCCAAAAGCCCAAAGTCTAAACTCCAAAGTCTAAAGTCCAAAGTCCAAAGTCCAAAGTCTAAAGTCCAAAGTCCAAAGTCCAAAGTTTAAAGTCCAAAGTCCAAAGTCCAAAGTCCAAAGTCCAGAGTCCAAAGTCTAAAGTCCAAAGTCCAAAGTCCAAAGTCCAAAGTCCAAAGTACAAAGTCCAAAGTCTAAAGTCCAAACTTTAAAGTCCAAAGTCCAAAGCCCAAAGTCTAAAGTCCAAAGTCTAAAGTCCAAAGTCCAAAGTCCAAAGTCCAAAGTCCAAAGTCTAAAGTCAAAGTCCAAAGCCCAAAGTCCAAAGTCCAAAGTCTAAAGTCCAAAGTCCATAGTCCAAAGTCCAAATTCCAAGGTCTAAAGTCCAAAGTCCAAAGTCAAAGTCCAAAGTTCAAAGTCTAAAGTTCAAAGTCAAAGTCCAAAATCCAAAGCCTAAAGTCCAAAGTCCAAAGTCCAAAGTCTAAAGTCCAAAGTCCAAAAACCAAAGTCCAAAGCCCAAAGTCTAAAGTCCAAAGTCTAAAGTCCAAAGTCCAAAGTCCAAAGTCCAAAGTCCAAAGTCTAAAGTCAAAGTCCAAAGCCCAAAGTCCAAAGTCCAAAGTCTAAAGTCCAAATTCCAAGGTCCAAAGTCTAAAGTCCAAAGCCCAAAGTCTAAAGTCCAAAGTCTAAAGTCCAAAGCCCAAAGTCTAAAGTCCAAAGTCTAAAGTCCAAAGTCCAAAGTCCAAAGTCCAAAGTCCAAAGTCTAAAGTCCAAAGTCCAAAGTCTAAAGTCCAAAGTCCAAAGTCCAAAGTCCAAAGTCCAAATTCCAAGGTCCAAAGTCTAAAGTCCAAAGCCCAAAGTCTAAAGTCCAAAGTCTAAAGTCCAAAGTCCAAAGTCCAAAGTCAAAAGTCCAAAGTCTAAAGTCCAAAGTCCAAAGTCCAAAGTCCAAAGTCCAAAGTCCAAAGTCTAAAGTCCAAAGTCCAAAGTCCAAAGTCCAAAGTCTAAAGTCCAAAGTCCAAAGTCCAAAGTCCAAAGTCCAAATTCCAAGGTCCAAAGTCTAAAGTCCAAAGCCCAAAGTCTAAAGTCCAAAGTCTAAAGTCCAAAGTCCAAAGTCCAAAGTCCAAAGTCCAAAGTCTAAAGTCAAAGTCCAAAGCCCAAAGTCCAAAGTCCAAAGTCTAAAGTCCAAAGTCCAAAGTCCAAAGTCCAAATTCCAAGGTCTAAAGTCCAAAGTCCAAAGTCTCAAGTCCAAAGTCCAAAGTCCAAAGTCTAAAATTTAAAGTCTAAAGTCCAAAGTCAAAGTCCAAAGTTCAAAGTCTAAAGTCCAAAGTCAAAGTCCAAAATCCAAAGCCTAAAGTCCAAAGTCCAAAATCTAAAGTCCAAAATCCAAAGTCCAAAGTCCTAAGTCCAAAGTACAAAGTCCAAAGTCTAAAGTCCAAAGTCCAAAGTCCAAAGTCCAAAGTCTAAAGTCCAAAGTCCAAAGTCTAAAGTCAAAGTCCAAAGCCCAAAGTCCAAAGTCCAAAGTCTAAAGTCCAAAGTCCAAAGTCCAAAGTCCAAAGTCCAAAGTACAAAGTTCAAAGTCTAAAGTCCAAACTTTAAAGTCCAAAGTCCAAAGTCCAAAGTCCAAAGTCCAAAGTAAAAAGTCCAATGTCTAAAGTCCAAAGCCCAAAGTCCAAAGTCCAAAATCTAAAGTCCAAAATCCAAAGTCCAAAGTCCAAAGTCCAAAGTACAAAGTCCAAAGTCTAAAGTCCAAAGTCCAAAGTCCAAAGTCCAAAGTCTAAAGTCCAAAGTCCAAAGTCTAAAGTCAAAGTCCAAAGCCCAAAGTCCAAAGTTCAAAGTCTAAAGTCCAAAGTCCAAAGTCCAAAGTCTAAAGTCCAAAGTCCAAAGCCCAAAGTCCAAAGTCTAAAGTCAAAGTCCAAAGCCCAAAGTCCAAAGTCCAAAGTCTAAAGTCCAAAGTCCAAAGTCCAAAGTCCAAAGACCAAAGTCTAAAGTCCAAAGTCCAAAGTCGAAAGTCCAAAGTCCAAAGTCCAAAGTCCAAATTCCAAGGTCTAAAGTCCAAAGTCCAAAGTCCAAAGTCTAAAGTCAAAGTCCAAAGCCCAAAGTCTAAAGTCCAAAGTCTAAAGTCCAAAGTCCAAAGTCCAAAGTCCAAAGTCCAAAGTTTAAAGTCAAAGTCCAAAGCGCAAAGTCCAAAGTCCAAAGTCTAAAGTCCAAAGTCCAAAGTCCAAAGTCCAAATTCCAAGGTCTAAAGTCCAAAGTCCAAAGTCTAAAGTCCAAAGTCCAAAGTCCAAAGTCCAAAGTCTAAAGTCAAAGTCCAAAGCCCAAAGTCCAAAGTCCAAAGTCTAAAGTCCAAAGTCCAAAGTCCAAAGACCAAAGTCTAAAGTCCAAAGTCCAAAGTCGAAAGTCCAAAGTCCAAAGTCCAAAGTCCAAATTCCAAAGTCCAAAGTCCAAAGTCCAAAGTCCAAAGTCTAAAGTCAAAGTCCAAAGCCCAAAGTCCAAAGTCCAAAGTCTTAAGTCCAAAGTCCAAAGTCCAAAGTCCAAATTCCAAGGTCTAAAGTCCAAAGTCCAAAGTCTAAAGTCCAAAGTCCAAAGTCCAAAGTCTAAAATTTAAAGTCCAAAGTCCAAAGTCCAAAGTCTAAAGTCCAAATTCCAAGGTCCAAAGTCTAAAGTCCAAAGCCCAAAGTCTAAAGTCCAAAGTCTAAAGTCCAAAGTCCAAAGTCCAAAGTCCAAAGTCCAAAGTCTAAAGTCCAAAGTCCAAAGTCTAAAGTCCAAAGTCCAAAGTCCAAAGTCCAAAGTCCAAATTCCAAGGTCCAAAGTCTAAAGTCCAAAGCCCAAAGTCTAAAGTCCAAAGTGCAAAGTCCAAAGTCCAAAGTCCAAAGTCCAAAGTCCAAAGTCTAAAGTCCAAAGTCCAAAGTCCAAAGTCCAAAGTCCAAAGTCCAAAGTCTAAAGTCCAAAGTCCAAAGTCCAAAGTCCAAAGTCTAAAGTCCAAAGTCCAAAGTCCAAAGTCCAAAGTCCAAATTCCAAGGTCCAAAGTCTAAAGTCCAAAGCCCAAAGTCTAAAGTCCAAAGTCTAAAGTCCAAAGTCCAAAGTCCAAAGTCCAAAGTCCAAAGTCTAAAGTCAAAGTCCAAAGCCCAAAGTCCAAAGTCCAAAGTCTAAAGTCCAAAGTCCAAAGTCCAAAGTCCAAATTCCAAGGTCTAAAGTCCAAAGTCCAAAGTCTAAAGTCCAAAGTCCAAAGTCCAAAGTCTAAAATTTAAAGTCCAAAGTCCAAAGTCGAAAGTCCAAAGTCCAAAGTCCAAATTCCAAGGTCTAAAGTCCAAAGTCCAAAGTCCAAAGTCTAAAGTCAAAGTCCAAAGCCCAAAGTCTAAAGTCCAAAGTCTAAAGTCCAAAGTCTAAAGTCCAAAGTCGAAAGTCGAAAGTCCAAAGTCCAAAGTCCAAAGTCCAAAGTCCAAAGTCCAAAGTCCAAAGTCTAAAGTCCAAATTCCAAGGTCCAAAGTCTAAAGTCCAAAGCCCAAAGTCTAAAGTCCAAAGTCCAAAGTCCAAAGTCCAAAGTCCAAAGTCCAAAGTCCAAAGTCTAAAGTCCAAAGTCCAAAGTCCAAAGTCCAAAGTCCAAAGTCCAAAGTCTAAAGTCCAAAGTCCAAAGTCCAAAGTCCAAAGTCTAAAGTCCAAAGTCCAAAGTCCAAAGTCCAAAGTCCAAATTCCAAGGTCCAAAGTCTAAAGTCCAAAGCCCAAAGTCTAAAGTCCAAAGTCTAAAGTCCAAAGTCCAAAGTCCAAAGTCCAAAGTCCAAAGTCCAAAGTCCAAAGTCCAAAGTCTAAAGTCCAAAGTCCAAAGTCTAAAGTCCAAAGTCGAAAGTCGAAAGTCCAAAGTCCAAAGTCCAAAGTCCAAAGTCCAAAGTCCAAAGTCCAAAGTCTAAAGTCCAAATTCCAAGGTCCAAAGTCTAAAGTCCAAAGCCCAAAGTCTAAAGTCCAAAGTCTAAAGTCCAAAGTCCAAAGTCCAAAGTCCAAAGTCCAAAGTCTAAAGTCCAAAGTCCAAAGTCCAAAGTCCAAAGTCCAAAGTCTAAAGTCCAAAGTCCAAAGCCTAAAGTCCAAAGTCCAAAGTCCAAAGTTTAAAGTCCAAAGTCCAAAGTCCAAAGTCCAAAGTCCAAAGTCCAAAGTTTAAAGTCCAAAGTCCAAAGTCCAAAGTCCAAAGTCCAAAGTCCAAAGTCCAAATTCCAAGGTCCAAAGTCTAAAGTCCAAAGCCCAAAGTCTAAAGTCCAAAGTCTAAAGTCCAAAGTCCAAAGTCCAAAGTCCAAAGTCCAAAGTCTAAAGTCAAAGTCCAAAGCCCAAAGTCCAAAGTCTAAAGTCTAAAGTCCAAAGTCCAAAGTCCAAAGTCTAAAGTCCAAAGTCCAAAGTCCAAAGTCTAAAGTCCAAAGTCCAACGTCCAAAGTCCAAAGTCCAAAGTTCAAAGTCCAAAGTCCAAAGTCCAAAGTTCAAAGTCCAAAGTCCAAAGTCCAAAGTCCAAAGTCTAAAGTCCAAAGTCCAAAGTCTAAAGTCCAAAGTCCAAAGTCCAAAGTTTAAAGTCCAAAGTCCAAAGTCCAAAGTCCAAAGTCCAGAGTCCAAAGTCCAAAGTCCAAAGTCCAAAGTCTAAAGTCCAAAGTCCAAAGTCCAAAGTCCAAAGTCCAAATTCCAAGGTCCAAAGTCTAAAGTCCAAAGCCCAAAGTCTAAAGTCCAAAGTCTAAAGTCCAAAGTCCAAAGTCCAAAGTCCAAAGTCCAAAGTCTAAAGTCAAAGTCCAAAGCCCAAAGTCCAAAGTCCAAAGTCTAAAGTCCAAAGTCCAAAGTCCAAATTCCAAGGTCTAAAGTCCAAAGTCCAAAGTCTAAAGTCCAAAGTCCAAAGTCCAAAGTCCAAAGTCAAAGTCCAAAATCCAAAGCCTAAAGTCCAAAGTCCAAAGTCTAAAGTCCAAAGTCCAAAGTCTAAAGTCAAAGTCCAAAGCCCAAAGTCCAAAGTCCAAAGTCTAAAGTCCAAAGTCCAAAGTCCAAAGTCCAAAGTCCAAAGTACAAAGTCCAAAGTCTAAAGTCCAAAGTCCAAAGCCCAAAGTCCAAAGTCTAAAGTCAAAGTCCAAAGCCCAAAGTCCAAAGTCCAAAGTCCAAAGTCTAAAGTCCAAAGTCCAAAGTCCAAAGACCAAAGTCTAAAGTCCAAAGTCCAAAGTCGAAAGTCCAAAGTCCAAAGTCCAAATTCCAAGGTCTAAAGTCCAAAGTCCAAAGTCCAAAGTCTAAAGTCAAAGTCCAAAGCCCAAAGTCTAAAGTCCAAAGTCTAAAGTCCAAAGTCCAAAGTCCAAAGTCCAAAGTCCAAAGTTTAAAGTCAAAGTCCAAAGCGCAAAGTCCAAAGTCCAAAGTCAAAAGTCCAAAGTCCAAAGTCCAAAGTCCAAATTCCAAGGTCTAAAGTCCAAAGTCCAAAGTCTAAAGTCCAAAGTCCAAAGTCCAAAGTCCAAAGTCCAAAGTCCAAAGTCAAAGTCCAAAGTGCAAAGTCTAAAGCCGAAAGTCCAAAGTCCAAAGTCCAAAGTCTAAAGTCAAAGTCCAAAGCCCAAAGTCCAAAGTCCAAAGTCTTAAGTCCAAAGTCCAAAGTCCAAAGTCCAAAGTCCAAAGTCTAAAGTCAAAGTCCAAAGCCCAAAGTCCAAAGTCCAAAGTCTAAAGTCCAAAGTCCAAAGTCCAAAGTCCAAATTCCAAGGTCTAAAGACCAAAGTCCAAAGTCTAAAGTCCAAAGTCCAAAGTCCAAAGTCTAAAGTCCAAAGTCCAAAGTCCAAAGTCCAAATTCCAAGGTCTAAAGTCCAAAGTCTAAAGTCTAAAGTCCAAAGTCCAAAGTCCAAAGTCCAAAGTCTTAAGTCCAAAGTCCAAAGTCTAAAGTCAAAGTCCAAAGCCCAAAGTCCAAAGTCTAAAGTCAAAGTCTAAAGCCCAAAGTCTAAAGCCCAAAGTCCAAAGTCCAAAGTCTAAAGTCCAAAGTCCAAAGTCCAAAGTCCAAAGTCCAATGTCCAAAGTCCAAAGTCCAAAGTCCAAAGTCCAAAGTTCAAAGTCCAAAGTCCAAAGTCCAAAGTCCAAAGTCTAAAGTCCAAAGTCCAAAGTCTAAAGTCCAAAGTCGAAAGTCCAAAGTCCAAAGTCCAAAGTCCAAAGTCCAAAGTCCAAAGTCCAAAGTCCAAAGTCTAAAGTCCAAATTCCAAGGTCCAAAGTCTAAAGTCCAAAGCCCAAAGTCTAAAGTCCAAAGTCTAAAGTCCAAAGTCCAAAGTCCAAAGTCCAAAGTCCAAAGTCTAAAGTCCAAAGTCCAAAGTCCAAAGTCCAAAGTCTAAAGTCCAAAGTCCAAAGTCTAAAGTCCAAAGTCCAAAGTCCAAAGTTTAAAGTCCAAAGTCCAAAGTCCAAAGTCCAAAGTCCAAAGTCCAAAGTTTTAAAGTCCAAAGTCTAAAGTCCAAAGTCCAAAGTCCAAAGTCCAAAAACTAAAGTCCAAAGTCCAAAGTCCAAAGTCCAAAGTCCAAAGTCCAAAGTCTAAAGTCCAAATTCCAAGGTCCAAAGTCTAAAGTCCAAAAGCCCAAAGTCTAAACTCCAAAGTCTAAAGTCCAAAGTCCAAAGTCCAAAGTCTAAAGTCCAAAGTCCAAAGTCCAAAGTTTAAAGTCCAAAGTCCAAAGTCCAAAGTCCAAAGTCCAGAGTCCAAAGTCTAAAGTCCAAAGTCCAAAGTCCAAAGTCCAAAGTCCAAAGTACAAAGTCCAAAGTCTAAAGTCCAAACTTTAAAAGTCCAAAGTCCAAAGCCCAAAGTCTAAAGTCCAAAGTCTAAAGTCCAAAGTCCAAAGTCCAAAGTCCAAAGTCCAAAGTCTAAAGTCAAAGTCCAAAGCCCAAAGTCCAAAGTCCAAAGTCTAAAGTCCAAAGTCCATAGTCCAAAGTCCAAATTCCAAGGTCTAAAGTCCAAAGTCCAAAGTCAAAGTCCAAAGTTCAAAGTCTAAAGTTCAAAGTCAAAGTCCAAAATCCAAAGCCTAAAGTCCAAAGTCCAAAGTCTAAAGTCCAAAGTCCAAAAACCAAAGTCCAAAGCCCAAAGTCTAAAGTCCAAAGTCTAAAGTCCAAAGTCCAAAGTCCAAAGTCCAAAGTCCAAAGTCTAAAGTCAAAGTCCAAAGCCCAAAGTCCAAAGTCCAAAGTCTAAAGTCCAAATTCCAAGGTCCAAAGTCTAAAGTCCAAAAGCCCAAAGTCTAAAGTCCAAAGTCTAAAGTCCAAAGCCCAAAGTCTAAAGTCCAAAGTCTAAAGTCCAAAGTCCAAAGTCCAAAGTCCAAAGTCCAAAGTCTAAAGTCCAAAGTCCAAAGTCTAAAGTCCAAAGTCCAAAGTCCAAAGTCCAAAGTCCAAATTCCAAGGTCCAAAGTCTAAAGTCCAAAGCCCAAAGTCTAAAGTCCAAAGTCTAAAGTCCAAAGTCCAAAGTCCAAAGTCAAAAGTCCAAAGTCTAAAGTCCAAAGTCCAAAGTCCAAAGTCCAAAGTCCAAAGTCCAAAGTCTAAAGTCCAAAGTCCAAAGTCCAAAGTCCAAAGTCTAAAGTCCAAAGTCCAAAGTCCAAAGTCCAAAGTCCAAATTCCAAGGTCCAAAGTCTAAAGTCCAAAGCCCAAAGTCTAAAGTCCAAAGTCTAAAGTCCAAAGTCCAAAGTCCAAAGTCCAAAGTCCAAAGTCTAAAGTCAAAGTCCAAAGCCCAAAGTCCAAAGTCCAAAGTCTAAAGTCCAAAGTCCAAAGTCCAAAGTCCAAATTCCAAGGTCTAAAGTCCAAAGTCCAAAGTCTCAAGTTCAAAGTCCAAAGTCCAAAGTCTAAAATTTAAAGTCTAAAGTCCAAAGTCAAAGTCCAAAGTTCAAAGTCTAAAGTCCAAAGTCAAAGTCCAAAATCCAAAGCCTAAAGTCCAAAGTCCAAAATCTAAAGTCCAAAATCCAAAGTCCAAAGTCCTAAGTCCAAAGTACAAAGTCCAAAGTCTAAAGTCCAAAGTCCAAAGTCCAAAGTCCAAAGTCTAAAGTCCAAAGTCCAAAGTCTAAAGTCAAAGTCCAAAGCCCAAAGTCCAAAGTCCAAAGTCTAAAGTCCAAAGTCCAAAGTCCAAAGTCCAAAGTCCAAAGTACAAAAGTTCAAAGTCTAAAGTCCAAACTTTAAAGTCCAAAGTCCAAAGTCCAAAGTCCAAAGTCCAAAGTAAAAAGTCCAATGTCTAAAGTCCAAAGCCCAAAGTCCAAAGTCCAAAATCTAAAGTCCAAAATCCAAAGTCCAAAGTCCAAAGTCCAAAGTACAAAGTCCAAAGTCTAAAGTCCAAAGTCCAAAGTCCAAAGTCCAAAGTCTAAAGTCCAAAGTCCAAAGTCTAAAGTCAAAGTCCAAAGCCCAAAGTCCAAAGTTCAAAGTCTAAAGTCCAAAGTCCAAAGTCCAAAGTCTAAAGTCCAAAGTCCAAAGCCCAAAGTCCAAAGTCTAAAGTCAAAGTCCAAAGCCCAAAGTCCAAAGTCCAAAGTCTAAAGTCCAAAGTCCAAAGTCCAAAGTCCAAAGACCAAAGTCTAAAGTCCAAAGTCCAAAGTCGAAAGTCCAAAGTCCAAAGTCCAAAGTCCAAATTCCAAGGTCTAAAGTCCAAAGCCCAAAGTCTAAAGTCCAAAGTCTAAAGTCCAAAGTCCAAAGTCCAAAGTCCAAAGTCCAAAGTTTAAAGTCAAAGTCCAAAGCGCAAAGTCCAAAGTCCAAAGTCTAAAGTCCAAAGTCCAAAGTCCAAAGTCCAAATTCCAAGGTCTAAAGTCCAAAGTCCAAAGTCTAAAGTCCAAAGTCCAAAGTCCAAAGTCCAAAGTCTAAAGTCAAAGTCCAAAGCCCAAAGTCCAAAGTCCAAAGTCTAAAGTCCAAAGTCCAAAGTCCAAAGTCCAAATTCCAAGGTCTAAAGTCCAAAGTCCAAAGTCTAAAGTCCAAAGTCCAAAGTCCAAAGACCAAAGTCTAAAGTCCAAAGTCCAAAGTCGAAAGTCCAAAGTCCAAAGTCCAAAGTCCAAATTCCAAAGTCCAAAGTCCAAAGTCCAAAGTCCAAAGTCTAAAGTCAAAGTCCAAAGCCCAAAGTCCAAAGTCCAAAGTCTTAAGTCCAAAGTCCAAAGTCCAAAGTCCAAATTCCAAGGTCTAAAGTCCAAAGTCCAAAGTCTAAAGTCCAAAGTCCAAAGTCCAAAGTCTAAAATTTAAAGTCCAAAGTCCAAAGTCCAAAGTCTAAAGTCCAAATTCCAAGGTCCAAAGTCTAAAGTCCAAAGCCCAAAGTCTAAAGTCCAAAGTCTAAAGTCCAAAGTCCAAAGTCCAAAGTCCAAAGTCCAAAGTCTAAAGTCCAAAGTCCAAAGTCTAAAGTCCAAAGTCCAAAGTCCAAAGTCCAAAGTCCAAATTCCAAGGTCCAAAGTCTAAAGTCCAAAGCCCAAAGTCTAAAGTCCAAAGTCCAAAGTCCAAAGTCCAAAGTCCAAAGTCCAAAGTCCAAAGTCTAAAGTCCAAAGTCCAAAGTCCAAAGTCCAAAGTCCAAGGTCCAAAGTCTAAAGTCCAAAGTCCAAAGTCCAAAGTCCAAAGTCTAAAGTCCAAAGTCCAAAGTCCAAAGTCCAAAGTCCAAATTCCAAGGTCCAAAGTCTAAAGTCCAAAGCCCAAAGTCTAAAGTCCAAAGTCTAAAGTCCAAAGTCCAAAGTCCAAAGTCCAAAGTCCAAAGTCTAAAGTCAAAGTCCAAAGCCCAAAGTCCAAAGTCCAAAGTCTAAAGTCCAAAGTCCAAAGTCCAAAGTCCAAATTCCAAGGTCTAAAGTCCAAAGTCCAAAGTCTCAAGTTCAAAGTCCAAAGTCCAAAGTCTAAAATTTAAAGTCTAAAGTCCAAAGTCAAAGTCCAAAGTTCAAAGTCTAAAGTCCAAAGTCAAAGTCCAAAATCCAAAGCCTAAAGTCCAAAGTCCAAAATCTAAAGTCCAAAATCCAAAGTCCAAAGTCCTAAGTCCAAAGTACAAAGTCCAAAGTCTAAAGTCCAAAGTCCAAAGTCCAAAGTCCAAAGTCTAAAGTCCAAAGTCCAAAGTCTAAAGTCAAAGTCCAAAGCCCAAAGTCCAAAGTCCAAAGTCTAAAGTCCAAAGTCCAAAGTCCAAAGTCCAAAGTCCAAAGTACAAAGTTCAAAGTCTAAAGTCCAAACTTTAAAGTCCAAAGTCCAAAGTCCAAAGTCCAAAGTCCAAAGTAAAAAGTCCAATGTCTAAAGTCCAAAGCCCAAAGTCCAAAGTCCAAAATCTAAAGTCCAAAATCCAAAGTCCAAAGTCCAAAGTCCAAAGTACAAAGTCCAAAGTCTAAAGTCCAAAGTCCAAAGTCCAAAGTCCAAAGTCTAAAGTCCAAAGTCCAAAGTCTAAAGTCAAAGTCCAAAGCCCAAAGTCCAAAGTTCAAAGTCTAAAGTCCAAAGTCCAAAGTCCAAAGTCTAAAGTCCAAAGTCCAAAGCCCAAAGTCCAAAGTCTAAAGTCAAAGTCCAAAGCCCAAAGTCCAAAGTCCAAAGTCTAAAGTCCAAAGTCCAAAGTCCAAAGTCCAAAGACCAAAGTCTAAAGTCCAAAGTCCAAAGTCGAAAGTCCAAAGTCCAAAGTCCAAAGTCCAAATTCCAAGGTCTAAAGTCCAAAGTCCAAAGTCCAAAGTCTAAAGTCAAAGTCCAAAGCCCAAAGTCTAAAGTCCAAAGTCTAAAGTCCAAAGTCCAAAGTCCAAAGTCCAAAGTCCAAAGTTTAAAGTCAAAGTCCAAAGCGCAAAGTCCAAAGTCCAAAGTCTAAAGTCCAAAGTCCAAAGTCCAAAGTCCAAATTCCAAGGTCTAAAGTCCAAAGTCCAAAGTCTAAAGTCCAAAGTCCAAAGTCCAAAGTCCAAAGTCTAAAGTCAAAGTCCAAAGCCCAAAGTCCAAAGTCCAAAGTCTAAAGTCCAAAGTCCAAAGTCCAAAGTCCAAATTCCAAGGTCTAAAGTCCAAAGTCCAAAGTCTAAAGTCCAAAGTCCAAAGTCCAAAGACCAAAGTCTAAAGTCCAAAGTCCAAAGTCGAAAGTCCAAAGTCCAAAGTCCAAAGTCCAAATTCCAAAGTCCAAAGTCCAAAGTCCAAAGTCCAAAGTCTAAAGTCAAAGTCCAAAGCCCAAAGTCCAAAGTCCAAAGTCTTAAGTCCAAAGTCCAAAGTCCAAAGTCCAAATTCCAAGGTCTAAAGTCCAAAGTCCAAAGTCTAAAGTCCAAAGTCCAAAGTCCAAAGTCTAAAATTTAAAGTCCAAAGTCCAAAGTCCAAAGTCTAAAGTCCAAATTCCAAGGTCCAAAGTCTAAAGTCCAAAGCCCAAAGTCTAAAGTCCAAAGTCTAAAGTCCAAAGTCCAAAGTCCAAAGTCCAAAGTCCAAAGTCTAAAGTCCAAAGTCCAAAGTCTAAAGTCCAAAGTCCAAAGTCCAAAGTCCAAAGTCCAAATTCCAAGGTCCAAAGTCTAAAGTCCAAAGCCCAAAGTCTAAAGTCCAAAGTCCAAAGTCCAAAGTCCAAAGTCCAAAGTCCAAAGTCTAAAATTTAAAGTCTAAAGTCCAAAGTCAAAGTCCAAAGTTCAAAGTCTAAAGTCCAAAGTCAAAGTCCAAAATCCAAAGCCTAAAGTCCAAAGTCCAAAATCTAAAGTCCAAAATCCAAAGTCCAAAGTCTAAAGTCAAAGTCCAAAGCCCAAAGTCTAAAGTCCAAAGTCTAAAGTCCAAAGTCCAAAGTCCAAAGTCCAAAGTCCAAAGTTTAAAGTCAAAGTCCAAAGCGCAAAGTCCAAAGTCCAAAGTCTAAAGTCCAAAGTCCAAAGTCCAAAGTCCAAATTCCAAGGTCTAAAGTCCAAAGTCCAAAGTCTAAAGTCCAAAGTCCAAAGTCCAAAGTCCAAAGTCTAAAGTCAAAGTCCAAAGCCCAAAGTCCAAAGTCCAAAGTCTAAAGTCCAAAGTCCAAAGTCCAAAGTCCAAATTCCAAGGTCTAAAGTCCAAAGTCCAAAGTCTAAAGTCCAAAGTCCAAAGTCCAAAGACCAAAGTCTAAAGTCCAAAGTCCAAAGTCGAAAGTCCAAAGTCCAAAGTCCAAAGTCCAAATTCCAAAGTCCAAAGTCCAAAGTCCAAAGTCCAAAGTCTAAAGTCAAAGTCCAAAGCCCAAAGTTCAAAGTCCAAAGTCTTAAGTCCAAAGTCCAAAGTCCAAAGTCCAAATTCCAAGGTCTAAAGTCCAAAGTCCAAAGTCTAAAGTCCAAAGTCCAAAGTCCAAAGTCTAAAATTTAAAGTCCAAAGTCCAAAGTCCAAAGTCTAAAGTCCAAATTCCAAGGTCCAAAGTCTAAAGTCCAAAGCCCAAAGTCTAAAGTCCAAAGTCTAAAGTCCAAAGTCCAAAGTCCAAAGTCCAAAGTCCAAAGTCTAAAGTCCAAAGTCCAAAGTCTAAAGTCCAAAGTCCAAAGTCCAAAGTCCAAAGTCCAAATTCCAAGGTCCAAAGTCTAAAGTCCAAAGCCCAAAGTCTAAAGTCCAAAGTCCAAAGTCCAAAGTCCAAAGTCCAAAGTCCAAAGTCTAAAATTTAAAGTCTAAAGTCCAAAGTCAAAGTCCAAAGTTCAAAGTCTAAAGTCCAAAGTCAAAGTCCAAAATCCAAAGCCTAAAGTCCAAAGTCCAAAATCTAAAGTCCAAAATCCAAAGTCCAAAGTCCTAAGTCCAAAGTACAAAGTCCAAAGTCTAAAGTCCAAAGTCCAAAGTCCAAAGTCCAAAGTCTAAAGTCCAAAGTCCAAAGTCTAAAGTCAAAGTCCAAAGCCCAAAGTCCAAAGTCCAAAGTCTAAAGTCCAAAGTCCAAAGTCCAAAGTCCAAAGTCCAAATTCCAAGGTCTAAAGTCCAAAGTCTAAAGTCCAAAGTCCAAAGTCTAAAGTCAAAGTCCAAAGCCCAAAGTCCAAAGTTCAAAGTCTAAAGTCCAAAGTCCAAAGTCCAAAGTCTAAAGTCCAAAGTCCAAAGCCCAAAGTCCAAAGTCTAAAGTCAAAGTCCAAAGCCCAAAGTCCAAAGTCCAAAGTCTAAAGTCCAAAGTCCAAAGTCCAAAGTCCAAAGACCAAAGTCTAAAGTCCAAAGTCCAAAGTCGAAAGTCCAAAGTCCAAAGTCCAAAGTCCAAATTCCAAGGTCTAAAGTCCAAAGTCCAAAGTCCAAAGTCTAAAGTCAAAGTCCAAAGCCCAAAGTCTAAAGTCCAAAGTCTAAAGTCCAAAGTCCAAAGTCCAAAGTCCAAAGTCCAAAGTTTAAAGTCAAAGTCCAAAGCGCAAAGTCCAAAGTCCAAAGTCTAAAGTCCAAAGTCCAAAGTCCAAAGTCCAAATTCCAAGGTCTAAAGTCCAAAGTCCAAAGTCTAAAGTCCAAAGTCCAAAGTCCAAAGTCCAAAGTCTAAAGTCAAAGTCCAAAGCCCAAAGTCCAAAGTCCAAAGTCTAAAGTCCAAAGTCCAAAGTCCAAAGTCCAAATTCCAAGGTCTAAAGTCCAAAGTCCAAAGTCTAAAGTCCAAAGTCCAAAGTCCAAAGACCAAAGTCTAAAGTCCAAAGTCCAAAGTCGAAAGTCCAAAGTCCAAAGTCCAAAGTCCAAATTCCAAAGTCCAAAGTCCAAAGTCCAAAGTCCAAAGTCTAAAGTCAAAGTCCAAAGCCCAAAGTCCAAAGTCCAAAGTCTTAAGTCCAAAGTCCAAAGTCCAAAGTCCAAATTCCAAGGTCTAAAGTCCAAAGTCCAAAGTCTAAAGTCCAAAGTCCAAAGTCCAAAGTCTAAAATTTAAAGTCCAAAGTCCAAAGTCCAAAGTCTAAAGTCCAAATTCCAAGGTCCAAAGTCTAAAGTCCAAAGCCCAAAGTCTAAAGTCCAAAGTCTAAAGTCCAAAGTCCAAAGTCCAAAGTCCAAAGTCCAAAGTCTAAAGTCCAAAGTCCAAAGTCTAAAGTCCAAAGTCCAAAGTCCAAAGTCCAAAGTCCAAATTCCAAGGTCCAAAGTCTAAAGTCCAAAGCCCAAAGTCTAAAGTCCAAAGTCCAAAGTCCAAAGTCCAAAGTCCAAAGTCCAAAGTCTAAAATTTAAAGTCTAAAGTCCAAAGTCAAAGTCCAAAGTTCAAAGTCTAAAGTCCAAAGTCAAAGTCCAAAATCCAAAGCCTAAAGTCCAAAGTCCAAAATCTAAAGTCCAAAATCCAAAGTCCAAAGTCCTAAGTCCAAAGTACAAAGTCCAAAGTCTAAAGTCCAAAGTCCAAAGTCCAAAGTCCAAAGTCTAAAGTCCAAAGTCCAAAGTCTAAAGTCAAAGTCCAAAGCCCAAAGTCCAAAGTCCAAAGTCTAAAGTCCAAAGTCCAAAGTCCAAAGTCCAAAGTCCAAAGTACAAAGTTCAAAGTCTAAAGTCCAAACTTTAAAGTCCAAAGTCCAAAGTCCAAAGTCCAAAGTCCAAAGTAAAAAGTCCAATGTCTAAAGTCCAAAGCCCAAAGTCCAAAGTCCAAAATCTAAAGTCCAAAATCCAAAGTCCAAAGTCCAAAGTCCAAAGTACAAAGTCCAAAGTCTAAAGTCCAAAGTCCAAAGTCCAAAGTCCAAAGTCTAAAGTCCAAAGTCCAAAGTCTAAAGTCAAAGTCCAAAGCCCAAAGTCCAAAGTTCAAAGTCTAAAGTCCAAAGTCCAAAGTCCAAAGTCTAAAGTCCAAAGTCCAAAGCCCAAAGTCCAAAGTCTAAAGTCAAAGTCCAAAGCCCAAAGTCCAAAGTCCAAAGTCTAAAGTCCAAAGTCCAAAGTCCAAAGTCCAAAGACCAAAGTCTAAAGTCCAAAGTCCAAAGTCGAAAGTCCAAAGTCCAAAGTCCAAAGTCCAAATTCCAAGGTCTAAAGTCCAAAGTCCAAAGTCCAAAGTCTAAAGTCAAAGTCCAAAGCCCAAAGTCTAAAGTCCAAAGTCTAAAGTCCAAAGTCCAAAGTCCAAAGTCCAAAGTCCAAAGTTTAAAGTCAAAGTCCAAAGCGCAAAGTCCAAAGTCCAAAGTCTAAAGTCCAAAGTCCAAAGTCCAAAGTCCAAATTCCAAGGTCTAAAGTCCAAAGTCCAAAGTCTAAAGTCCAAAGTCCAAAGTCCAAAGTCCAAAGTCTAAAGTCAAAGTCCAAAGCCCAAAGTCCAAAGTCCAAAGTCTAAAGTCCAAAGTCCAAAGTCCAAAGTCCAAATTCCAAGGTCTAAAGTCCAAAGTCCAAAGTCTAAAGTCCAAAGTCCAAAGTCCAAAGACCAAAGTCTAAAGTCCAAAGTCCAAAGTCGAAAGTCCAAAGTCCAAAGTCCAAAGTCCAAATTCCAAAGTCCAAAGTCCAAAGTCCAAAGTCCAAAGTCTAAAGTCAAAGTCCAAAGCCCAAAGTCCAAAGTCCAAAGTCTTAAGTCCAAAGTCCAAAGTCCAAAGTCCAAATTCCAAGGTCTAAAGTCCAAAGTCCAAAGTCTAAAGTCCAAAGTCCAAAGTCCAAAGTCTAAAATTTAAAGTCCAAAGTCCAAAGTCCAAAGTCTAAAGTCCAAATTCCAAGGTCCAAAGTCTAAAGTCCAAAGCCCAAAGTCTAAAGTCCAAAGTCTAAAGTCCAAAGTCCAAAGTCCAAAGTCCAAAGTCCAAAGTCTAAAGTCCAAAGTCCAAAGTCTAAAGTCCAAAGTCCAAAGTCCAAAGTCCAAAGTCCAAATTCCAAGGTCCAAAGTCTAAAGTCCAAAGCCCAAAGTCTAAAGTCCAAAGTCCAAAGTCCAAAGTCCAAAGTCCAAAGTCCAAAGTCCAAAGTCTAAAGTCCAAAGTCCAAAGTCCAAAGTCCAAAGTCCAAGGTCCAAAGTCTAAAGTCCAAAGTCCAAAGTCCAAAGTCCAAAGTCTAAAGTCCAAAGTCCAAAGTCCAAAGTCCAAAGTCCAAATTCCAAGGTCCAAAGTCTAAAGTCCAAAGCCCAAAGTCTAAAGTCCAAAGTCTAAAGTCCAAAGTCCAAAGTCCAAAGTCCAAAGTCCAAAGTCTAAAGTCAAAGTCCAAAGCCCAAAGTCCAAAGTCCAAAGTCTAAAGTCCAAAGTCCAAAGTCCAAAGTCCAAATTCCAAGGTCTAAAGTCCAAAGTCCAAAGTCTAAAGTCCAAAGTCCAAAGTCCAAAGTCTAAAATTTAAAGTCCAAAGTCCAAAGTCGAAAGTCCAAAGTCCAAAGTCCAAATTCCAAGGTCTAAAGTCCAAAGTCCAAAGTCCAAAGTCTAAAGTCAAAGTCCAAAGCCCAAAGTCTAAAGTCCAAAGTCTAAAGTCCAAAGTCTAAAGTCCAAAGTCGAAAGTCGAAAGTCCAAAGTCCAAAGTCCAAAGTCCAAAGTCCAAAGTCCAAAGTCCAAAGTCTAAAGTCCAAATTCCAAGGTCCAAAGTCTAAAGTCCAAAGCCCAAAGTCTAAAGTCCAAAGTCCAAAGTCCAAAGTCCAAAGTCCAAAGTCCAAAGTCCAAAGTCTAAAGTCCAAAGTCCAAAGTCCAAAGTCCAAAGTCCAAAGTCCAAAGTCTAAAGTCCAAAGTCCAAAGTCCAAAGTCCAAAGTCTAAAGTCCAAAGTCCAAAGTCCAAAGTCCAAAGTCCAAATTCCAAGGTCCAAAGTCTAAAGTCCAAAGCCCAAAGTCTAAAGTCCAAAGTCTAAAGTCCAAAGTCCAAAGTCCAAAGTCCAAAGTCCAAAGTCCAAAGTCCAAAGTCCAAAGTCTAAAGTCCAAAGTCCAAAGTCTAAAGTCCAAAGTCGAAAGTCGAAAGTCCAAAGTCCAAAGTCCAAAGTCCAAAGTCCAAAGTCCAAAGTCCAAAGTCTAAAGTCCAAATTCCAAGGTCCAAAGTCTAAAGTCCAAAGCCCAAAGTCTAAAGTCCAAAGTCTAAAGTCCAAAGTCCAAAGTCCAAAGTCCAAAGTCCAAAGTCTAAAGTCCAAAGTCCAAAGTCCAAAGTCCAAAGTCCAAAGTCTAAAGTCCAAAGTCCAAAGCCTAAAGTCCAAAGTCCAAAGTCCAAAGTTTAAAGTCCAAAGTCCAAAGTCCAAAGTCCAAAGTCCAAAGTCCAAAGTTTAAAGTCCAAAGTCTAAAGTCCAAAGTCCAAAGTCCAAAGTCCAAAGTCTAAAGTCCAAAGTCCAAAGTCCAAAGTCCAAAGTCCAAAGTCCAAAGTCTAAAGTCCAAATTCCATGGTCCAAAGTCCAAAGTCCAAAGTCCAAAGTCCAAAGTCTAAAGTCCAAAGTCCAACGTCCAAAGTCCAAAGTCCAAAGTTCAAAGTCCAAAGTCCAAAGTCCAAAGTTCAAAGTCCAAAGTCCAAAGTCCAAAGTCCAAAGTCTAAAGTCCAAAGTCCAAAGTCTAAAGTCCAAACTTTAAAGTCCAAAGTCCAAAGCCCAAAGTCTAAAGTCCAAAGTCTAAAGTCCAAAGTCCAAAGTCCAAAGTCTAAAGTCAAAGTCCAAAGCCCAAAGTCCAAAGTCCAAAGTCTAAAGTCCAAAGTCCAAAGTCCAAAGTCCAAATTCCAAGGTCTAAAGTCCAAAGTCCAAAGTCTAAAGTCCAAAGTCCAAAGTCCAAAGTCTAAAATTTAAAGTCCAAAGTCCAAAGTCAAAGTCCAAAGTTCAAAGTCTAAAGTTCAAAGTCAAAGTCCAAAATCCAAAGCCTAAAGTCCAAAGTCCAAAGTCCAAAGTCTAAAGTCCAAAGTCCAAAGTCCAAAGTCCAAAGCCCAAAGTCTAAAGTCCAAAGTCTAAAGTCCAAAGTCCAAAGTCCAAAGTCCAAAGTCCAAAGTCTAAAGTCAAAGTCCAAAGCCCAAAGTCCAAAGTCCAAAGTCTAAAGTCCAAATTCCAAGGTCCAAAGTCTAAAGTCCAAAGCCCAAAGTCTAAAGTCCAAAGTCTAAAGTCCAAAGTCCAAAGTCCAAAGTCCAAAGTCCAAAGTCTAAAGTCCAAAGTCCAAAGTCTAAAGTCCAAAGTCCAAAGTCCAAAGTCCAAAGTCCAAATTCCAAGGTCCAAAGTCTAAAGTCCAAAGCCCAAAGTCCAAAGTCCAAAGTCCAAAGTACAAAGTCCAAAGTCTAAAGTCCAAACTTTAAAGTCCAAAGTCCAAAGCCCAAAGTCTAAAGTCCAAAGTCTAAAGTCCAAAGTCCAAAGTCCAAAGTCTAAAGTCAAAGTCCAAAGTCCAAAGTCCAAAGTCTAAAATTTAAAGTCCAAAGTCCAAAGTCAAAGTCCAAAGTTCAAAGTCTAAAGTTCAAAGTCAAAGTCCAAAATCCAAAGCCTAAAGTCCAAAGTCCAAAGTCCAAAGTCTAAAGTCCAAAGTCCAAAGTCCAAAGTCCAAAGCCCAAAGTCTAAAGTCCAAAGTCTAAAGTCCAAAGTCCAAAGTCCAAAGTCCAAAGTCCAAAGTCTAAAGTCAAAGTCCAAAGCCCAAAGTCCAAAGTCTAAAGTCCAAATTCCAAGGTCCAAAGTCTAAAGTCCAAAGCCCAAAGTCTAAAGTCCAAAGTCTAAAGTCCAAAGTCCAAAGTCCAAAGTCCAAAGTCCAAAGTCTAAAGTCCAAAGTCCAAAGTCTAAAGTCCAAAGTCCAAAGTCCAAAGTCCAAAGTCCAAATTCCAAGGTCCAAAGTCTAAAGTCCAAAGCCCAAAGTCTAAAGTCCAAAGTCTAAAGTCCAAAGTCCAAAGTCCAAAGTCAAAAGTCCAAAGTCTAAAGTCCAAAGTCCAAAGTCCAAAGTCCAAAGTCCAAAGTCCAAAGTCTAAAGTCCAAAGTCCAAAGTCCAAAGTCCAAAGTCTAAAGTCCAAAGTCCAAAGTCCAAAGTCCAAAGTCCAAATTCCAAGGTCCAAAGTCTAAAGTCCAAAGCCCAAAGTCTAAAGTCCAAAGTCCAAAGTCCAAAGTAAAAAGTCCAATGTCTAAAGTCCAAAGCCCAAAGTCCAAAGTCCAAAATCTAAAGTCCAAAATCCAAAGTCCAAAGTCCAAAGTCCAAAGTACAAAGTCCAAAGTCTAAAGTCCAAAGTCCAAAGTCCAAAGTCCAAAGTCTAAAGTCCAAAGTCCAAAGTCTAAAGTCAAAGTCCAAAGCCCAAAGTCCAAAGTCCAAAGTCTAAAGTCCAAAGTCCAAAGTCCAAAGTCTAAAGTCCAAAGTCCAAAGTCCAAAGTCCAAAGTTTAAAGTCCAAAGTCCAAAGTCCAAAGTCCAAAGTCCAGAGTCCAAAGTCCAAAGTCCAAAGTCCAAAGTCTAAAGTCCAAAGTCCAAAGTCCAAAGTCCAAAGTCCAAATTCCAAGGTCCAAAGTCTAAAGTCCAAAGCCCAAAGTCTAAAGTCCAAAGTCTAAAGTCCAAAGTCCAAAGTCCAAAGTCCAAAGTCCAAAGTCTAAAGTCAAAGTCCAAAGCCCAAAGTCCAAAGTCTAAAGTCTAAAGTCCAAAGTCCAAAGTCCAAAGTCTAAAGTCCAAAGTCCAAAGTCCAAAGTCTAAAGTCCAAAGTCCAACGTCCAAAGTCCAAAGTCCAAAGTTCAAAGTCCAAAGTCCAAAGTCCAAAGTTCAAAGTCCAAAGTCCAAAGTCCAAAGTCCAAAGTCTAAAGTCCAAAGTCCAAAGTCTAAAGTCCAAAGTCCAAAGTCCAAAGTTTAAAGTCCAAAGTCCAAAGTCCAAAGTCCAAAGTCCAGAGTCCAAAGTCCAAAGTCCAAAGTCCAAAGTCTAAAGTCCAAAGTCCAAAGTCCAAAGTCCAAAGTCCAAATTCCAAGGTCCAAAGTCTAAAGTCCAAAGCCCAAAGTCTAAAGTCCAAAGTCTAAAGTCCAAAGTCCAAAGTCCAAAGTCCAAAGTCCAAAGTCTAAAGTCAAAGTCCAAAGCCCAAAGTCCAAAGTCCAAAGTCTAAAGTCCAAAGTCCAAAGTCCAAATTCCAAGGTCTAAAGTCCAAAGTCCAAAGTCTAAAGTCTAAAGTCCAAAGTCCAAAGTCCAAAGTCAAAGTCCAAAATCCAAAGCCTAAAGTCCAAAGTCCAAAGTCTAAAGTCCAAAGTCCAAAGTCTAAAGTCAAAGTCCAAAGCCCAAAGTCCAAAGTCCAAAGTCTAAAGTCCAAAGTCCAAAGTCCAAAGTCCAAAGTCCAAAGTACAAAGTCCAAAGTCTAAAGTCCAAAGTCCAAAGCCCAAAGTCCAAAGTCTAAAGTCAAAGTCCAAAGCCCAAAGTCCAAAGTCCAAAGTCTAAAGTCCAAAGTCCAAAGTCCAAAGTCCAAATTCCAAGGTCTAAAGTCCAAAGTCCAAAGTCTAAAGTCCAAAGTCCAAAGTCCAAAGACCAAAGTCTAAAGTCCAAAGTCCAAAGTCGAAAGTCCAAAGTCCAAAGTCCAAATTCCAAGGTCTAAAGTCCAAAGTCCAAAGTCCAAAGTCTAAAGTCAAAGTCCAAAGCCCAAAGTCTAAAGTCCAAAGTCTAAAGTCCAAAGTCCAAAGTCCAAAGTCCAAAGTCCAAAGTTTAAAGTCAAAGTCCAAAGCGCAAAGTCCAAAGTCCAAAGTCAAAAGTCCAAAGTCCAAAGTCCAAAGTCCAAATTCCAAGGTCTAAAGTCCAAAGTCCAAAGTCTAAAGTCCAAAGTCCAAAGTCCAAAGTCCAAAGTCCAAAGTCCAAAGTCAAAGTCCAAAGTGCAAAGTCTAAAGCCGAAAGTCCAAAGTCCAAAGTCCAAAGTCTAAAGTCAAAGTCCAAAGCCCAAAGTCCAAAGTCCAAAGTCTTAAGTCCAAAGTCCAAAGTCCAAAGTCCAAAGTCCAAAGTCTAAAGTCAAAGTCCAAAGCCCAAAGTCCAAAGTCCAAAGTCTAAAGTCCAAAGTCCAAAGTCCAAAGTCCAAATTCCAAGGTCTAAAGACCAAAGTCCAAAGTCTAAAGTCCAAAGTCCAAAGTCCAAAGTCTAAAGTCCAAAGTCCAAAGTCCAAAGTCCAAATTCCAAGGTCTAAAGTCCAAAGTCTAAAGTCTAAAGTCCAAAGTCCAAAGTCCAAAGTCCAAAGTCTTAAGTCCAAAGTCCAAAGTCTAAAGTCAAAGTCCAAAGCCCAAAGTCCAAAGTCTAAAGTCAAAGTCTAAAGCCCAAAGTCTAAAGCCCAAAGTCCAAAGTCCAAAGTCTAAAGTCCAAAGTCCAAAGTCCAAAGTCCAAAGTCCAATGTCCAAAGTCCAAAGTCCAAAGTCCAAAGTCCAAAGTTCAAAGTCCAAAGTCCAAAGTCCAAAGTCCAAAGTCTAAAGTCCAAAGTCCAAAGTCTAAAGTCCAAAGTCGAAAGTCCAAAGTCCAAAGTCCAAAGTCCAAAGTCCAAAGTCCAAAGTCCAAAGTCCAAAGTCTAAAGTCCAAATTCCAAGGTCCAAAGTCTAAAGTCCAAAGCCCAAAGTCTAAAGTCCAAAGTCTAAAGTCCAAAGTCCAAAGTCCAAAGTCCAAAGTCCAAAGTCTAAAGTCCAAAGTCCAAAGTCCAAAGTCCAAAGTCTAAAGTCCAAAGTCCAAAGTCTAAAGTCCAAAGTCCAAAGTCCAAAGTTTAAAGTCCAAAGTCCAAAGTCTTAAGTCCAAAGTCCAAAGTCCAAAGTCCAAAGTCCAAAGTCTAAAGTCAAAGTCCAAAGCCCAAAGTCCAAAGTCCAAAGTCTAAAGTCCAAAGTCCAAAGTCCAAAGTCCAAAGTCCAATGTCCAAAGTCCAAAGTCCAAAGTCCAAAGTCCAAAGTTCAAAGTCCAAAGTCCAAAGTCCAAAGTCCAAAGTCTAAAGTCCAAAGTCCAAAGTCTAAAGTCCAAAGTCGAAAGTCCAAAGTCCAAAGTCCAAAGTCCAAAGTCCAAAGTCCAAAGTCCAAAGTCCAAAGTCTAAAGTCCAAATTCCAAGGTCCAAAGTCTAAAGTCCAAAGCCCAAAGTCTAAAGTCCAAAGTCTAAAGTCCAAAGTCCAAAGTCCAAAGTCCAAAGTCCAAAGTCTAAAGTCCAAAGTCCAAAGTCCAAAGTCTAATGTCTAAAGTCCAAAGTCCAAAGTCTAAAGTCCAAAGTCCAAAGTCCAAAGTCTAAAGTCCAAATTCCAAGGTCCAAAGTCTAAAGTCCAAAGTCCAAAGTCAAAAGTCCAAAGTCCAAAGTCCAAAGTCCAAATTCCAAGGTCTAAAGTCCAAAGTCCAAAGTCTAAAGTCCAAAGTCCAAAGTCCAAAGTCCAAAGTCCAAAGTCCAAAGTCAAAGTCCAAAGTGCAAAGTCTAAAGCCGAAAGTCCAAAGTCCAAAGTCCAAAGTCTAAAGTCAAAGTCCAAAGCCCAAAGTCCAAAGTCCAAAGTCTTAAGTCCAAAGTCCAAAGTCCAAAGTCCAAAGTCCAAAGTCTAAAGTCAAAGTCCAAAGCCCAAAGTCCAAAGTCCAAAGTCCAAAGTCTAAAGTCCAAAGTCCAAAGTCCAAAGTCCAAATTCCAAGGTCTAAAGACCAAAGTCCAAAGTCTAAAGTCCAAAGTCCAAAGTCCAAAGTCTAAAGTCCAAAGTCCAAAGTCCAAAGTCCAAATTCCAAGGTCTAAAGTCCAAAGTCTAAAGTCTAAAGTCCAAAGTCCAAAGTCCAAAGTCCAAAGTCTTAAGTCCAAAGTCCAAAGTCTAAAGTCAAAGTCCAAAGCCCAAAGTCCAAAGTCTAAAGTCAAAGTCTAAAGCCCAAAGTCTAAAGCCCAAAGTCCAAAGTCCAAAGTCTAAAGTCCAAAGTCCAAAGTCCAAAGTCCAAAGTCCAATGTCCAAAGTCCAAAGTCCAAAGTCCAAAGTCCAAAGTTCAAAGTCCAAAGTCCAAAGTCCAAAGTCCAAAGTCTAAAGTCCAAAGTCCAAAGTCTAAAGTCCAAAGTCGAAAGTCCAAAGTCCAAAGTCCAAAGTCCAAAGTCCAAAGTCCAAAGTCCAAAGTCCAAAGTCTAAAGTCCAAATTCCAAGGTCCAAAGTCTAAAGTCCAAAGCCCAAAGTCTAAAGTCCAAAGTCTAAAGTCCAAAGTCCAAAGTCCAAAGTCCAAAGTCCAAAGTCTAAAGTCCAAAGTCCAAAGTCCAAAGTCCAAAGTCTAAAGTCCAAAGTCCAAAGTCTAAAGTCCAAAGTCCAAAGTCCAAAGTTTAAAGTCCAAAGTCCAAAGTCCAAAGTCCAAAGTCCAAAGTCAAAAGTTTAAAGTCCAAAGTCTAAAGTCCAAAGTCCAAAGTCCAAAGTCCAAAAACTAAAGTCCAAAGTCCAAAGTCCAAAGTCCAAAGTCCAAAGTCCAAAGTCTAAAGTCCAAATTCCAAGGTCCAAAGTCTAAAGTCCAAAAGCCCAAAGTCTAAACTCCAAAGTCTAAAGTCCAAAGTCCAAAGTCCAAAGTCCAAAGTCCAAAGTCTAAAGTCCAAAGTCCAAAGTCCAAAGTTTAAAGTCCAAAGTCCAAAGTCCAAAGTCCAAAGTCCAGAGTCCAAAGTCTAAAGTCCAAAGTCCAAAGTCCAAAGTCCAAAGTCCAAAGTACAAAGTCCAAAGTCTAAAGTCCAAACTTTAAAGTCCAAAGTCCAAAGCCCAAAGTCTAAAGTCCAAAGTCTAAAGTCCAAAGTCCAAAGTCCAAAGTCCAAAGTCCAAAGTCTAAAGTCAAAGTCCAAAGCCCAAAGTCCAAAGTCCAAAGTCTAAAGTCCAAAGTCCATAGTCCAAAGTCCAAATTCCAAGGTCTAAAGTCCAAAGTCCAAAGTCAAAGTCCAAAGTTCAAAGTCTAAAGTTCAAAGTCAAAGTCCAAAATCCAAAGCCTAAAGTCCAAAGTCCAAAGTCCAAAGTCTAAAGTCCAAAGTCCAAAAACCAAAGTCCAAAGCCCAAAGTCTAAAGTCCAAAGTCTAAAGTCCAAAGTCCAAAGTCCAAAGTCCAAAGTCCAAAGTCTAAAGTCAAAGTCCAAAGCCCAAAGTCCAAAGTCCAAAGTCTAAAGTCCAAATTCCAAGGTCCAAAGTCTAAAGTCCAAAGCCCAAAGTCTAAAGTCCAAAGTCTAAAGTCCAAAGTCCAAAGTCCAAAGTCAAAAGTCCAAATTCCAAGGTCCAAAGTCTAAAGTCCAAAGCCCAAAGTCTAAAGTCCAAAGTCTAAAGTCCAAAGTCCAAAGTCCAAAGTCAAAAGTCCAAAGTCTAAAGTCCAAAGTCCAAAGTCCAAAGTCCAAAGTCCAAAGTCCAAAGTCTAAAGTCCAAAGTCCAAAGTCCAAAGTCCAAAGTCTAAAGTCCAAAGTCCAAAGTCAAAGTCCAAAGTTCAAAGTCTAAAGTTCAAAGTCAAAGTCCAAAATCCAAAGCCTAAAGTCCAAAGTCCAAAGTCCAAAGTCTAAAGTCCAAAGTCCAAAAACCAAAGTCCAAAGCCCAAAGTCCAAAGTCTAAAGTCCAAAGTCCAAAGTCCAAAGTCCAAAGTCCAAAGTCTAAAGTCCAAAGTCCAAAGTCTAAAGTCCAAAGTCCAAAGTCCAAAGTCCAAAGTCCAAATTCCAAGGTCCAAAGTCTAAAGTCCAAAGCCCAAAGTCTAAAGTCCAAAGTCTAAAGTCCAAAGTCCAAAGTCCAAAGTCAAAAGTCCAAAGTCTAAAGTCCAAAGTCTAAAGTCCAAAGTCCAAAGTCCAAAGTCCAAAGTCCAAATTCCAAGGTCCAAAGTCTAAAGTCCAAAGCCCAAAGTCTAAAGTCCAAAGTCTAAAGTCCAAAGTCCAAAGTCCAAAGTCCAAAGTCCAAAGTCTAAAGTCAAAGTCCAAAGCCCAAAGTCCAAAGTCCAAAGTCTAAAGTCCAAAGTCCAAAGTCCAAAGTCCAAATTCCAAGGTCTAAAGTCCAAAGTCCAAAGTCTCAAGTCCAAAGTCCAAAGTCCAAAGTCTAAAATTTAAAGTCTAAAGTCCAAAGTCAAAGTCCAAAGTTCAAAGTCTAAAGTCCAAAGTCAAAGTCCAAAATCCAAAGCCTAAAGTCCAAAGTCCAAAATCTAAAGTCCAAAATCCAAAGTCCAAAGTCCTAAGTCCAAAGTACAAAGTCCAAAGTCTAAAGTCCAAAGTCCAAAGTCCAAAGTCCAAAGTCTAAAGTCCAAAGTCCAAAGTCTAAAGTCAAAGTCCAAAGCCCAAAGTCCAAAGTCCAAAGTCTAAAGTCCAAAGTCCAAAGTCCAAAGTCCAAAGTCCAAAGTACAAAGTTCAAAGTCTAAAGTCCAAACTTTAAAGTCCAAAGTCCAAAGTCCAAAGTCCAAAGTCCAAAGTAAAAAGTCCAATGTCTAAAGTCCAAAGCCCAAAGTCCAAAGTCCAAAATCTAAAGTCCAAAATCCAAAGTCCAAAGTCCAAAGTCCAAAGTACAAAGTCCAAAGTCTAAAGTCCAAAGTCCAAAGTCCAAAGTCCAAAGTCTAAAGTCTAAAGTCAAAGTCCAAAGCCCAAAGTCCAAAGTCCAAAGTCTAAAGTCCAAAGTCCAAAGTCCAAAGTCCAAAGTCCAAAGTACAAAGTCCAAAGTCTAAAGTCCAAAGTCCAAAGTCCAAAGTCCAAAGTCTAAAGTCTAAAGTCAAAGTCCAAAGCCCAAAGTCCAAAGTCTAAAGTCAAAGTCCAAAGCCCAAAGTCCAAAGTTCAAAGTCTAAAGTCCAAAGTCCAAAGTCCAAAGTCTAAAGTCCAAAGTCCAAAGCCCAAAGTCCAAAGTCTAAAGTCAAAGTCCAAAGCCCAAAGTCCAAAGTCCAAAGTCGAAAGTCCAAAGTCCAAAGTCCAAAGTCCAAATTCCAAGGTCTAAAGTCCAAAGTCCAAAGTCTAAAGTCCAAAGTCCAAAGTCCAAAGACCAAAGTCTAAAGTCCAAAGTCCAAAGTCGAAAGTCCAAAGTCCAAAGTCCAAAGTCCAAATTCCAAGGTCTAAAGTCCAAAGTCCAAAGTCCAAAGTCTAAAGTCAAAGTCCAAAGCCCAAAGTCTAAAGTCCAAAGTCTAAAGTCCAAAGTCCAAAGTCCAAAGTCCAAAGTCCAAAGTTTAAAGTCAAAGTCCAAAGCGCAAAGTCCAAAGTCCAAAGTCTAAAGTCCAAAGTCCAAAGTCCAAAGTCCAAATTCCAAGGTCTAAAGTCCAAAGTCCAAAGTCTAAAGTCCAAAGTCCAAAGTCCAAAGTCCAAAGTCTAAAGTCAAAGTCCAAAGCCCAAAGTCCAAAGTCCAAAGTCTAAAGTCCAAAGTCCAAAGTCCAAAGTCCAAATTCCAAGGTCTAAAGTCCAAAGTCCAAAGTCTAAAGTCCAAAGTCCAAAGTCCAAAGACCAAAGTCTAAAGTCCAAAGTCCAAAGTCGAAAGTCCAAAGTCCAAAGTCCAAAGTCCAAATTCCAAAGTCCAAAGTCCAAAGTCCAAAGTCCAAAGTCTAAAGTCAAAGTCCAAAGCCCAAAGTCCAAAGTCCAAAGTCTTAAGTCCAAAGTCCAAAGTCCAAAGTCCAAATTCCAAGGTCTAAAGTCCAAAGTCCAAAGTCTAAAGTCCAAAGTCCAAAGTCCAAAGTCTAAAATTTAAAGTCCAAAGTCCAAAGTCCAAAGTCTAAAGTCCAAATTCCAAGGTCCAAAGTCTAAAGTCCAAAGCCCAAAGTCTAAAGTCCAAAGTCTAAAGTCCAAAGTCCAAAGTCCAAAGTCCAAAGTCCAAAGTCTAAAGTCCAAAGTCCAAAGTCTAAAGTCCAAAGTCCAAAGTCCAAAGTCCAAAGTCCAAATTCCAAGGTCCAAAGTCTAAAGTCCAAAGCCCAAAGTCTAAAGTCCAAAGTCCAAAGTCCAAAGTCCAAAGTCCAAAGTCCAAAGTCCAAAGTCTAAAGTCCAAAGTCCAAAGTCCAAAGTCCAAAGTCCAAAGTCCAAAGTCTAAAGTCCAAAGTCCAAAGTCCAAAGTCCAAAGTCTAAAGTCCAAAGTCCAAAGTCCAAAGTCCAAAGTCCAAATTCCAAGGTCCAAAGTCTAAAGTCCAAAGCCCAAAGTCTAAAGTCCAAAGTCTAAAGTCCAAAGTCCAAAGTCCAAAGTCCAAAGTCCAAAGTCTAAAGTCAAAGTCCAAAGCCCAAAGTCCAAAGTCCAAAGTCTAAAGTCCAAAGTCCAAAGTCCAAAGTCCAAATTCCAAGGTCTAAAGTCCAAAGTCCAAAGTCTAAAGTCCAAAGTCCAAAGTCCAAAGTCTAAAATTTAAAGTCCAAAGTCCAAAGTCGAAAGTCCAAAGTCCAAAGTCCAAATTCCAAGGTCTAAAGTCCAAAGTCCAAAGTCCAAAGTCTAAAGTCAAAGTCCAAAGCCCAAAGTCTAAAGTCCAAAGTCTAAAGTCCAAAGTCTAAAGTCCAAAGTCGAAAGTCGAAAGTCCAAAGTCCAAAGTCCAAAGTCCAAAGTCCAAAGTCCAAAGTCTAAAGTCCAAATTCCAAGGTCCAAAGTCTAAAGTCCAAAGCCCAAAGTCTAAAGTCCAAAGTCCAAAGTCCAAAGTCCAAAGTCCAAAGTCCAAAGTCCAAAGTCTAAAGTCCAAAGTCCAAAGTCCAAAGTCCAAAGTCCAAAGTCCAAAGTCTAAAGTCCAAAGTCCAAAGTCCAAAGTCCAAAGTCTAAAGTCCAAAGTCCAAAGTCCAAAGTCCAAAGTCCAAATTCCAAGGTCCAAAGTCTAAAGTCCAAAGCCCAAAGTCTAAAGTCCAAAGTCTAAAGTCCAAAGTCCAAAGTCCAAAGTCCAAAGTCCAAAGTCCAAAGTCCAAAGTCCAAAGTCTAAAGTCCAAAGTCCAAAGTCTAAAGTCCAAAGTCGAAAGTCGAAAGTCCAAAGTCCAGAGTCCAAAGTCTAAAGTCCAAAGTCCAAAGTCCAAAGTTTAAAGTCCAAAGTCCAAAGTCCAAAGTCCAAAGTCCAGAGTCCAAAGTCTAAAGTCCAAAGTCCAAAGTCCAAAGTCCAAAGTCCAAAGTACAAAGTCCAAAGTCTAAAGTCCAAACTTTAAAGTCCAAAGTCCAAAGCCCAAAGTCTAAAGTCCAAAGTCTAAAGTCCAAAGTCCAAAGTCCAAAGTCCAAAGTCCAAAGTCTAAAGTCAAAGTCCAAAGCCCAAAGTCCAAAGTCCAAAGTCTAAAGTCCAAAGTCCATAGTCCAAAGTCCAAATTCCAAGGTCTAAAGTCCAAAGTCCAAAGTCAAAGTCCAAAGTTCAAAGTCTAAAGTTCAAAGTCAAAGTCCAAAATCCAAAGCCTAAAGTCCAAAGTCCAAAGTCCAAAGTCTAAAGTCCAAAGTCCAAAAACCAAAGTCCAAAGCCCAAAGTCTAAAGTCCAAAGTCTAAAGTCCAAAGTCCAAAGTCCAAAGTCCAAAGTCCAAAGTCTAAAGTCAAAGTCCAAAGCCCAAAGTCCAAAGTCCAAAGTCTAAAGTCCAAATTCCAAGGTCCAAAGTCTAAAGTCCAAAGCCCAAAGTCTAAAGTCCAAAGTCTAAAGTCCAAAGTCCAAAGTCCAAAGTCAAAAGTCCAAATTCCAAGGTCCAAAGTCTAAAGTCCAAAGCCCAAAGTCTAAAGTCCAAAGTCTAAAGTCCAAAGTCCAAAGTCCAAAGTCAAAAGTCCAAAGTCTAAAGTCCAAAGTCCAAAGTCCAAAGTCCAAAGTCCAAAGTCCAAAGTCTAAAGTCCAAAGTCCAAAGTCCAAAGTCCAAAGTCTAAAGTCCAAAGTCCAAAGTCAAAGTCCAAAGTTCAAAGTCTAAAGTTCAAAGTCAAAGTCCAAAATCCAAAGCCTAAAGTCCAAAGTCCAAAGTCCAAAGTCTAAAGTCCAAAGTCCAAAAACCAAAGTCCAAAGCCCAAAGTCCAAAGTCTAAAGTCCAAAGTCCAAAGTCCAAAGTCCAAAGTCCAAAGTCTAAAGTCCAAAGTCCAAAGTCTAAAGTCCAAAGTCCAAAGTCCAAAGTCCAAAGTCCAAATTCCAAGGTCCAAAGTCTAAAGTCCAAAGCCCAAAGTCTAAAGTCCAAAGTCTAAAGTCCAAAGTCCAAAGTCCAAAGTCAAAAGTCCAAAGTCTAAAGTCCAAAGTCTAAAGTCCAAAGTCCAAAGTCCAAAGTCCAAAGTCCAAATTCCAAGGTCCAAAGTCTAAAGTCCAAAGCCCAAAGTCTAAAGTCCAAAGTCTAAAGTCCAAAGTCCAAAGTCCAAAGTCCAAAGTCCAAAGTCTAAAGTCAAAGTCCAAAGCCCAAAGTCCAAAGTCCAAAGTCTAAAGTCCAAAGTCCAAAGTCCAAAGTCCAAATTCCAAGGTCTAAAGTCCAAAGTCCAAAGTCTCAAGTCCAAAGTCCAAAGTCCAAAGTCTAAAATTTAAAGTCTAAAGTCCAAAGTCAAAGTCCAAAGTTCAAAGTCTAAAGTCCAAAGTCAAAGTCCAAAATCCAAAGCCTAAAGTCCAAAGTCCAAAATCTAAAGTCCAAAATCCAAAGTCCAAAGTCCTAAGTCCAAAGTACAAAGTCCAAAGTCTAAAGTCCAAAGTCCAAAGTCCAAAGTCCAAAGTCTAAAGTCCAAAGTCCAAAGTCTAAAGTCAAAGTCCAAAGCCCAAAGTCCAAAGTCCAAAGTCTAAAGTCCAAAGTCCAAAGTCCAAAGTCCAAAGTCCAAAGTACAAAGTTCAAAGTCTAAAGTCCAAACTTTAAAGTCCAAAGTCCAAAGTCCAAAGTCCAAAGTCCAAAGTAAAAAGTCCAATGTCTAAAGTCCAAAGCCCAAAGTCCAAAGTCCAAAATCTAAAGTCCAAAATCCAAAGTCCAAAGTCCAAAGTCCAAAGTACAAAGTCCAAAGTCTAAAGTCCAAAGTCCAAAGTCCAAAGTCCAAAGTCTAAAGTCCAAAGTCCAAAGTCTAAAGTCAAAGTCCAAAGCCCAAAGTCCAAAGTTCAAAGTCTAAAGTCCAAAGTCCAAAGTCCAAAGTCTAAAGTCCAAAGTCCAAAGCCCAAAGTCCAAAGTCTAAAGTCAAAGTCCAAAGCCCAAAGTCCAAAGTCCAAAGTCGAAAGTCCAAAGTCCAAAGTCCAAAGTCCAAATTCCAAGGTCTAAAGTCCAAAGTCCAAAGTCTAAAGTCCAAAGTCCAAAGTCCAAAGACCAAAGTCTAAAGTCCAAAGTCCAAAGTCGAAAGTCCAAAGTCCAAAGTCCAAAGTCCAAATTCCAAGGTCTAAAGTCCAAAGTCCAAAGTCCAAAGTCTAAAGTCAAAGTCCAAAGCCCAAAGTCTAAAGTCCAAAGTCTAAAGTCCAAAGTCCAAAGTCCAAAGTCCAAAGTCCAAAGTTTAAAGTCAAAGTCCAAAGCGCAAAGTCCAAAGTCCAAAGTCTAAAGTCCAAAGTCCAAAGTCCAAAGTCCAAATTCCAAGGTCTAAAGTCCAAAGTCCAAAGTCTAAAGTCCAAAGTCCAAAGTCCAAAGTCCAAAGTCTAAAGTCAAAGTCCAAAGCCCAAAGTCCAAAGTCCAAAGTCTAAAGTCCAAAGTCCAAAGTCCAAAGTCCAAATTCCAAGGTCTAAAGTCCAAAGTCCAAAGTCTAAAGTCCAAAGTCCAAAGTCCAAAGACCAAAGTCTAAAGTCCAAAGTCCAAAGTCGAAAGTCCAAAGTCCAAAGTCCAAAGTCCAAATTCCAAAGTCCAAAGTCCAAAGTCCAAAGTCCAAAGTCTAAAGTCAAAGTCCAAAGCCCAAAGTCCAAAGTCCAAAGTCTTAAGTCCAAAGTCCAAAGTCCAAAGTCCAAATTCCAAGGTCTAAAGTCCAAAGTCCAAAGTCTAAAGTCCAAAGTCCAAAGTCCAAAGTCTAAAATTTAAAGTCCAAAGTCCAAAGTCCAAAGTCTAAAGTCCAAATTCCAAGGTCCAAAGTCTAAAGTCCAAAGCCCAAAGTCTAAAGTCCAAAGTCTAAAGTCCAAAGTCCAAAGTCCAAAGTCCAAAGTCCAAAGTCTAAAGTCCAAAGTCCAAAGTCTAAAGTCCAAAGTCCAAAGTCCAAAGTCCAAAGTCCAAATTCCAAGGTCCAAAGTCTAAAGTCCAAAGCCCAAAGTCTAAAGTCCAAAGTCCAAAGTCCAAAGTCCAAAGTCCAAAGTCCAAAGTCCAAAGTCTAAAGTCCAAAGTCCAAAGTCCAAAGTCCAAAGTCCAAAGTCCAAAGTCTAAAGTCCAAAGTCCAAAGTCCAAAGTCCAAAGTCTAAAGTCCAAAGTCCAAAGTCCAAAGTCCAAAGTCCAAATTCCAAGGTCCAAAGTCTAAAGTCCAAAGCCCAAAGTCTAAAGTCCAAAGTCTAAAGTCCAAAGTCCAAAGTCCAAAGTCCAAAGTCCAAAGTCTAAAGTCAAAGTCCAAAGCCCAAAGTCCAAAGTCCAAAGTCTAAAGTCCAAAGTCCAAAGTCCAAAGTCCAAATTCCAAGGTCTAAAGTCCAAAGTCCAAAGTCTAAAGTCCAAAGTCCAAAGTCCAAAGTCTAAAATTTAAAGTCCAAAGTCCAAAGTCGAAAGTCCAAAGTCCAAAGTCCAAATTCCAAGGTCTAAAGTCCAAAGTCCAAAGTCCAAAGTCTAAAGTCAAAGTCCAAAGCCCAAAGTCTAAAGTCCAAAGTCTAAAGTCCAAAGTCTAAAGTCCAAAGTCGAAAGTCGAAAGTCGAAAGTCCAAAGTCCAAAGTCCAAAGTCCAAAGTCCAAAGTCCAAAGTCTAAAGTCCAAATTCCAAGGTCCAAAGTCTAAAGTCCAAAGCCCAAAGTCTAAAGTCCAAAGTCCAAAGTCCAAAGTCCAAAGTCCAAAGTCCAAAGTCCAAAGTCTAAAGTCCAAAGTCCAAAGTCCAAAGTCCAAAGTCCAAAGTCCAAAGTCTAAAGTCCAAAGTCCAAAGTCCAAAGTCCAAAGTCTAAAGTCCAAAGTCCAAAGTCCAAAGTCCAAAGTCCAAATTCCAAGGTCCAAAGTCTAAAGTCCAAAGCCCAAAGTCTAAAGTCCAAAGTCTAAAGTCCAAAGTCCAAAGTCCAAAGTCCAAAGTCCAAAGTCCAAAGTCCAAAGTCCAAAGTCTAAAGTCCAAAGTCCAAAGTCTAAAGTCCAAAGTCGAAAGTCGAAAGTCCAAAGTCCAAAGTCCAAAGTCCAAAGTCCAAAGTCCAAAGTCCAAAGTCTAAAGTCCAAATTCCAAGGTCCAAAGTCTAAAGTCCAAAGCCCAAAGTCTAAAGTCCAAAGTCTAAAGTCCAAAGTCCAAAGTCCAAAGTCCAAAGTCCAAAGTCTAAAGTCCAAAGTCCAAAGTCCAAAGTCCAAAGTCCAAAGTCTAAAGTCCAAAGTCCAAAGCCTAAAGTCCAAAGTCCAAAGTCCAAAGTTTAAAGTCCAAAGTCCAAAGTCCAAAGTCCAAAGTCCAAAGTCCAAAGTTTAAAGTCCAAAGTCTAAAGTCCAAAGTCCAAAGTCCAAAGTCCAAAGTCTAAAGTCCAAAGTCCAAAGTCCAAAGTCCAAAGTCCAAAGTCTAAAGTCCAAATTCCATGGTCCAAAGTCCAAAGTCCAAAGTCCAAAGTCCAAAGTCTAAAGTCCAAAGTCCAACGTCCAAAGTCCAAAGTCCAAAGTTCAAAGTCCAAAGTCCAAAGTCCAAAGTTCAAAGTCCAAAGTCCAAAGTCCAAAGTCCAAAGTCTAAAGTCCAAAGTCCAAAGTCTAAAGTCCAAACTTTAAAGTCCAAAGTCCAAAGCCCAAAGTCTAAAGTCCAAAGTCTAAAGTCCAAAGTCCAAAGTCCAAAGTCTAAAGTCAAAGTCCAAAGCCCAAAGTCCAAAGTCCAAAGTCTAAAGTCCAAAGTCCAAAGTCCAAAGTCCAAATTCCAAGGTCTAAAGTCCAAAGTCCAAAGTCTAAAGTCCAAAGTCCAAAGTCCAAAGTCTAAAATTTAAAGTCCAAAGTCCAAAGTCAAAGTCCAAAGTTCAAAGTCTAAAGTTCAAAGTCAAAGTCCAAAATCCAAAGCCTAAAGTCCAAAGTCCAAAGTCCAAAGTCTAAAGTCCAAAGTCCAAAGTCCAAAGTCCAAAGCCCAAAGTCTAAAGTCCAAAGTCTAAAGTCCAAAGTCCAAAGTCCAAAGTCCAAAGTCCAAAGTCTAAAGTCAAAGTCCAAAGCCCAAAGTCCAAAGTCCAAAGTCTAAAGTCCAAATTCCAAGGTCCAAAGTCTAAAGTCCAAAGCCCAAAGTCTAAAGTCCAAAGTCTAAAGTCCAAAGTCCAAAGTCCAAAGTCCAAAGTCCAAAGTCTAAAGTCCAAAGTCCAAAGTCTAAAGTCCAAAGTCCAAAGTCCAAAGTCCAAAGTCCAAATTCCAAGGTCCAAAGTCTAAAGTCCAAAGCCCAAAGTCCAAAGTCCAAAGTCCAAAGTACAAAGTCCAAAGTCTAAAGTCCAAACTTTAAAGTCCAAAGTCCAAAGCCCAAAGTCTAAAGTCCAAAGTCTAAAGTCCAAAGTCCAAAGTCCAAAGTCTAAAGTCAAAGTCCAAAGTCCAAAGTCCAAAGTCTAAAATTTAAAGTCCAAAGTCCAAAGTCAAAGTCCAAAGTTCAAAGTCTAAAGTTCAAAGTCAAAGTCCAAAATCCAAAGCCTAAAGTCCAAAGTCCAAAGTCCAAAGTCTAAAGTCCAAAGTCCAAAGTCCAAAGTCCAAAGCCCAAAGTCTAAAGTCCAAAGTCTAAAGTCCAAAGTCCAAAGTCCAAAGTCCAAAGTCCAAAGTCTAAAGTCAAAGTCCAAAGCCCAAAGTCCAAAGTCTAAAGTCCAAATTCCTAGGTCCAAAGTCTAAAGTCCAAAGCCCAAAGTCTAAAGTCCAAAGTCTAAAGTCCAAAGTCCAAAGTCCAAAGTCCAAAGTCCAAAGTCTAAAGTCCAAAGTCCAAAGTCTAAAGTCCAAAGTCCAAAGTCCAAAGTCCAAAGTCCAAATTCCAAGGTCCAAAGTCTAAAGTCCAAAGCCCAAAGTCTAAAGTCCAAAGTCTAAAGTCCAAAGTCCAAAGTCCAAAGTCAAAAGTCCAAAGTCTAAAGTCCAAAGTCCAAAGTCCAAAGTCCAAAGTCCAAAGTCCAAAGTCTAAAGTCCAAAGTCCAAAGTCCAAAGTCCAAAGTCTAAAGTCCAAAGTCCAAAGTCCAAAGTCCAAAGTCCAAATTCCAAGGTCCAAAGTCTAAAGTCCAAAGCCCAAAGTCTAAAGTCCAAAGTCTAAAGTCCAAAGTCCAAAGTCCAAAGTCCAAAGTCCAAAGTCTAAAGTCAAAGTCCAAAGCCCAAAGTCCAAAGTCCAAAGTCTAAAGTCCAAAGTCCAAAGTCCAAAGTCCAAATTCCAAGGTCTAAAGTCCAAAGTCCAAAGTCTAAAGTCCAAAGTCCAAAGTCCAAAGTCTAAAATTTAAAGTCTAAAGTCCAAAGTCAAAGTCCAAAGTTCAAAGTCTAAAGTCCAAAGTCAAAGTCCAAAATCCAAAGCCTAAAGTCCAAAGTCCAAAATCTAAAGTCCAAAATCCAAAGTCCAAAGTCCTAAGTCCAAAGTACAAAGTCCAAAGTCTAAAGTCCAAAGTCCAAAGTCCAAAGTCCAAAGTCTAAAGTCCAAAGTCCAAAGTCTAAAGTCAAAGTCCAAAGCCCAAAGTCCAAAGTCCAAAGTCTAAAGTCCAAAGTCCAAAGTCCAAAGTCCAAAGTCCAAAGTACAAAGTTCAAAGTCTAAAGTCCAAACTTTAAAGTCCAAAGTCCAAAGTCCAAAGTCCAAAGTCCAAAGTAAAAAGTCAAATGTCTAAAGTCCAAAGCCCAAAGTCCAAAGTCCAAAATCTAAAGTCCAAAATCCAAAGTCCAAAGTCCAAAGTCCAAAGTACAAAGTCCAAAGTCTAAAGTCCAAAGTCCAAAGTCCAAAGTCCAAAGTCTAAAGTCCAAAGTCCAAAGTCTAAAGTCAAAGTCCAAAGCCCAAAGTCCAAAGTTCAAAGTCTAAAGTCCAAAGTCCAAAGTCCAAAGTCTAAAGTCCAAAGTCCAAAGCCCAAAGTCCAAAGTCTAAAGTCAAAGTCCAAAGCCCAAAGTCCAAAGTCCAAAGTCTAAAGTCCAAAGTCCAAAGTCCAAAGTCCAAATTCCAAGGTCTAAAGTCCAAAGTCCAAAGTCTAAAGTCCAAAGTCCAAAGTCCAAAGACCAAAGTCTAAAGTCCAAAGTCCAAAGTCGAAAGTCCAAAGTCCAAAGTCCAAAGTCCAAATTCCAAGGTCTAAAGTCCAAAGTCCAAAGTCCAAAGTCTAAAGTCAAAGTCCAAAGCCCAAAGTCTAAAGTCCAAAGTCTAAAGTCCAAAGTCCAAAGTCCAAAGTCCAAAGTCCAAAGTTTAAAGTCAAAGTCCAAAGCGCAAAGTCCAAAGTCCAAAGTCTAAAGTCCAAAGTCCAAAGTCCAAAGTCCAAATTCCAAGGTCTAAAGTCCAAAGTCCAAAGTCTAAAGTCCAAAGTCCAAAGTCCAAAGTCCAAAGTCCAAAGTCCAAAGTCAAAGTCCAAAGTGCAAAGTCTAAAGTCGAAAGTCCAAAGTCCAAAGTCCAAAGTCTAAAGTCCAAAGTCCAAAGTCCAAAGTTTAAAGTCAAAGTCCAAAGCGCAAAGTCCAAAGTCCAATGTCTAAAGTCCAAAGTCTAAAGTCCAAAGTCCAAAGTCCAAAGTCCAAATTCCAAGGTCTAAAGTCCAAAGTCCAAAGTCTAAAGTCCAAAGTCCAAAGTCCAAAGCGCAAAGTCCAAAGTCCAAAGTCTAAAGTCCAAAGTCCAAAGTCCAAAGTCCAAATTCCAAGGTCTAAAGTCCAAAGTCCAAAGTCTAAAGTCCAAAGTCCAAAGTCCAAAGTCCAAAGTCCAAAGTCCAAAGTCAAAGTCCAAAGTTCAAAGTCTAAAGTCCAAAGTCAAAGTCCAAAATCCAAAGCCTAAAGTCCAAAGTCCAAAATCTAAAGTCCAAAATCCAAAGTCCAAAGTCCTAAGTCCAAAGTACAAAGTCCAAAGTCTAAAGTCCAAAGTCCAAAGTCCAAAGTCCAAAGTCTAAAGTCCAAAGTCCAAAGTCCAAAGTCCAAAGTCCAAAGTACAAAGTCCAAAGTCTAAAGTCCAAACTTTAAAGTCCAAAGTCCAAAGTCCAAAGTCCAAAGTCCAAAGTAAAAAGTCCAATGTCTAAAGTCCAAAGCCCAAAGTCCAAAGTCCAAAATCTAAAGTCCAAAATCCAAAGTCCAAAGTCCAAAGTCCAAAGTACAAAGTCCAAAGTCTAAAGTCCAAAGTCCAAAGTCCAAAGTCCAAAGTCTAAAGTCCAAAGTCCAAAGTCTAAAGTCCAAAGTCCAAAGTCCAAAGTTTAAAGTCCAAAGTCCAAAGTCCAAAGTCCAAAGTCCAGAGTCCAAAGTCCAAAGTCCAAAGTCCAAAGTCTAAAGTCCAAAGTCCAAAGTCCAAAGTCCAAAGTCCAAATTCCAAGGTCCAAAGTCTAAAGTCCAAAGCCCAAAGTCTGAAGTCCAAAGTCTAAAGTCCAAAGTCCAAAGTCCAAAGTCCAAAGTCCAAAGTCTAAAGTCAAAGTCCAAAGTCCAAAGTCCAAAGTCTAAAGTCAAAGTCCAAAGCCCAAAGTCCAAAGTCCAAAGTCTAAAGTCCAAAGTCCAAAGTCCAAAGTCTAAAGTCCAAAGTCCAAAGCCCAAAGTTCAAAGTCCAAAGTCCAAAGTCCAAAGTCCAAAGTCTAAAGTCCAAAGTCCAAAGTCTAAAGTCCAAAGTCCAAAGTCCAAAGTTTAAAGTCCAAAGTCCAAAGTCCAAAGTCCAAAGTCCAGAGTCCAAAGTCCAAAGTCCAAAGTCCAAAGTCTAAAGTCCAAAGTCCAAAGTCCAAAGTCCAAAGTCCAAATTCCAAGGTCCAAAGTCTAAAGTCCAAAGCCCAAAGTCTAAAGTCCAAAGTCTAAAGTCCAAAGTCCAAAGTCCAAAGTCCAAAGTCCAAAGTCTAAAGTCAAAGTCCAAAGCCCAAAGTCCAAAGTCTAAAGTCCAAAGTCCAAAGTCCAAAGTCCAAAGTCCAAAGTACAAAGTCCAAAGTCTAAAGTCCAAACTTTAAAGTCCAAAGTCCAAAGTCCAAAGTCCAAAGTCCAAAGTAAAAAGTCCAATGTCTAAAGTCCAAAGCCCAAAGTCCAAAGTCCAAAATCTAAAGTCCAAAATCCAAAGTCCAAAGTCCAAAGTCCAAAGTACAAAGTCCAAAGTCTAAAGTCCAAAGTCCAAAGTCCAAAGTCCAAAGTCTAAAGTCCAAAGTCCAAAGTCTAAAGTCAAAGTCCAAAGCCCAAAGTCCAAAGTCCAAAGTCTAAAGTCCAAAGTCCAAAGTCCAAAGTCTAAAGTCCAAAGTCCAAAGTCCAAAGTCCAAAGTTTAAAGTCCAAAGTCCAAAGTCCAAAGTCCAAAGTCCAGAGTCCAAAGTCCAAAGTCCAAAGTCCAAAGTCTAAAGTCCAAAGTCCAAAGTCCAAAGTCCAAAGTCCAAATTCCAAGGTCCAAAGTCTAAAGTCCAAAGCCCAAAGTCTAAAGTCCAAAGTCTAAAGTCCAAAGTCCAAAGTCCAAAGTCCAAAGTCCAAAGTCTAAAGTCAAAGTCCAAAGCCCAAAGTCCAAAGTCTAAAGTCTAAAGTCCAAAGTCCAAAGTCCAAAGTCTAAAGTCCAAAGTCCAAAGTCCAAAGTCTAAAGTCCAAAGTCCAACGTCCAAAGTCCAAAGTCCAAAGTTCAAAGTCCAAAGTCCAAAGTCCAAAGTTCAAAGTCCAAAGTCCAAAGTCCAAAGTCCAAAGTCTAAAGTCCAAAGTCCAAAGTCTAAAGTCCAAAGTCCAAAGTCCAAAGTTTAAAGTCCAAAGTCCAAAGTCCAAAGTCCAAAGTCCAGAGTCCAAAGTCCAAAGTCCAAAGTCCAAAGTCTAAAGTCCAAAGTCCAAAGTCCAAAGTCCAAAGTCCAAATTCCAAGGTCCAAAGTCTAAAGTCCAAAGCCCAAAGTCTAAAGTCCAAAGTCTAAAGTCCAAAGTCCAAAGTCCAAAGTCCAAAGTCCAAAGTCTAAAGTCAAAGTCCAAAGCCCAAAGTCCAAAGTCCAAAGTCTAAAGTCCAAAGTCCATAGTCCAAAGTCCAAATTCCAAGGTCTAAAGTCCAAAGTCCAAAGTCTAAAGTCCAAAGTCCAAAGTCCAAATTCCAAGGTCTAAAGTCCAAAGTCCAAAGTCTAAAGTCCAAAGTCCAAAGTCCAAAGTCCAAAGTCAAAGTCCAAAATCCAAAGCCTAAAGTCCAAAGTCCAAAGTCTAAAGTCCAAAGTCCAAAGTCTAAAGTCAAAGTCCAAAGCCCAAAGTCCAAAGTCCAAAGTCTAAAGTCCAAAGTCCAAAGTCCAAAGTCCAAAGTCCAAAGTACAAAGTCCAAAGTCTAAAGTCCAAAGTCCAAAGCCCAAAGTCCAAAGTCTAAAGTCAAAGTCCAAAGCCCAAAGTCCAAAGTCCAAAGTCTAAAGTCCAAAGTCCAAAGTCCAAAGACCAAAGTCTAAAGTCCAAAGTCCAAGGTCTAAAGTCCAAAGTCCAAAGTCCAAAGTCCAAAGTCTAAAGTCCAAAGTCCAAAGTCCAAAGACCAAAGTCTAAAGTCCAAAGTCCAAAGTCGAAAGTCCAAAGTCCAAAGTCCAAATTCCAAGGTCTAAAGTCCAAAGTCCAAAGTCCAAAGTCTAAAGTCAAAGTCCAAAGCCCAAAGTCTAAAGTCCAAAGTCTAAAGTCCAAAGTCCAAAGTCCAAAGTCCAAAGTCCAAAGTTTAAAGTCAAAGTCCAAAGCGCAAAGTCCAAAGTCCAAAGTCAAAAGTCCAAAGTCCAAAGTCCAAAGTCCAAATTCCAAGGTCTAAAGTCCAAAGTCCAAAGTCTAAAGTCCAAAGTCCAAAGTCCAAAGTCCAAAGTCCAAAGTCCAAAGTCAAAGTCCAAAGTGCAAAGTCTAAAGCCGAAAGTCCAAAGTCCAAAGTCCAAAGTCTAAAGTCAAAGTCCAAAGCCCAAAGTCCAAAGTCCAAAGTCTTAAGTCCAAAGTCCAAAGTCCAAAGTCCAAAGTCCAAAGTCTAAAGTCAAAGTCCAAAGCCCAAAGTCCAAAGTCCAAAGTCTAAAGTCCAAAGTCCAAAGTCCAAAGTCCAAATTCCAAGGTCTAAAGACCAAAGTCCAAAGTCTAAAGTCCAAAGTCCAAAGTCCAAAGTCCAAATTCCAAGGTCTAAAGTCCAAAGTCTAAAGTCTAAAGTCCAAAGTCCAAAGTCCAAAGTCCAAAGTCTTAAGTCCAAAGTCCAAAGTCTAAAGTCAAAGTCCAAAGCCCAAAGTCCAAAGTCTAAAGTCAAAGTCTAAAGCCCAAAGTCTAAAGCCCAAAGTCCAAAGTCCAAAGTCTAAAGTCCAAAGTCCAAAGTCCAAAGTCCAAAGTCCAATGTCCAAAGTCCAAAGTCCAAAGTCCAAAGTCCAAAGTTCAAAGTCCAAAGTCCAAAGTCCAAAGTCCAAAGTCTAAAGTCCAAAGTCCAAAGTCTAAAGTCCAAAGTCGAAAGTCCAAAGTCCAAAGTCCAAAGTCCAAAGTCCAAAGTCCAAAGTCCAAAGTCCAAAGTCTAAAGTCCAAATTCCAAGGTCCAAAGTCTAAAGTCCAAAGCCCAAAGTCTAAAGTCCAAAGTCTAAAGTCCAAAGTCCAAAGTCCAAAGTCCAAAGTCCAAAGTCTAAAGTCCAAAGTCCAAAGTCCAAAGTCCAAAGTCTAAAGTCCAAAGTCCAAAGTCTAAAGTCCAAAGTCCAAAGTCCAAAGTTTAAAGTCCAAAGTCCAAAGTCCAAAGTCCAAAGTCCAAAGTCCAAAGTTTAAAGTCCAAAGTCTAAAGTCCAAAGTCCAAAGTCCAAAGTCCAAAAACTAAAGTCCAAAGTCCAAAGTCCAAAGTCCAAAGTCCAAAGTCCAAAGTCTAAAGTCCAAATTCCAAGGTCCAAAGTCTAAAGTCCAAAAGCCCAAAGTCTAAACTCCAAAGTCTAAAGTCCAAAGTCCAAAGTCCAAAGTCCAAAGTCCAAAGTCTAAAGTCCAAAGTCCAAAGTCCAAAGTTTAAAGTCCAAAGTCCAAAGTCCAAAGTCCAAAGTCCAGAGTCCAAAGTCTAAAGTCCAAAGTCCAAAGTCCAAAGTCCAAAGTCCAAAGTACAAAGTCCAAAGTCTAAAGTCCAAACTTTAAAGTCCAAAGTCCAAAGCCCAAAGTCTAAAGTCCAAAGTCCAAAGTCCAAAGTTTAAAGTCCAAAGTCCAAAGTCCAAAGTCCAAAGTCCAGAGTCCAAAGTCCAAAGTCCAAAGTCCAAAGTCTAAAGTCCAAAGTCCAAAGTCCAAAGTCCAAAGTCCAAATTCCAAGGTCCAAAGTCTAAAGTCCAAAGCCCAAAGTCTGAAGTCCAAAGTCTAAAGTCCAAAGTCCAAAGTCCAAAGTCCAAAGTCCAAAGTCTAAAGTCAAAGTCCAAAGTCCAAAGTCCAAAGTCTAAAGTCAAAGTCCAAAGCCCAAAGTCCAAAGTCCAAAGTCTAAAGTCCAAACTTTAAAGTCCAAAGTCCAAAGCCCAAAGTCTAAAGTCCAAAGTCCAAAGTCCAAAGTTTAAAGTCCAAAGTCCAAAGTCCAAAGTCCAAAGTCCAGAGTCCAAAGTCCAAAGTCCAAAGTCCAAAGTCTAAAGTCCAAAGTCCAAAGTCCAAAGTCCAAAGTCCAAATTCCAAGGTCCAAAGTCTAAAGTCCAAAGCCCAAAGTCTGAAGTCCAAAGTCTAAAGTCCAAAGTCCAAAGTCCAAAGTCCAAAGTCCAAAGTCTAAAGTCAAAGTCCAAAGTCCAAAGTCCAAAGTCTAAAGTCAAAGTCCAAAGCCCAAAGTCCAAAGTCCAAAGTCCAAAGTCCAAAGTCCAAAGTCCAAAGTCTAAAGTCAAAGTCCAAAGTCCAAAGTACAAAGTCCAAAGTCTAAAGTCCAAAGTCCAAAGTCCAAAGTCCAAAGTCTAAAGTCCAAAGTCCAAAGTCCAAAGTCCAAAGTCCAAAGTACAAAGTCCAAAGTCTAAAGTCCAAACTTTAAAGTCCAAAGTCCAAAGTCCAAATTCCAAAGTCCAAAGTAAAAAGTCCAATGTCTAAAGTCCAAATTCCAAGGTCCAAAGTCTAAAGTCCAAAGCCCAAAGTCTGAAGTCCAAAGTCTAAAGTCCAAAGTCCAAAGTCCAAAGTCCAAAGTCCAAAGTCTAAAGTCAAAGTCCAAAGTCCAAAGTCCAAAGTCTAAAGTCAAAGTCCAAAGCCCAAAGTCCAAAGTCCAAAGTCTAAAGTCCAAACTTTAAAGTCCAAAGTCCAAAGCCCAAAGTCTAAAGTCCAAAGTCCAAAGTCCAAAGTTTAAAGTCCAAAGTCCAAAGTCCAAAGTCCAAAGTCCAGAGTCCAAAGTCCAAAGTCCAAAGTCCAAAGTCTAAAGTCCAAAGTCCAAAGTCCAAAGTCCAAAGTCCAAATTCCAAGGTCCAAAGTCTAAAGTCCAAAGCCCAAAGTCTGAAGTCCAAAGTCTAAAGTCCAAAGTCCAAAGTCCAAAGTCCAAAGTCCAAAGTCTAAAGTCAAAGTCCAAAGTCCAAAGTCCAAAGTCTAAAGTCAAAGTCCAAAGCCCAAAGTCCAAAGTCCAAAGTCCAAAGTCCAAAGTCCAAAGTCCAAAGTCTAAAGTCAAAGTCCAAAGTCCAAAGTACAAAGTCCAAAGTCTAAAGTCCAAAGTCCAAAGTCCAAAGTCCAAAGTCTAAAGTCCAAAGTCCAAAGTCCAAAGTCCAAAGTCCAAAGTACAAAGTCCAAAGTCTAAAGTCCAAACTTTAAAGTCCAAAGTCCAAAGTCCAAATTCCAAAGTCCAAAGTAAAAAGTCCAATGTCTAAAGTCCAAAGCCCAAAGTCCAAAGTCCAAAATCTAAAGTCCAAAATCCAAAGTCCAAAGTCCAAAGTCCAAAGTACAAAGTCCAAAGTCTAAAGTCCAAAGTCCAAAGTCCAAAGTCCAAAGTCTAAAGTCCAAAGTCCAAAGTCTAAAGTCCAAAGTCCAAAGTCCAAAGTTTAAAGTCCAAAGTCCAAAGTCCAAAGTCCAAAGTCCAGAGTCCAAAGTCCAAAGTCCAAAGTCCAAAGTCTAAAGTCCAAAGTCCAAAGTCCAAAGTCCAAAGTCCAAATTCCAAGGTCCAAAGTCTAAAGTCCAAAGCCCAAAGTCTGAAGTCCAAAGTCTAAAGTCCAAAGTCCAAAGTCCAAAGTCCAAAGTCCAAAGTCTAAAGTCAAAGTCCAAAGTCCAAAGTCCAAAGTCTAAAGTCAAAGTCCAAAGCCCAAAGTCCAAAGTCCAAAGTCTAAAGTCCAAAGTCCAAAGTCCAAAGTCTAAAGTCCAAAGTCCAAAGCCCAAAGTTCAAAGTCCAAAGTCCAAAGTCCAAAGTCCAAAGTCTAAAGTCCAAAGTCCAAAGTCTAAAGTCCAAAGTCCAAAGTCCAAAGTTTAAAGTCCAAAGTCCAAAGTCCAAAGTCCAAAGTCCAGAGTCCAAAGTCCAAAGTCCAAAGTCCAAAGTCTAAAGTCCAAAGTCCAAAGTCCAAAGTCCAAAGTCCAAATTCCAAGGTCCAAAGTCTAAAGTCCAAAGCCCAAAGTCTAAAGTCCAAAGTCTAAAGTCCAAAGTCCAAAGTCCAAAGTCCAAAGTCCAAAGTCTAAAGTCAAAGTCCAAAGCCCAAAGTCCAAAGTCTAAAGTCCAAAGTCCAAAGTCCAAAGTCCAAAGTCCAAAGTACAAAGTCCAAAGTCTAAAGTCCAAACTTTAAAGTCCAAAGTCCAAAGTCCAAAGTCCAAAGTCCAAAGTAAAAAGTCCAATGTCTAAAGTCCAAAGCCCAAAGTCCAAAGTCCAAAATCTAAAGTCCAAAATCCAAAGTCCAAAGTCCAAAGTCCAAAGTACAAAGTCCAAAGTCTAAAGTCCAAAGTCCAAAGTCCAAAGTCCAAAGTCTAAAGTCCAAAGTCCAAAGTCTAAAGTCAAAGTCCAAAGCCCAAAGTCCAAAGTCCAAAGTCTAAAGTCCAAAGTCCAAAGTCCAAAGTCTAAAGTCCAAAGTCCAAAGTCCAAAGTCCAAAGTTTAAAGTCCAAAGTCCAAAGTCCAAAGTCCAAAGTCCAGAGTCCAAAGTCCAAAGTCCAAAGTCCAAAGTCTAAAGTCCAAAGTCCAAAGTCCAAAGTCCAAAGTCCAAATTCCAAGGTCCAAAGTCTAAAGTCCAAAGCCCAAAGTCTAAAGTCCAAAGTCTAAAGTCCAAAGTCCAAAGTCCAAAGTCCAAAGTCCAAAGTCTAAAGTCAAAGTCCAAAGCCCAAAGTCCAAAGTCTAAAGTCTAAAGTCCAAAGTCCAAAGTCCAAAGTCTAAAGTCCAAAGTCCAAAGTCCAAAGTCTAAAGTCCAAAGTCCAACGTCCAAAGTCCAAAGTCCAAAGTTCAAAGTCCAAAGTCCAAAGTCCAAAGTTCAAAGTCCAAAGTCCAAAGTCCAAAGTCCAAAGTCTAAAGTCCAAAGTCCAAAGTCTAAAGTCCAAAGTCCAAAGTCCAAAGTTTAAAGTCCAAAGTCCAAAGTCCAAAGTCCAAAGTCCAGAGTCCAAAGTCCAAAGTCCAAAGTCCAAAGTCTAAAGTCCAAAGTCCAAAGTCCAAAGTCCAAAGTCCAAATTCCAAGGTCCAAAGTCTAAAGTCCAAAGCCCAAAGTCTAAAGTCCAAAGTCTAAAGTCCAAAGTCCAAAGTCCAAAGTCCAAAGTCCAAAGTCTAAAGTCAAAGTCCAAAGCCCAAAGTCCAAAGTCCAAAGTCTAAAGTCCAAAGTCCATAGTCCAAAGTCCAAATTCCAAGGTCTAAAGTCCAAAGTCCAAAGTCTAAAGTCCAAAGTCCAAAGTCCAAATTCCAAGGTCTAAAGTCCAAAGTCCAAAGTCTAAAGTCCAAAGTCCAAAGTCCAAAGTCCAAAGTCAAAGTCCAAAATCCAAAGCCTAAAGTCCAAAGTCCAAAGTCTAAAGTCCAAAGTCCAAAGTCTAAAGTCAAAGTCCAAAGCCCAAAGTCCAAAGTCCAAAGTCTAAAGTCCAAAGTCCAAAGTCCAAAGTCCAAAGTCCAAAGTACAAAGTCCAAAGTCTAAAGTCCAAAGTCCAAAGCCCAAAGTCCAAAGTCTAAAGTCAAAGTCCAAAGCCCAAAGTCCAAAGTCCAAAGTCTAAAGTCCAAAGTCCAAAGTCCAAAGACCAAAGTCTAAAGTCCAAAGTCCAAGGTCTAAAGTCCAAAGTCCAAAGTCCAAAGTCCAAAGTCTAAAGTCCAAAGTCCAAAGTCCAAAGACCAAAGTCTAAAGTCCAAAGTCCAAAGTCGAAAGTCCAAAGTCCAAAGTCCAAATTCCAAGGTCTAAAGTCCAAAGTCCAAAGTCCAAAGTCTAAAGTCAAAGTCCAAAGCCCAAAGTCTAAAGTCCAAAGTCTAAAGTCCAAAGTCCAAAGTCCAAAGTCCAAAGTCCAAAGTTTAAAGTCAAAGTCCAAAGCGCAAAGTCCAAAGTCCAAAGTCAAAAGTCCAAAGTCCAAAGTCCAAAGTCCAAATTCCAAGGTCTAAAGTCCAAAGTCCAAAGTCTAAAGTCCAAAGTCCAAAGTCCAAAGTCCAAAGTCCAAAGTCCAAAGTCAAAGTCCAAAGTGCAAAGTCTAAAGCCGAAAGTCCAAAGTCCAAAGTCCAAAGTCTAAAGTCAAAGTCCAAAGCCCAAAGTCCAAAGTCCAAAGTCTTAAGTCCAAAGTCCAAAGTCCAAAGTCCAAAGTCCAAAGTCTAAAGTCAAAGTCCAAAGCCCAAAGTCCAAAGTCCAAAGTCTAAAGTCCAAAGTCCAAAGTCCAAAGTCCAAATTCCAAGGTCTAAAGACCAAAGTCCAAAGTCTAAAGTCCAAAGTCCAAAGTCCAAAGTCTAAAGTCCAAAGTCCAAAGTCCAAAGTCCAAATTCCAAGGTCTAAAGTCCAAAGTCTAAAGTCTAAAGTCCAAAGTCCAAAGTCCAAAGTCCAAAGTCTTAAGTCCAAAGTCCAAAGTCTAAAGTCAAAGTCCAAAGCCCAAAGTCCAAAGTCTAAAGTCAAAGTCTAAAGCCCAAAGTCTAAAGCCCAAAGTCCAAAGTCCAAAGTCTAAAGTCCAAAGTCCAAAGTCCAAAGTCCAAAGTGCAAAGTCTAAAGCCGAAAGTCCAAAGTCCAAAGTCCAAAGTCTAAAGTCAAAGTCCAAAGCCCAAAGTCCAAAGTCCAAAGTCTTAAGTCCAAAGTCCAAAGTCCAAAGTCCAAAGTCCAAAGTCTAAAGTCAAAGTCCAAAGCCCAAAGTCCAAAGTCCAAAGTCTAAAGTCCAAAGTCCAAAGTCCAAAGTCCAAATTCCAAGGTCTAAAGACCAAAGTCCAAAGTCTAAAGTCCAAAGTCCAAAGTCCAAAGTCCAAAGTCTAAAGTCCAAAGTCCAAAGTCCAAAGTCCAAAGTCCAAAGTCCAAAGTCAAAGTCCAAAGTGCAAAGTCTAAAGCCGAAAGTCCAAAGTCCAAAGTCCAAAGTCTAAAGTCAAAGTCCAAAGCCCAAAGTCCAAAGTCCAAAGTCTTAAGTCCAAAGTCCAAAGTCCAAAGTCCAAAGTCCAAAGTCTAAAGTCAAAGTCCAAAGCCCAAAGTCCAAAGTCCAAAGTCTAAAGTCCAAAGTCCAAAGTCCAAAGTCCAAATTCCAAGGTCTAAAGACCAAAGTCCAAAGTCTAAAGTCCAAAGTCCAAAGTCCAAAGTCCAAATTCCAAGGTCTAAAGTCCAAAGTCTAAAGTCTAAAGTCCAAAGTCCAAAGTCCAAAGTCCAAAGTCTTAAGTCCAAAGTCCAAAGTCTAAAGTCAAAG
>JAZKLR010000785.1:0-87467 GCA_037103525.1 Ganaspis brasiliensis
ATAACCGGTTTACCCGCTGTAGAGCTATTACTGTTTTTAACCAGGATTCTTGAAATCTTGGTTTTTTTAAAGGAATCGCTAACTTCTTTATTAAGGGTTCAGCCGCTGTAGAGCTATTACTGTTTTTAACAAGGATTTAAGAAATCTTGGTTTTTTTAAAAGAATCGCTAACTTCTTTATCAACGGTTCGGACGCTGTAGAGCTATTACTGTTTTTAACCAAGATTTTGGAAATCTTGGTTTTTTTAAAAGAATCGCTAAGTTCTTTATCAACGGTTCAGCCGCTGTAGAGCTATTACTGTTTTTAACAAAGATTTAAGAAATCTTGGTTTTTTTTTAAAGAATCGCCTAGTTCTTTATCAACGGTTCAGACGCTGTAGAGCTTTTACTGTTTTTAACCAAGATTCTGGAAATCTTGGTTTTTTTAAAAGAATCGCTAAGTTCCTTATAACCGGTTTACCCGCTGTAGAGCTATTACTGTTTTTAACCAGGATTCTTGAAATCTTGGTTTTTTTAAAGGAATCGCTAACTTCTTTATTAAGGGTTCAGCCGCTGTAGAGCTAGTACTGTTTTTAACAAAGATTTAAGAAATCTCCGTTTTTTTAAAAGAATCGCTAAGTTCTTGATCAACGGTTCAGACGCTGTAGAGCTATTACTGTTTTTAATTAAGATTTTGGAAATCTTGGTTTTTTTAAAAGAATCTCTAAGTTCTTTATCAACGGTTCAGACGCTGTAGAGTTATTACTGTTTTTATAAAAGATTTTATAAATCTTGGTTTTTTTAAAAGAATCGCTAACTTTTTTATTAAGGGTTCATCCGCTGTAGAGCTAGTACTGTTTTTAACAAAAATTTAAGAATTCTCCGTTTCTTTAAAAAGAATCGCTAACTTCTATATCAACGGTTCAGACGCTGTAGAGCTATTACTGTTTTTATAAAAGATTTTATAAATCTTGGTGTTTTTAAAAGAATCGCTAAGTTCTTTATCAACGGTTCAGACGCTGTAGAGCTATTACTGTTTCTAACCAAGATTCTGGAAATCTTGGTTTATTTATAAGAATCGCTAACTTCTTTATTAACGGTTCAGCCGCTGTAGCGCTATTACTGTTTTTAACAAGGATTTAAGAAATCTTGGTTTTTTTAAAAGAATCTTTAAGTTCTTTATCAACGGTTCAGACGCTGTAGAGCTATTACTGTTTTTATAAAAGATTTTATAAATCTTGGTTTTTTTTTAAAAGAATCGCTAACTTCTTTATTAAGGGTTCAGCCGCTGTAGAGCTAGTAATGTTTTTAACAAAGATTTAAGAAATCTCCGTTTTTTTAAAAGAATCGCTAAGTTCTTTATCAACGGTTCAGACGCTGTAGAGCTATTACTGTTTTTAACCAAGATTCTGGAAATCTTGGTTTTTTTAAAAGAATCGCTAAGTTCTTTATCAACGGTTCAGCCGCTGTAGAGCTAGTAATGTTTTTAACAAAGATTTAAGAAATCTCCGTTTTTTTAAAAGAATCGCTAAGTTCTTTATCAACGGTTCAGACGCTGTAGAGCTATTACTGTTTTTAACCAAGATTCTGGAAATCTTGGTTTTTTTAAAAGAATCGCTAAGTTCTTTATCAACGGTTCAGCCGCTGTAGAGCTAATACTGTTTTTAACAAAGATTTAAGAAATCTTGGTTTTTTTTAAAAGAATCGCCTAGTTCTTTATCAACGGTTCAGACGCTGTAGAGCTTTTACTGTTTTTAACCAGGATTTTAAATATCTTGGTTTTTTTAAAAGAATCGCTAAGTTCTTTATCAACGGTTCAGCCGCTGTAGAGCTATTGCTGTTTTTAACCAGGATTTTGGAAATCTTGGTTTTTTTAAAAGAATCGCTAAGTTCTTTATCAACGGTTCAGACGCTGTAGAGCTATTACTGTTTTTAACCAAGATTCTGGGAATCTTGGTTTTTTTAAAAGAATCGCTAAGTTCTATATCAACGGTTCAGCCGCTGTAGAGCTATTACTGTTTTTAACCAGGATTTTAAATATCTTGGTTTTTTTAAAAGAATCGCTAAGTTCTTTATCAACGGTTCAGCCGCTGTAGAGCTATTACTGTTTTTAACCAGAATTCTGGAAATCTTGGTTTTTTTAAAGGAATCGCTAACTTCTTTATTAAGGGTTCAGCCGCTGTAGAGCTAGTACTGTTTTTAACAAAGATTTAAGAAATCTCCGTTTTTTTAAAAGAATCGCTAAGTTCTTTATCAACGGTTCAGACGCTGTAGAGCTATTACTGTTTTTAACCAAGATTCTGAAAATCTTGGTTTTTTTAAAAGAATCGCTAAGTTCTTTATCAACGGTTCAGCCGCTGTAGAGCTATTACTGTTTTTAACCAAGATTTTTTTAAATCTTGGTTTTTTTAAAAGAATCGCTAAGTTCTTTATCAACGGTTCAGACGGTGTAGAGCTAGTACTGCTTTTAACAAAAATTTAAGAAATCTCCGTTTATTTAAAAAGAATCGCTAAGTTCTTTATCAACGGTTCAGACGCTGTAGAGCTATTACTGTTTTTAACCAAGATTCTGGGAATCTTGGTTTTTTTAAAAGAATCGCTAAGTTCTTTATCAACGGTTCAGCCGCTGTAGAGCTATTACTGTTTTTAACCAAGATTTTGGAAATCTTGGTTTTTTTAAAAGAATCGCTAAGTTTTTTATCAACGGTTCAGACGGTGTAGAGCTATTACTGTTTTTAACCAGGATTCTGGAAATCTTGGTTTTTTTAAAGGAATCGCTAACTTCTTTATTAAGGGTTCAGCCGCTGTAGAGCTAGTACTGTTTTTAACAAAGATTTAAGAAACCTCCGTTTTTTTAAAAGAATCGCTAAGTTCTTTATCAACGGTTCAGACGCTGTAGAGCTTTTACTGTTTTTAACCAAGATTCTGGAAATCTTGGTTTTTTTAAAAGAATCGCTAAGTTCCTTATAACCGGTTTACCCGCTGTAGAGCTATTACTGTTTTTAACCAGGATTCTTGAAATCTTGGTTTTTTTAAAGGAATCGCTAACTTCTTTATTAAGGGTTCAGCCGCTGTAGAGCTATTACTGTTTTTAACAAAGATTTAAGAAATCTTGGTTTTTTTTTTAAAGAATCGCCTAGTTCTTTATCAACGGTTCAGACGCTGTAGAGCTTTTACTGTTTTTAACCAAGATTCTGGAAATCTTGGTTTTTTTAAAAGAATCGCTAAGTTCCTTATAACCGGTTTACCCGCTGTAGAGCTATTACTGTTTTTAACCAGGATTCTTGAAATCTTGGTTTTTTTAAAGGAATCGCTAACTTCTTTATCAACGGTTCGGACGCTGTAGAGCTATTACTGTTTTTAACCAAGATTTTGGAAATCTTGGTTTTTTTAAAAGAATCGCTAAGTTCTTTATCAACGGTTCAGCCGCTGTAGAGCTATTACTGTTTTTAACAAAGATTTAAGAAATCTTGGTTTTTTTTTAAAGAATCGCCTAGTTCTTTATCAACGGTTCAGACGCTGTAGAGCTTTTACTGTTTTTAACCAAGATTCTGGAAATCTTGGTTTTTTTAAAAGAATCGCTAAGTTCCTTATAACCGGTTTACCCGCTGTAGAGCTATTACTGTTTTTAACCAGGATTCTTGAAATCTTGGTTTTTTTAAAGGAATCGCTAACTTCTTTATTAAGGGTTCAGCCGCTGTAGAGCTAGTACTGTTTTTAACAAAGATTTTAGAAATCTTGGTTTTTTTAAAAGAATCGCTAAGTTCTTTATCAACGGTTCAGCCGCTGTAGAGCTATTACTGTTTTTAACCAAGATTTTTTTAAATCTTGGTTTTTTTAAAAGAATCGCTAAGTTCTTTATCAACGGTTCAGACGGTGTAGAGCTAGTACTGCTTTTAACAAAAATTTAAGAAATCTCCGTTTATTTAAAAAGAATCGCTAAGTTCTTTATCAACGGTTCAGACGCTGTAGAGCTATTACTGTTTTTAACCAAGATTCTGGGAATCTTGGTTTTTTTAAAAGAATCGCTAAGTTCTTTATCAACGGTTCAGCCGCTGTAGAGCTATTACTGTTTTTAACCAAGATTTTGGAAATCTTGGTTTTTTTAAAAGAATCGCTAAGTTTTTTATCAACGGTTCAGACGGTGTAGAGCTATTACTGTTTTTAACCAGGATTCTGGAAATCTTGGTTTTTTTAAAGGAATCGCTAACTTCTTTATTAAGGGTTCAGCCGCTGTAGAGCTAGTACTGTTTTTAACAAAGATTTAAGAAACCTCCGTTTTTTTAAAAGAATCGCTAAGTTCTTTATCAACGGTTCAGACGCTGTAGAGCTTTTACTGTTTTTAACCAAGATTCTGGAAATCTTGGTTTTTTTTAAAGAATCGCTAAGTTCCTTATAACCGGTTTACCCGCTGTAGAGCTATTACTGTTTTTAACCAGGATTCTTGAAATCTTGGTTTTTTTAAAGGAATCGCTAACTTCTTTATTAAGGGTTCAGCCGCTGTAGAGCTATTACTGTTTTTAACAAGGATTTAAGAAATCTTGGTTTTTTTAAAAGAATCGCTAAGTTCTTTATCAACGGTTCAGCCGCTGTAGAGCTATTACTGTTTTTAACAAAGATTTAAGAAATCTTGGTTTTTTTTTAAAGAATCGCCTAGTTCTTTATCAACGGTTCAGACGCTGTAGAGCTTTTACTGTTTTTAACCAAGATTCTGGAAATCTTGGTTTTTTTAAAAGAATCGCTAAGTTCCTTATAACCGGTTTACCCGCTGTAGAGCTATTACTGTTTTTAACCAGGATTCTTGAAATCTTGGTTTTTTTAAAGGAATCGCTAACTTCTTTATTAAGGGTTCAGCCGCTGTAGAGCTAGTACTGTTTTTAACAAAGATTTAAGAAATCTCCGTTTTTTTAAAAGAATCGCTAAGTTCTTGATCAACGGTTCAGACGCTGTAGAGCTATTACTGTTTTTAATTAAGATTTTGGAAATCTTGGTTTTTTTAAAAGAATCTCTAAGTTCTTTATCAACGGTTCAGACGCTGTAGAGTTATTACTGTTTTTATAAAAGATTTTATAAATCTTGGTTTTTTTAAAAGAATCGCTAACTTTTTTATTAAGGGTTCATCCGCTGTAGAGCTAGTACTGTTTTTAACAAAAATTTAAGAATTCTCCGTTTCTTTAAAAAGAATCGCTAACTTCTATATCAACGGTTCAGACGCTGTAGAGCTATTACTGTTTTTATAAAAGATTTTATAAATCTTGGTGTTTTTAAAAGAATCGCTAAGTTCTTTATCAACGGTTCAGACGCTGTAGAGCTATTACTGTTTCTAACCAAGATTCTGGAAATCTTGGTTTATTTATAAGAATCGCTAACTTCTTTATTAACGGTTCAGCCGCTGTAGCGCTATTACTGTTTTTAACAAGGATTTAAGAAATCTTGGTTTTTTTAAAAGAATCTTTAAGTTCTTTATCAACGGTTCAGACGCTGTAGAGCTATTACTGTTTTTATAAAAGATTTTATAAATCTTGGTTTTTTTTTAAAAGAATCGCTAACTTCTTTATTAAGGGTTCAGCCGCTGTAGAGCTAGTAATGTTTTTAACAAAGATTTAAGAAATCTCCGTTTTTTTAAAAGAATCGCTAAGTTCTTTATCAACGGTTCAGACGCTGTAGAGCTATTACTGTTTTTAACCAAGATTCTGGAAATCTTGGTTTTTTTAAAAGAATCGCTAAGTTCTTTATCAACGGTTCAGCCGCTGTAGAGCTAGTAATGTTTTTAACAAAGATTTAAGAAATCTCCGTTTTTTTAAAAGAATCGCTAAGTTCTTTATCAACGGTTCAGACGCTGTAGAGCTATTACTGTTTTTAACCAAGATTCTGGAAATCTTGGTTTTTTTAAAAGAATCGCTAAGTTCTTTATCAACGGTTCAGCCGCTGTAGAGCTAATACTGTTTTTAACAAAGATTTAAGAAATCTTGGTTTTTTTTAAAAGAATCGCCTAGTTCTTTATCAACGGTTCAGACGCTGTAGAGCTTTTACTGTTTTTAACCAGGATTTTAAATATCTTGGTTTTTTTAAAAGAATCGCTAAGTTCTTTATCAACGGTTCAGCCGCTGTAGAGCTATTGCTGTTTTTAACCAGGATTTTGGAAATCTTGGTTTTTTTAAAAGAATCGCTAAGTTCTTTATCAACGGTTCAGACGCTGTAGAGCTATTACTGTTTTTAACCAAGATTCTGGGAATCTTGGTTTTTTTAAAAGAATCGCTAAGTTCTATATCAACGGTTCAGCCGCTGTAGAGCTATTACTGTTTTTAACCAGGATTTTAAATATCTTGGTTTTTTTAAAAGAATCGCTAAGTTCTTTATCAACGGTTCAGCCGCTGTAGAGCTATTACTGTTTTTAACCAGAATTCTGGAAATCTTGGTTTTTTTAAAGGAATCGCTAACTTCTTTATTAAGGGTTCAGCCGCTGTAGAGCTAGTACTGTTTTTAACAAAGATTTAAGAAATCTCCGTTTTTTTAAAAGAATCGCTAAGTTCTTTATCAACGGTTCAGACGCTGTAGAGCTATTACTGTTTTTAACCAAGATTCTGAAAATCTTGGTTTTTTTAAAAGAATCGCTAAGTTCTTTATCAACGGTTCAGCCGCTGTAGAGCTATTACTGTTTTTAACCAAGATTTTTTTAAATCTTGGTTTTTTTAAAAGAATCGCTAAGTTCTTTATCAACGGTTCAGACGGTGTAGAGCTAGTACTGCTTTTAACAAAAATTTAAGAAATCTCCGTTTATTTAAAAAGAATCGCTAAGTTCTTTATCAACGGTTCAGACGCTGTAGAGCTATTACTGTTTTTAACCAAGATTCTGGGAATCTTGGTTTTTTTAAAAGAATCGCTAAGTTCTTTATCAACGGTTCAGCCGCTGTAGAGCTATTACTGTTTTTAACCAAGATTTTGGAAATCTTGGTTTTTTTAAAAGAATCGCTAAGTTTTTTATCAACGGTTCAGACGGTGTAGAGCTATTACTGTTTTTAACCAGGATTCTGGAAATCTTGGTTTTTTTAAAGGAATCGCTAACTTCTTTATTAAGGGTTCAGCCGCTGTAGAGCTAGTACTGTTTTTAACAAAGATTTAAGAAACCTCCGTTTTTTTAAAAGAATCGCTAAGTTCTTTATCAACGGTTCAGACGCTGTAGAGCTATTACTGTTTTTAACCAAGATTCTGGGAATCTTGGTTTTTTTAAAAGAATCGCTAAGTTCTTTATCAACGGTTCAGCCGCTGTAGAGCTATTACTGTTTTTAACCAAGATTCTGGGAATCTTGGTTTTTTTAAAGGAATCGCTAACTTCTTTATTAAGGGTTCAGCCGCTGTAGAGCTAGTACTGTTTTTAACAAAGATTTAAGAAACCTCCGTTTTTTTAAAAGAATCGCTAAGTTCTTTATCAACGGTTCAGACGCTGTAGAGCTTTTACTGTTTTTAACCAAGATTCTGGAAATCTTGGTTTTTTTTAAAGAATCGCTAAGTTCCTTATAACCGGTTTACCCGCTGTAGAGCTATTACTGTTTTTAACCAGGATTCTTGAAATCTTGGTTTTTTTAAAGGAATCGCTAACTTCTTTATTAAGGGTTCAGCCGCTGTAGAGCTATTACTGTTTTTAACAAGGATTTAAGAAATCTTGGTTTTTTTAAAAGAATCGCTAACTTCTTTATCAACGGTTCGGACGCTGTAGAGCTATTACTGTTTTTAACCAAGATTTTGGAAATCTTGGTTTTTTTAAAAGAATCGCTAAGTTCTTTATCAACGGTTCAGCCGCTGTAGAGCTATTACTGTTTTTAACAAAGATTTAAGAAATCTTGGTTTTTTTTTAAAGAATCGCCTAGTTCTTTATCAACGGTTCAGACGCTGTAGAGCTTTTACTGTTTTTAACCAAGATTCTGGAAATCTTGGTTTTTTTAAAAGAATCGCTAAGTTCCTTATAACCGGTTTACCCGCTGTAGAGCTATTACTGTTTTTAACCAGGATTCTTGAAATCTTGGTTTTTTTAAAGGAATCGCTAACTTCTTTATTAAGGGTTCAGCCGCTGTAGAGCTAGTACTGTTTTTAACAAAGATTTAAGAAATCTCCGTTTTTTTAAAAGAATCGCTAACTTCTTTATCAACGGTTCGGACGCTGTAGAGCTATTACTGTTTTTAACCAAGATTTTGGAAATCTTGGTTTTTTTAAAAGAATCGCTAAGTTCTTTATCAACGGTTCAGCCGCTGTAGAGCTATTACTGTTTTTAACCAAGATTCTGGGAATCTTGGTTTTTTTAAAGGAATCGCTAAGTTCTTTATCAACGGTTCAGCCGCTGTAGAGCTATTACTGTTTTTAACCAAGATTCTGGGAATCTTGGTTTTTTTAAAGGAATCGCTAACTTCTTTATTAAGGGTTCAGCCGCTGTAGAGCTAGTACTGTTTTTAACAAAGATTTAAGAAATCTCCGTTTTTTTAAAAGAATCGCTAAGTTCTTTATCAACGGTTCAGACGCTGTAGAGCTATTACTGTTTTTAACCAAGATTCTGAAAATCTTGGTTTTTTTAAAAGAATCGCTAAGTTCTTTATCAACGGTTCAGCCGCTGTAGAGCTATTACTGTTTTTAACCAAGATTTTTTTAAATCTTGGTTTTTTTAAAAGAATCGCTAAGTTCTTTATCAACGGTTCAGACGGTGTAGAGCTAGTACTGCTTTTAACAAAAATTTAAGAAATCTCCGTTTATTTAAAAAGAATCGCTAAGTTCTTTATCAACGGTTCAGACGCTGTAGAGCTATTACTGTTTTTAACCAAGATTCTGGGAATCTTGGTTTTTTTAAAAGAATCGCTAAGTTCTTTATCAACGGTTCAGCCGCTGTAGAGCTATTACTGTTTTTAACCAAGATTTTGGAAATCTTGGTTTTTTTAAAAGAATCGCTAAGTTTTTTATCAACGGTTCAGACGGTGTAGAGCTATTACTGTTTTTAACCAGGATTCTGGAAATCTTGGTTTTTTTAAAGGAATCGCTAACTTCTTTATTAAGGGTTCAGCCGCTGTAGAGCTAGTACTGTTTTTAACAAAGATTTAAGAAACCTCCGTTTTTTTAAAAGAATCGCTAAGTTCTTTATCAACGGTTCAGACGCTGTAGAGCTATTACTGTTTTTAACCAAGATTCTGGGAATCTTGGTTTTTTTAAAAGAATCGCTAAGTTCTTTATCAACGGTTCAGCCGCTGTAGAGCTATTACTGTTTTTAACCAAGATTCTGGGAATCTTGGTTTTTTTAAAGGAATCGCTAACTTCTTTATTAAGGGTTCAGCCGCTGTAGAGCTAGTACTGTTTTTAACAAAGATTTAAGAAACCTCCGTTTTTTTAAAAGAATCGCTAAGTTCTTTATCAACGGTTCAGACGCTGTAGAGCTTTTACTGTTTTTAACCAAGATTCTGGAAATCTTGGTTTTTTTTAAAGAATCGCTAAGTTCCTTATAACCGGTTTACCCGCTGTAGAGCTATTACTGTTTTTAACCAGGATTCTTGAAATCTTGGTTTTTTTAAAGGAATCGCTAACTTCTTTATTAAGGGTTCAGCCGCTGTAGAGCTATTACTGTTTTTAACAAGGATTTAAGAAATCTTGGTTTTTTTAAAAGAATCGCTAACTTCTTTATCAACGGTTCGGACGCTGTAGAGCTATTACTGTTTTTAACCAAGATTTTGGAAATCTTGGTTTTTTTAAAAGAATCGCTAAGTTCTTTATCAACGGTTCAGCCGCTGTAGAGCTATTACTGTTTTTAACAAAGATTTAAGAAATCTTGGTTTTTTTTTAAAGAATCGCCTAGTTCTTTATCAACGGTTCAGACGCTGTAGAGCTTTTACTGTTTTTAACCAAGATTCTGGAAATCTTGGTTTTTTTAAAAGAATCGCTAAGTTCCTTATAACCGGTTTACCCGCTGTAGAGCTATTACTGTTTTTAACCAGGATTCTTGAAATCTTGGTTTTTTTAAAGGAATCGCTAACTTCTTTATTAAGGGTTCAGCCGCTGTAGAGCTAGTACTGTTTTTAACAAAGATTTAAGAAATCTCCGTTTTTTTAAAAGAATCGCTAAGTTCTTGATCAACGGTTCAGACGCTGTAGAGCTATTACTGTTTTTAATTAAGATTTTGGAAATCTTGGTTTTTTTAAAAGAATCTCTAAGTTCTTTATCAACGGTTCAGACGCTGTAGAGTTATTACTGTTTTTATAAAAGATTTTATAAATCTTGGTTTTTTTAAAAGAATCGCTAACTTTTTTATTAAGGGTTCATCCGCTGTAGAGCTAGTACTGTTTTTAACAAAAATTTAAGAATTCTCCGTTTCTTTAAAAAGAATCGCTAACTTCTATATCAACGGTTCAGACGCTGTAGAGCTATTACTGTTTTTATAAAAGATTTTATAAATCTTGGTGTTTTTAAAAGAATCGCTAAGTTCTTTATCAACGGTTCAGACGCTGTAGAGCTATTACTGTTTCTAACCAAGATTCTGGAAATCTTGGTTTATTTATAAGAATCGCTAACTTCTTTATTAACGGTTCAGCCGCTGTAGCGCTATTACTGTTTTTAACAAGGATTTAAGAAATCTTGGTTTTTTTAAAAGAATCTTTAAGTTCTTTATCAACGGTTCAGACGCTGTAGAGCTATTACTGTTTTTATAAAAGATTTTATAAATCTTGGTTTTTTTTTAAAAGAATCGCTAACTTCTTTATTAAGGGTTCAGCCGCTGTAGAGCTAGTAATGTTTTTAACAAAGATTTAAGAAATCTCCGTTTTTTTAAAAGAATCGCTAAGTTCTTTATCAACGGTTCAGACGCTGTAGAGCTATTACTGTTTTTAACCAAGATTCTGGAAATCTTGGTTTTTTTAAAAGAATCGCTAAGTTCTTTATCAACGGTTCAGCCGCTGTAGAGCTAGTAATGTTTTTAACAAAGATTTAAGAAATCTCCGTTTTTTTAAAAGAATCGCTAAGTTCTTTATCAACGGTTCAGACGCTGTAGAGCTATTACTGTTTTTAACCAAGATTCTGGAAATCTTGGTTTTTTTAAAAGAATCGCTAAGTTCTTTATCAACGGTTCAGCCGCTGTAGAGCTAATACTGTTTTTAACAAAGATTTAAGAAATCTTGGTTTTTTTTAAAAGAATCGCCTAGTTCTTTATCAACGGTTCAGACGCTGTAGAGCTTTTACTGTTTTTAACCAGGATTTTAAATATCTTGGTTTTTTTAAAAGAATCGCTAAGTTCTTTATCAACGGTTCAGCCGCTGTAGAGCTATTGCTGTTTTTAACCAGGATTTTGGAAATCTTGGTTTTTTTAAAAGAATCGCTAAGTTCTTTATCAACGGTTCAGACGCTGTAGAGCTATTACTGTTTTTAACCAAGATTCTGGGAATCTTGGTTTTTTTAAAAGAATCGCTAAGTTCTATATCAACGGTTCAGCCGCTGTAGAGCTATTACTGTTTTTAACCAGGATTTTAAATATCTTGGTTTTTTTAAAAGAATCGCTAAGTTCTTTATCAACGGTTCAGCCGCTGTAGAGCTATTACTGTTTTTAACCAGAATTCTGGAAATCTTGGTTTTTTTAAAGGAATCGCTAACTTCTTTATTAAGGGTTCAGCCGCTGTAGAGCTAGTACTGTTTTTAACAAAGATTTAAGAAATCTCCGTTTTTTTAAAAGAATCGCTAAGTTCTTTATCAACGGTTCAGACGCTGTAGAGCTATTACTGTTTTTAACCAAGATTCTGAAAATCTTGGTTTTTTTAAAAGAATCGCTAAGTTCTTTATCAACGGTTCAGCCGCTGTAGAGCTATTACTGTTTTTAACCAAGATTTTTTTAAATCTTGGTTTTTTTAAAAGAATCGCTAAGTTCTTTATCAACGGTTCAGACGGTGTAGAGCTAGTACTGCTTTTAACAAAAATTTAAGAAATCTCCGTTTATTTAAAAAGAATCGCTAAGTTCTTTATCAACGGTTCAGACGCTGTAGAGCTATTACTGTTTTTAACCAAGATTCTGGGAATCTTGGTTTTTTTAAAAGAATCGCTAAGTTCTTTATCAACGGTTCAGCCGCTGTAGAGCTATTACTGTTTTTAACCAAGATTTTGGAAATCTTGGTTTTTTTAAAAGAATCGCTAAGTTTTTTATCAACGGTTCAGACGGTGTAGAGCTATTACTGTTTTTAACCAGGATTCTGGAAATCTTGGTTTTTTTAAAGGAATCGCTAACTTCTTTATTAAGGGTTCAGCCGCTGTAGAGCTAGTACTGTTTTTAACAAAGATTTAAGAAACCTCCGTTTTTTTAAAAGAATCGCTAAGTTCTTTATCAACGGTTCAGACGCTGTAGAGCTATTACTGTTTTTAACCAAGATTCTGGGAATCTTGGTTTTTTTAAAAGAATCGCTAAGTTCTTTATCAACGGTTCAGCCGCTGTAGAGCTATTACTGTTTTTAACCAAGATGTTGGAAATCTTGGTTTTTTTAAAAGAATCGCTAAGTTCTTTATCAACGGTTCAGACGCTGTAGAGCTATTACTGTTTTTAACAAAGATTTAAGAAATCTTGGTTTTTTTTAAAGAATCGCCTAGTTCTTTATCAACGGTTCAGACGCTGTAGAGCTATTACTGTTTTTATAAAAGATGTTGGAAATCTTGGTTTTTTTAAAAGAATCGCTAAGTTCTTTATCAACGGTTCAGACGCTGTAGAGCTATTACTGTTTTTAACAAAGATTTAAGAAACCTCCGTTTTTTTAAAAGAATCGCTAAGTTCTTTATTAACGGTTCAGACGCTGTAGAGCTATTACTGTTTTTAACCAAGATTCTGGGAATCTTGGTTTTTTTAAAAGAATCGCTAAGTTCTTTATCAACGGTTCAGCCGCTGTAGAGCTATTACTGTTTTTAACCAAGATGTTGGAAATCTTGGTTTTTTTAAAAGAATCGCTAAGTTCTTTATCAACGGTTCAGACCCTGTAGAGCTATTACTGTTTTTAACAAAGATTTAAGAAATCTTGGTTTTTTTTAAAAGAATTGCCTAGTTCTTTATCAACGGTTCAGACGCTGTAGAGCTTTTACTGTTTTTAACCAGGATTTTGGAAATCTAGGTTTTTTTAAAAGAATCGCTAAGTTCTTTATCAAGGGTTCGGACGCTGTATAGCTATTACTGTTTTTAACCAAGATTCTGGAAATCTTGGTTTTTTTAAAAGAATCGCTAACTTCTTTATTAAGGGTTCAGCCGCTGTAGAGCTATTACTGTTTTTAACAAGGATTTAAGAAATCTTGGTTTTTTTAAAAGAATCGCTAACTTCTTTATCAACGGTTCGGACGCTGTAGAGCTATTACTGTTTTTAACCAAGATTTTGGAAATCTTGGTTTTTTTAAAAGAATCGCTAAGTTCTTTATCAACGGTTCAGCCGCTGTAGAGCTATTACTGTTTTTAACAAAGATTTAAGAAATCTTGGTTTTTTTTTAAAGAATCGCCTAGTTCTTTATCAACGGTTCAGACGCTGTAGAGCTTTTACTGTTTTTAACCAAGATTCTGGAAATCTTGGTTTTTTTAAAGGAATCGCTAACTTCTTTATTAAGGGTTCAGCCGCTGCTGAGCTAGTACTGTTTTTAACAAAGATTTAAGAAATCTCCGTTTTTTTAAAAGAATCGCTAAGTTCTTTATCAACGGTTCAGACGCTGTAGAGCTATTACTGTTTTTAATTAAGATTTTGGAAATCTTGGTTTTTTTAAAAAAATCTCTAAGTTCTTTATCAACGGTTCAGACGCTGTAGAGTTATTACTGTTTTTATAAAAGATTTTATAAATCTTGGTTTTTTTAAAAGAATCGCTAACTTTTTTATTAAGGGTTCATCCGCTGTAGAGCTAGTACTGTTTTTAACAAAAATTTAAGAAATCTCCGTTTCTTTAAAAAGAATCGCTAACTTCTATATCAACGGTTCAGACGCTGTAGAGCTATTACTGTTTTTATAAAAGATTTTATAAATCTTGGTGTTTTTAAAAGAATCGCTAAGTTCTTTATCAACGGTTCAGACGCTGTAGAGCTATTACTGTTTCTAACCAAGATTCTGGAAATCTTGGTTTATTTATAAGAATCGCTAACTTCTTTATTAACGGTTCAGCCGCTGTAGCGCTATTACTGTTTTTAACAAGGATTTAAGAAATCTTGGTTTTTTTAAAAGAATCTTTAAGTTCTTTATCAACGGTTCAGACGCTGTAGAGCTATTACTGTTTTTATAAAAGATTTTATAAATCTTGGTTTTTTTTTAAAAGAATCGCTAACTTCTTTATTAAGGGTTCAGCCGCTGTAGAGCTAGTAATGTTTTTAACAAAGATTTAAGAAATCTCCGTTTTTTTAAAAGAATCGCTAAGTTCTTTATCAACGGTTCAGACGCTGTAGAGCTATTACTGTTTTTAACCAAGATTCTGGAAATCTTGGTTTTTTTAAAAGAATCGCTAAGTTCTTTATCAACGGTTCAGCCGCTGTAGAGCTATTAATGTTTTTAACAAAGATTTAAGAAATCTCCGTTTTTTTAAAAGAATCGCTAAGTTCTTTATCAACGGTTCAGACGCTGTAGAGCTATTACTGTTTTTAACCAAGATTCTGGAAATCTTGGTTTTTTTAAAAGAATCGCTAAGTTCTTTATCAACGGTTCAGCCGCTGTAGAGCTAATACTGTTTTTAACAAAGATTTAAGAAATCTCCGTTTTTTTAAAAGAATCGCTAAGTTCTTTATCAACGGTTCAGACGCTGTAGAGCTATTACTGTTTTTAACCAAGATTCTGGAAATCTTGGTTTTTTTAAAAGAATCGCTTAGTTCCTTATAACCGGTTTAACCGCTGTAGAGCTATTACTGTTTTTAACCAGGATTCTGGAAATCTTGGTTTTTTTAAAGGAATCGCTATGTTCTTTATAACCAGTTCAACCGCTGTAGAGCTATTACTGTTTTTAACCAGGATTCTGGAAATCTTGGTTTTTTTAAAAGAATCGCTAAGTTCCTTATCAACGGTTCAACCGCTGTAGAGCTATTACTGTTTTTAACCAGGATTCTGGAAATCTTGGTTTTTTTAAAAGAATCGCTAAGTTCCTTATAACCGGTTTAACCGCTGTAGAGCTATTCCTGTTTTTAACCAGGATTCTGGAAATCTTGGTTTTTTTAAAGGAATCGCTAACTTCTTTATTAAGGGTTCAGCCGCTGTAGAGCTAGTACTGTTTTTAACAAAGATTTAAGAAATCTCCCTTTTTTGAAAAGAATCGCTAAGTTCTTTATCAACGGTTCAGACGCTGTGGAGCTATTACTGTTTTTAATTAAGATTTTGGAAATCTTGGTTTTTTTTAAAGAATCTCTAAGTTCTTTATCAACGGTTCAGACGCTGTAGAGCTATTACTGTTTTTAAGAAGGATTTAAGAAATCTTGGTTTTTTTAAAAGAATCGCTAAGTTCTTTATCAACGGTTCAGCTGCTGTAGAGCTATTACTGTTTTTAACCAAAATTCTGGAAATCTTGGTTCTTTTAAAAGAATCGCTAAGTTCTTTATCAACAGTTCAGACGCTGTAGAGCTATTACTGTTTTTATAAAAGATTTTATAAATCTTGGTTTTTTTAAAAGAATCGCTAACTTCTTTATTAAGGGTTCAGCCGCTGTAGAGCTATTACTGTTTTTAAAAAAGATTTTATAAATCTTGGTTTTTTTAAAAGAATCGCTAACTTCTTTATCAACGGTTCAGACGCTGTAGAGCTATTACTGTTTTTAACAAAGATTTAAGATATCTTGGTTTTTTTTAAAAGAATCGCCTAGTTCTTTATCAACGGTTCAAACGCTGTAGAGCTTTTACTATTTTTAACCAGGATTTTAGAAATCTTGGTTTTTTTAAAAGAATCGCTAAGTTCTTTATCAACGGTTCGAAAGCTGTAGAGCTATTACTGTTTTTAACCAAGATTTAAGAAATCTCCGTTTTTTTAAAAGAATCGCTAAGTTCTTTATCAACGGTTCAACCGCTGTAGAGCTATTACTGTTTTTAACCAGGATTCTGGAAATCTTGGTTTTTTTAAAAGAATCGCTAAGTTCCTTATCAACGGTTCAACCGCTGTAGAGCTATTACTGTTTTTAACCAAGATTTAAGAAATCTCCGTTTTTTTAAAAGAATCGCTAAGTTCTTTATCAACGGTTCAACCGCTGTAGAGCTATTACTGTTTTTAACCAGGATTCTGGAAATCTTGGTTTTTTTATAAGAATCGCTAACTTCTTTATTAACGGTTCAGCCGCTGTAGAGCTATTACTGTTTTTAACAAGGATTTAAGAAATCTTGGTTTTTTCAAAAGAATCGCTAACTTCTTTATCAACGGTTCAGACGTTGTAGAGCTATTACTGTTTTTAACCAAGATTCTGGAAATCTTGGTTTTTTTAAAAGAATCGCTAAGTTTTTTATCAACGGTTCAGCCGCTGTAGAGCTATTACTGTTTTTAACCAGGATTCTGGAAATCTTGGTTTTTTTAAATGAATCGCTAACTTCTTTATTAAGGGTTCAGCCGCTGTAGAGCTAGTACTGTTTTTAACAAAGATTTAAGAAATCTCCGTTTTTTTAAAAGAATCGCTAAGTTCGTTATCAACGGTTCAGACGCTGTAGAGCTTTTACTATTTTTAACCAGGATTTTAGAAATCTTGGTTTTTTTAAAAGAATCGCTGAGTTCTTTATCAACTGTTCGGACGCTGTAGAGCTCTTACTGTTTTTAACCAAGATTCTGGAAATTTTGGTTTTTTTAAAAGAATCGCTAAGTTCCTTATAACCGGTTTAACCGCTGTAGAGCTATTACTGTTTTTAACCAGGATTCTGGAAATCTTGGTTTTTTTAAAGGAATCGCTAACTTCTTTATTAAGGGTTCAGCCGCTGTAGAGCTAGTACTGTTTTTAACAAAGATTTAAGAAATCTCCGTTTTTTTGAAAAGAATCTCTAAGTTCTTTATCAACGGTTCAGACGCTGTAGAGCTATTACTGTTTTTATAAAAGATTTTATAAATCTTGGTTTTTTTAAAAGAATCGCTAACTTTTTTATTAAGGGTTCATCCGCTGTAGAGCTAGTACTGCTTTTAACAAAAATTTAAGAAATCTCCGTTTCTTTAAAAAGAATCGCTAAGTTCTTTTTCAACGGTTCAGACGCTGTAGAGCTATTACTGTTTTTAACCAAGATTCTGGGAATCTTGGTTTTTTTAAAAGAATCGCTAAGTTCTTTATCAACGGTTCAGCCGCTGTAGAGCTATTACTGTTTTTAACCAAGATTCTGGGAATCTTGGTTTTTTTAAAAGAATCGCTAAGTTCTTTATCAACGGTTCAGCCGCTGTAGAGCTATTACTGTTTTTAACCAAGATTTTGGAAATCTTGGTTTTTTTAAAAGAATCGCTAAGTTCTTTATCAACGGTTCAGACGGTGTAGAGCTATTACTGTTTTTAACCAGGATTCTGGAAATCTTGGTTTTTTTAAAGGAATCGCTAACTTCTTTATTAAGGGTTCAGCCGCTGTAGAGCTAGTACTGTTTTTAACAAAGATTTAAGAAATCTTCGTTTTTTTAAAAGAATCGCTAAGTTCTTTATCAACGGTTCAGACGCTGTAGAGCTATTACTGTTTTTAACCAAGATTCTGGGAATCTTGGTTTTTTTAAAAGAATCGCTAATTTCTTTATCAACGGTTCAGCCGCTGTAGAGCTATTACTGTTTTTAACCAAGATGTTGGAAATCTTGGTTTTTTTAAAAGAATCGCTAAGTTCTTTATCAACGGTTCAACCGCTGTAGAGCTATTACTGTTTTTAACCAGGATTCTGGAAATCTTGGTTTTTTTTAAAGAATCGCTAAGTTCCTTATCAACGGTTCAACCGCTGTAGAGCTATTACTGTTTTTAAGCAGGATTCTGGAAATCTTGGTTTTTTTATAAGAATCGCTAACTTCTTTATTAACGGTTCAGCCGCTGTAGAGCTATTACTGTTTTTAACAAGGATTTAAGAAATCTTGGTTTTTTCAAAAGAATCGCTAACTTCTTTATCAACGGTTCAGACGTTGTAGAGCTATTACTGTTTTTAACCAAGATTCTGGAAATCTTGGTTTTTTTAAAAGAATCGCTAAGTTCTTTATCAACGGTTCAGACGCTGTAGAGCTATTACTGTTTTTAACCAAGATTCTGGAAATCTTGGTTTTTTTATAAGAATCGCTAACTTCTTTATTAACGGTTCAGCCGCTGTTGCGCTATTACTGTTTTTAACAAGGATTTAAGAAATCTTGGTTTTTTCAAAAGAATCGCTAACTTCTTTATCAACGGTTCAGACGCTGTAGAGCTATTACTGTTTTTATAAAAGATTTTATAAATCTTGGTTTTTTTAAAAGAATCGCTAACTTCTTTATCAACGGTTCAGCCGCTGTAGAGCTATTACTGTTTTTAACAAAGATTTAAGAAATCTTGGTTTTTTTTTAAAGAATCGCCTAGTTCTTTATCAACGGTTCAGACGCTGCAGAGCTTTTACTGTTTTTAACCAGGATTTTGGAAATCTTGGTTTTTTTAATAGAATCGCTAAGTTCTTTATCAAGGGTTCAGACGCTGTAGAGATGTTACTGTTTTTAACCAAGATTCTGGAATTCTTGGTTTTTTTAAAATAATCGCTAAGTTCCTTATCAACGGTTCAACAGCTGTAGAGCTATTACTGTTTTTAACCAGGATTCTGGAAATCTTTGTTTTTTTTAAAGAATCGCTAAGTTCCTTATCAACGGTTCAACCGCTGTAGAGCTATTACTGTTTTTAACCAGGATTCTGGAAATCTTGGTTTTTTTAAAAGCATCGCTAAGTTCTTTATCAACGGTTTAGACGCTGTAGAGCTATTATTGTTTTTAACCAAGATTCTGGAAATCTTGGTTTTTTTATAAGAATCGCTAACTTCTTTATTAACGGTTCAGCCGCTGTAGAGCTATTACTGTTTTTAACCAAGATTCTGGAAATCTTGGTTTTTTTCAAAAGAATCGCTAAGTTCCTTATAACCGGTTTACCCGCTGTAGAGCTATTACTGTTTTTAACCAGGATTCTTGAAATCTTGGTTTTTTTAAAGGAATCGCTAACTTCTTTATTAAGGGTTCAGCCGCTGTAGAGCTACTACTGTTTTTAACAAAGATTTAAGAAATCTCCGTTTTTTTAAAAGAATCGCTAAGTTCTTTAGCAACGGTTCAGACGCTGTAGAGCTATTACTGTTTTTAACCAAGATTCTGGAATTCTTGGTTTTTTTGAAAGAATCGCTAAGTTCCTTATTAACGGTTCAACCGCTGTAGAGCTATTACTGTTTTTAACCAGGATTCTGGAAATCTTGGTTTTTTTAAAAGAATCGCTAAGTTCCTTATCAAAGGTTCAACCGCTGTAGAGCTATTACTGTTTTTAACCAGGATTCTGGATATCTTGGTTTTTTAAAAGAATCGCTAAGTTCCTTATTACCGGTTTAACCGCTGTAGAGCTATTACTGTTTTTAACCAGGATTCTGGAAATCTTGGTTTTTTTAAAAGAATCGCTAAGTTCCTTATCAACGGTTCAACCACTGTAGAGCTATTACTGTTTTTAACCAGGATTCTGGAAATCTTGGTTTTTTTAAAAGAATCGCTAAGTTCCTTATCAACGGTTCAACCGCTGTAGAGCTATTACTGTTTTTAACCAGGATTCTGGAAATCTTGGTTTTTTTAAAAGAATCGCTAAGTTCTTTATAACCGGTTTAACTGCTGTAGAGCTATTACTGTTTTTAACCAAGATGTTGGAAATCTTGGTTTTTTTAAAAGAATCGCTAAGTTCTTTATCAACCGTTCAGCCGCTGTAGAGCTATTACTGTTTTTAACCAAGATGTTGGAAATCTTGGTTTTTTTAAAAGAATCGCTAAGTTCTTTATCAACGGTTCAGACGCTGTAGAGCTATTACTGTTTTTAAAAAAGATTTTATAAATCTTGTTTTTTTTAAAAGAATCGCTAAGTTCTTTATCAACGGTTCAGACGCTGTAGAGCTATTACTGTTTTTAACCAAGATTCTGGAAATCTTGGTTTTTTTAAAAGAATCGCTAAGTTCTTTATCAACGGTTCAGCCGCTGTAGAGCTATTACTGCTTTTAACAAAGATTTAAGAAATCTTGGTTTTTTTTTTAAAGAATCGCCTAGTTCTTTATCAACGGTTCAGACGCTGTAGAGCTTTTACTGTTTTTAACCAGCATTTTGGAAATCTTGGTTTTTTTAATAGAATCGCTAAGTTCTTTATCAAGGGTTCAGACGCTGTAGAGATGTTACTGTTTTTAACCAAGATTCTGGAATTCTTGGTTTTTTTAAAAGAATCGCTAAGTTCCTTATTAACGGTTCAACAGCTGTAGAGCTATTACTGTTTTTAACCAGGATTCTGGAAATCTTTGTTTTTTTAAAAGAATCGCTAAGTTCCTTATCAACGGTTCAACCGCTGTAGAGCTATTACTGTTTTTAACTAGGATTCTGGAAATCTTGGTTTTTTTAAAAGCATCGCTAAGTTCCTTATCAACGGTTCAACAGCTGTAGAGCTATTACTGTTTTTAACCAGGATTCTGGAAATCTTTGTTTTTTTAAAAGAATCGCTAAGTTCCTTATCAACGGTTCAACCGCTGTAGAGCTATTACTGTTTTTAACCAGGATTCTGGAAATCTTAGTTTTTTTAAAAGAATCGCTAAGTTCTTTATTAACGGTTCAGCCGCTGTAGAGCTAGTACTGTTTTTAACAAAGATTTAAGAAATCTCCGTTTTTTTTTAAAGAATCGCTAAGTTCTTTATCAACGGTTCAGACGCTGTAGAGCTATTACTGTTTTTAACCAAGATTCTGGAAATCTTGGTTTTTTTAAAAGAATCGCTAAGTTCTTTATCAACGGTTCAGCCGCTGTAGAGCTATTACTGTTTTTAACAAAGATTTAAGAAATCTTGGTTTTTTTTTAAAGAATCGCCTAGTTCTTTATCAACGGTTCAGACGCTGTAGAGCTATTACTGTTTTTAACCAAGATTCTGGAAATCTTGGTTTTTTTAAAAGAATCGCTAAGTTCTTTATCAACGGTTCAGCCGCTGTAGAGCTATTACTGTTTTTAACAAAGATTTAAGAAATCTTGGTTTTTTTTTAAAGAATCGCCTAGTTCTTTATCAACGGTTCAGACGCTGTAGAGCTTTTACTGTTTTTAACCAGGATTTTGGAAATCTTGGTTTTTTTAATAGAATCGCTAAGTTCTTTATCAAGGGTTCAGACGCTGTAGAGATGTTACTGTTTTTAACCAAGATTCTGGAATTCTTGGTTTTTTTAAAAGAATCGCTAAGTTCCTTATCAACGGTTCAACAGCTGTAGAGCTATTACTGTTTTTAACCAGGATTCTGGAAATCTTTGTTTTTTTAAAAGAATCGCTAAGTTCCTTATCAACGGTTCAACCGCTGTAGAGCTATTACTGTTTTTAACCAGGATTCTGGAAATCTTGGTTTTTTTAAAAGCATCGCTAAGTTCCTTATCAACGGTTCAACAGCTGTAGAGCTATTACTGTTTTTAACCAGTATTCTGGAAATCTTTGTTTTTTTAAAAGAATCGCTAAGTTCCTTATCAACGGTTCAACCGCTGTAGAGCTATTACTGTTTTTAACCAAGATTCTGGAAATCTTGGTTTTTTTAAAAGAATCGCTAAGTTCTTTATCAACGGTTCAGCCGCTGTAGAGCTATTACTGTTTTTAACAAAGATTTAAGAAATCTTGGTTTTTTTTTAAAGAATCGCCTAGTTCTTTATCAACGGTTCAGACGCTGTAGAGCTTTTACTGTTTTTAACCAGGATTTTGGAAATCTTGGTTTTTTTAATAGAATCGCTAAGTTCTTTATCAAGGGTTCAGACGCTGTAGAGATGTTACTGTTTTTAACCAAGATTCTGGAATTCTTGGTTTTTTTAAAAGAATCGCTAAGTTCCTTATCAACGGTTCAACAGCTGTAGAGCTATTACTGTTTTTAACCAGGATTCTGGAAATCTTTGTTTTTTTAAAAGAATCGCTAAGTTCCTTATCAACGGTTCAACCGCTGTAGAGCTATTACTGTTTTTAACTAGGATTCTGGAAATCTTGGTTTTTTTAAAAGCATCGCTAAGTTCCTTATCAACGGTTCAACAGCTGTAGAGCTATTACTGTTTTTAACCAGGATTCTGGAAATCTTTGTTTTTTTAAAAGAATCGCTAAGTTCCTTATCAACGGTTCAACCGCTGTAGAGCTATTACTGTTTTTAACCAGGATTCTGGAAATCTTGGTTTTTTTAAAAGAATCGCTAAGTTCTTTATTAACGGTTCAGCCGCTGTAGAGCTAGTACTGTTTTTAACAAAGATTTAAGAAATCTCCGTTTTTTTTTAAAGAATCGCTAAGTTCTTTATCAACGGTTCAGACGCTGTAGAGCTATTACTGTTTTTAACCAAGATTCTGGAAATCTTGGTTTTTTTAAAAGAATCGCTAAGTTCTTTATCAACGGTTCAGCCGCTGTAGAGCTATTACTGTTTTTAACAAAGATTTAAGAAATCTTGGTTTTTTTTTAAAGAATCGCCTAGTTCTTTATCAACGGTTCAGACGCTGTAGAGCTATTACTGTTTTTAACCAAGATTCTGGAAATCTTGGTTTTTTTAAAAGAATCGCTAAGTTCTTTATCAACGGTTCAGCCGCTGTAGAGCTATTACTGTTTTTAACAAAGATTTAAGAAATCTTGGTTTTTTTTTAAAGAATCGCCTAGTTCTTTATCAACGGTTCAGACGCTGTAGAGCTTTTACTGTTTTTAACCAGGATTTTGGAAATCTTGGTTTTTTTAATAGAATCGCTAAGTTCTTTATCAAGGGTTCAGACGCTGTAGAGATGTTACTGTTTTTAACCAAGATTCTGGAATTCTTGGTTTTTTTAAAAGAATCGCTAAGTTCCTTATCAACGGTTCAACAGCTGTAGAGCTATTACTGTTTTTAACCAGTATTCTGGAAATCTTTGTTTTTTTAAAAGAATCGCTAAGTTCCTTATCAACGGTTCAACCGCTGTAGAGCTATTACTGTTTTTAACCAGGATTCTGGAAATCTTGGTTTTTTTAAAAGCATCGCTAAGTTCCTTATCAACGGTTCAACAGCTGTAGAGCTATTACTGTTTTTAACCAGTATTCTGGAAATCTTTGTTTTTTTAAAAGAATCGCTAAGTTCCTTATCAACGGTTCAACCGCTGTAGAGCTATTACTGTTTTTAACCAGGATTCTGGAAATCTTGGTTTTTTTAAAAGAATCGTTAAGTTCTTTATTAACGGTTCAGCCGCTGTAGAGCTAGTACTGTTTTTAACAAAGATTTAAGAAATCTCCGTTTTTTTTTAAAGAATCGCTAAGTTCTTTATCAACGGTTCAGACGCTGTAGAGCTATTACTGTTTTTAACCAAGATTCTGGAAATCTTGGTTTTTTTAAAAGAATGGCTAAGTTCTTTATAAACGGTTCAGCCGCTTTAGAGCTATTACTGTTTTTAACAAAGATTTAAGAAATCTTGGTTTTTTTTTAAAGAATCGCCTAGTTCTTTATCAACGGTTCAGACGCGGTAGAGCTTTTACTGTTTTTAACCAGGATTTTGGAAATCTTGGTTTTTTTAATAGAATCGCTAAGTTCTTTATCAAGGGTTCAGACGCTGTAGAGATGTTACTGTTTTTAACCAAGATTCTGGAATTCTTGGTTTTTTTAAAAGAATCGCTAAGTTCCTTATCAACGGTTCAACAGCTGTAGAGCTATTACTGTTTTTAACCAGGATTCTGGAAATCTTTGTTTTTTTAAAAGAATCGCTAAGTTCCTTATCAACGGTTCAACCGCTGTAGAGCTATTACTGTTTTTAACCAGGATTCTAGAAATCTTGGTTTTTTAAAAAGCATCGCTAAGTTCTTTATCAACGGTTCAGACGCTGTAGAGCTATTACTGTTTTTAACAAAGATTCTGGAAATCTTGGTTTTTTTATAAGAATCGCTAACTTCTTTATTAACGGTTCAGCCGCTGTAGAGCTATTACTGTTTTTAACCAAGATTCTGGAAATCTTGGTTTTTTTAAAAGAATCGCTAAGTTCCTTATAACCGGTTTACCCGCTGTAGAACTATTACTGTTTTTAACCAGGATTCTTGAAATCTTGGTTTTTTTAAAGGAATCGCTAACTTCTTTATTAAGGGTTCAGCCGCTGTAGAGCTAGTACTGTTTTTAACAAAGATTTAAGAAATCTCCGTTTTTTTAAAAGAATCGCTAAGTTCTTTATCAACGGTTCAGACGCTGTAGAGCTTTTACTATTTTTAACCAGGATTTTAGAAATCTTGGTTTTTTTTAAAGAAATTGCTAACTTCTTTATTTAGGGTTCAGACGTTGTAGAGCTAGTACTGTTTTTAACAAAGATTTAAGAAATCTCCGTTTTTTTAAAAGAATCGCTAAGTTCTATATCAACGGTTCAGACGCTGTAGAGCTATTACTGTTTTTAACCAAGATTCTGGGAATCTTGGTTTTTTTAAAAGAATCGCTAAGTTCCTTATAACCGGTTTAACCGCTGTAGAACTATTACTGTTTTTAACCAGGATTCTGGAAATCTTGGTTTTTTTTAAAGAATCGCTAACTTCTTTATTAAGGGTTCAGCCGCTGTAGAGCTAGTACTGTTTTTAACAAAGATTTAAGAAATATCCGTTTTTTTAAAAGAATCGCTAACTTCTTTATCAACGGTTCAGACGCTTTAGAGCTATTACTGTTTTTATAAAAGATTTTATAAATCTTGATTTTTTTAAAAGAATCGCTAACTTCTTTATTAAGGGTTTAGCCGCTGTAGAGCTAGTAGTGTTTTTAACAAAGATTTAAGAAATCTCCGTATTTTTAAAAGAATCGCTAAGTTCTTTATTAACGGTTCAGCCGCTGTAGAGCTAGTACTGTTTTTAACAAAGATTTAAGAAATCTCCGTTTTTTTTAAAGAATCGCTAAGTTCTTTATCAACGGTTCAGACGCTGTAGAGCTATTACTGTTTTTAACCAAGATTCTGGAAATCTTGGTTTTTTTAAGAGAATCGCTAAGTTCTTTATCAACGGTTCAGCCGCTGTAGAGCTATTACTGTTTTTAACAAAGATTTAAGAAATCTTGGTTTTTTTAAAAGAATCGCTAAGCTCTTTATTAACGGTTCAGCCGCTGTAGAGCTAGTACTGTTTTTAACAAAGATTTAAGAAATCTCCGTTTTTTTTAAAGAATCGCTAAGTTCTTTATCAACGGTTCAGACGCTGTAGAGCTATTACTGTTTTTAACCAAGATTCTGGAATTCTTGGTTTTTTTAAAAGAATCGCTAAGTTCCTTATCAACGGTTCAACCGCTGTAGAGCTATTACTGTTTTTAACCAGGATTCTGGAAATCTTGGTTTTTTTAAAAGAATCGCTAAGTTCCTTATAACCGGTTTAACCGCTGTAGAACTATTACTGTTTTTAACCAGGATTCTGGAAATCTTGGTTTTTTTAAAAGAATCGCTAAGTTCCTTATAACCGGTTTAACCGCTGTAGAACTATTACTGTTTTTAACCAGGATTCTGGAAATCTTGGTTTTTTTTAAAGAATCGCTAAATTCTTTATTAAAGGTTCAGCCGCTGTAGAGCTAGTACTGTTTTTAACAAAGATTTAAGAAATCTCCGTTTTTTTAAAAGAATCGCTAAGTTCTTTATCAACGGTTCAGACGCTGTAGAGCTATTACTGTTTTTAATTAAGATTTTGGAAATCTTGGTTTTTTTAAAAGAATCTCTAAGTTCTTTATCAACGGTTCAGACGCTGTAGAGGTATTACTCTTTTTATAAAAGATTTTATAAATCTTGGTTTTTTAAAAGAATCGCTAACTTTTTTATTAAGGGTTCATCCGCTGTAGAGCTAGTACTGTTTTTAACAAAAATTTAAGAAATCTCCGTTTCTTTAAAAAGAATCGCTAAGTTCTATATCAACGGTTCAGACGCTGTAGAGCTATTACTGTTTTTATAAAAGATTTTATAAATCTTGGTTTTTTTAAAAGAATCGCTAAGTTCTTTATCAACGGTTCAGACGCTGTAGAGCTATTACTGTTTTTAACCAAGATTCTGGAAATCTTGGTTTTTTTATAAGAATCGCTAACTTCTTTATTAACGGTTCAGCCGCTGTAGCGCTTTTACTGTTTTTAACAAGGATTTAAGAAATCTTGGTTTTTTCAAAAGAATCGCTAACTTCTTTATCAACGGTTCAGACGCTGTAGAGCTATTACTGTTTTTATAAAAGATTTTATAAATCTTGGTTTTTTTAAAAGAATCCCTAACTTCTTTATTAAGGGTTTAGCCGCTGTAGAGCTAGTACTGTTTTTAACAAAGATTTAAGAAATCTCCGTTTTTTTAAAAGAATCGCTAAGTTCTTTATTAACGGTTCAGCCGCTGTAGAGCTAGTACTGTTTTTAACAAAGATTTAAGAAATCTCCGTTTTTTTTAAAGAATCGCTAAGTTCTTTATCAACGGTTCAGACGCTGTAGAGCTATTACTGTTTTTAACCAAGATTCTGGAAATCTTGGTTTTTTTAAAAGAATCGCTAAGTTCTTTATCAACGGTTCAGCCGCTGTAGAGCTATTACTGTTTTTAACAAAGATTTAAGAAATCTTGGTTTTTTTAAAAGAATCGCTAAGCTCTTTATTAAGGGTTTAGCCGCTGTAGAGCTAGTACTGTTTTTAACAAAGATTTAAGAAATCTCCGTTTTTTTAAAAGAATCGCTAAGTTCTTTATTAACGGTTCAGCCGCTGTAGAGCTAGTACTGTTTTTAACAAAGATTTAAGAAATCTCCGTTTTTTTTAAAGAATCGCTAAGTTCTTTATCAACGGTTCAGACGCTGTAGAGCTATTACTGTTTTTAACCAAGATTCTGAAAATCTTGGTTTTTTTAAAAGAATCGCTAAGTTCTTTATAACCGGTTTAACCGCTGTAGAGCTATTACTGTTTTTAACCAAGATGTTGGAAATCTTGGTTTTTTTAAAAGAATCGCTAAGTTCTTTATCAACGGTTCAGCCGCTGTAGAGCTATTACTGTTTTTAACCAAGATGTTGGAAATCTTGGTTTTTTTAAATGAATCGCTAAGTTCTTTATCAACGGTTCAGACGCTGTAGAGCTATTACTGTTTTTAAAAAAGATTTTATAAATCTTGGTTTTTTTAAAAAAATCGCTAAGTTCTTTATCAACGGTTCAGACGCTGTATAGCTATTACTGTTTTTAACCAAGATTCTGGAATTCTTGGTTTTTTTAAAAGAATCGCTAAGTTCCTTATCAACGGTTCAACCGCTGTAGAGCTATTACTGTTTTTAACCAGGATTCTGGAAATCTTGGTTTTTTTAAAAGAATCGCTAAGTTCCTTATCGACGGTTCAACCGCTGTAGAGCTATTACTGTTTTTGACCAGGATTCTGGAAATCTTGGTTTTTTTAAAAGAATCGCTAAGTTCTTTATCAACGGTTCAGACGCTGTAGAGCTATTACTGTTTTTAACCAAGATTCTGGAAATCTTGGTTTTTTTATAAGAATCGCTAACTTCTTTATTAACGGTTCAGCCGCTGTAGCGCTTTTACTGTTTTTAACAAGGATTTAAGAAATCTTGGTTTTTTCAAAAGAATCGCTAACTTCTTTATCAACGGTTCAGACGCTGTAGAGCTATTACTGTTTTTATAAAAGATTTTATAAATCTTGGTTTTTTTAAAAGAATCCCTAACTTCTTTATTAAGGGTTTAGCCGCTGTAGAGCTAGTACTGTTTTTAACAAAGATTTAAGAAATCTCCGTTTTTTTAAAAGAATCGCTAAGTTCTTTATTAACGGTTCAGCCGCTGTAGAGCTAGTACTGTTTTTAACAAAGATTTAAGAAATCTCCGTTTTTTTTAAAGAATCGCTAAGTTCTTTATCAACGGTTCAGACGCTGTAGAGCTATTACTGTTTTTAACCAAGATTCTGGAAATCTTGGTTTTTTTAAAAGAATCGCTAAGTTCTTTATCAACGGTTCAGCCGCTGTAGAGCTAGTACTGTTTTTAACAAAGATTTAAGAAATCTCCGTTTTTTTTAAAGAATCGCTAAGTTCTTTATCAACGGTTCAGACGCTGTAGAGCTATTACTGTTTTTAACCAAGATTCTGGAAATCTTGGTTTTTTTAAAAGAATCGCTAAGTTCCTTATCAACGGTTCAACCGCTGTAGAGCTATTACTGTTTTTAACCAGGATTCTGGAAATCTTGGTTTTTTTAAAAAAATCGCTAAGTTCCTTATCAACGGTTCAACCGCTGTAGAGCTATTACTGTTTTTAACCAGGATTCTTGATATCTTGGTTTTTTTAAAAGAATCGCTAAGTTCCTTATAACCGGTTTAACCGCTGTAGAGCTATTACTGTTTTTAACCAAGATGTTGGAAATCTTGGTTTTTTTAAAAGAATCGCTAAGTTCTTTATCAACGGTTCAGCCGCTGTAGAGATATTACTGTTTTTAAACAAGATGTTGGAAATCTTGGTTTTTTTAAATGAATCGCTAAGTTCTTTATCAACGGTTCAGACGCTGTAGAGCTATTACTGTTTTTAAAAAAGATTTTATAAATCTTGGTTTTTTTAAAAAAATCGCTAAGTTCTTTATCAACGGTTCAGACGCTGTATAGCTATTACTGTTTTTAACCAAGATTCTGGAATTCTTGGTTTTTTTAAAAGAATCGCTAAGTTCCTTATCAACGGTTCAACCGCTGTAGAGCTATTACTGTTTTTAACCAGGATTCTGGAAATCTTGGTTTTTTTAAAAGAATCGCTAAGTTCCTTATCGACGGTTCAACCGCTGTAGAGCTATTACTGTTTTTGACCAGGATTCTGGAAATCTTGGTTTTTTTAAAAGAATCGCTAAGTTCTTTATCAACGGTTCAGACGCTGTAGAGCTATTACTGTTTTTAACCAAGATTCTGGAAATCTTGGTTTTTTTATAAAAATCGCTAACTTCTTTATTAACGGTTTAGCCGCTGTAGCGCTATTACTGTTTTTAACAAGGATTTAAGAAATCTTGGTTTTTTCAAAAGAATCGCTAACTTCTTTATCAACGGTTCAGACGCTGTAGAGCTATTACTGTTTTTATAAAAGATTTTATAAATCTTGGTTTTTTTAAGAGAATCCCTAACTTCTTTATTAAGGGTTTAGCCGCAGTAGAGCTAGTACTGTTTTTAACAAAGATTTAAGAAATCTCCGTTTTTTTAAAAGAATCGCTAAGTTCTTTATTAACGGTTCAGCCGCTGTAGAGCTAGTACTGTTTTTAACAAAGATTTAAGAAATCTCCGTTTTTTTTAAAGAATCGCTAAGTTCTTTATCAACGGTTCAGACGCTGTAGAGCTATTACTGTTTTTAACCAAGATTCTGGAAATCTTGGTTTTTTTAAAAGAATCGCTAAGTTCTTTATCAACGGTTCAGCCGCTGTAGAGCTATTACTGTTTTTAACAAAGATTTAAGAAATCTTGGTTTTTTTAAAAGAATCGCTAAGCTCTTTATTAACGGTTCAGCCGCTGTAGAGCTAGTACTGTTTTTAACAAAGATTTAAGAAATCTCCGTTTTTTTTAAAGAATCGCTAAGTTCTTTATCAACGGTTCAGACGCTGTAGAGCTATTACTGTTTTTAACCAAGATTCTGGAATTCTTGGTTTTTTTAAAGGAATCGCTAAGTTCCTTATCAACGGTTCAACCGCTGTAGAGCTATTACTGTTTTTAACCAGGATTCTGGAAATCTTGGTTTTTTTAAAAAAATCGCTAAGTTCCTTATCAACGGTTCAACCGCTGTAGAGCTATTACTGTTTTTAACCAGGATTCTGGATATCTTGGTTTTTTTAAAAGAATCGCTAAGTTCCTTATAACCGGTTTAACCGCTGTAGAGCTATTACTGTTTTTAACCAGGATTCTAAAAATCTTGGTTTTTTTAAAAGAATCGCTAAGTTCCTTATCAACGGTTCAACCGCTGTAGAGCTATTACTGTTTTTAACCAGGATTCTGGAAATCTTGGTTTTTTTAAAAGAATCGCTAAGTTCCTTATCAACGGTTCAACCGCTGTAGAGCTATTACTGTTTTTAACCAGGATTCTGGAAATCTTGGTTTTTTTAAAAGAATCGCTAAGTTCCTTATCAACGGTTCAACCGCTGTAGAGCTATTACTGTTTTTAACCAGGATTCTGGAAATCTTGGTTTTTTTAAAAGAATCGCTAAGTTCCTTATCAACGGTTCAACCGCTGTAGAGCTATTACTGTTTTTAACCAGGATTCTGGAAATCTTGGTTTTTTTAAAAGCAATGCTAAGTTCTTTATCAACGGTTCAGACGCTGTAGAGCTATTACTGTTTTTAACCAAGATTCTGGAAATCTTGGTTTTTTTATAAGAATCGCTAACTTCTTTATTAACGGTTCAGCCGCTGTAGAGCGATTACTGTTTGTAACAAGGATTTAAGAAATCTTGGTTTTTTTAAAAGAATCGCTAAGTTCTTTATAACCGGTTTAACCGCTGTAGAGCTATTACTGTTTTTAACCAAGATGTTGGAAATCTTGGTTTTTTTAAAAGAATCGCTAAGTTCTTTATCAACGGTTCAGCCGCTGTGTAGCTATTACTGTTTTTAACCAAGATGTTGGAAATCTTGGTTTTTTTAAATGAATCGCTAAGTTCTTTATCAACGGTTCAGACGCTGTAGAGCTATTACTGTTTTTAAAAAAGATTTTATAAATCTTGGTTTTTTTAAAAAAATCGCTAAGTTCTTTATCAACGGTTCAGACGCTGTATAGCTATTACTGTTTTTAACCAAGATTCTGAAATTCTTGGTTTTTTTAAAAGAATCGCTAAGTTCCTTATCAACGGTTCAACCGCTGTAGAGCTATTACTGTTTTTAACCAGGATTCTGGAAATCTTGGTTTTTTTAAAAGAATCGCTAAGTTCCTTATCGACGGTTCAACCGCTGTAGAGCTATTACTGTTTTTGACCAGGATTCTGGAAATCTTGGTTTTTTTAAAAGAATCGCTAAGTTCTTTATCAACGGTTCAGACGCTGTAGAGCTATTACTGTTTTTAACCAAGATTCTGGAAATCTTGGTTTTTTTATAAGAATCGCTAACTTCTTTATTAACGGTTCAGCCGCTGTAGCGCTATTTCTGTTTTTAACAAGGATTTAAGAAATCTTCGTTTTTTCAAAAGAATCGCTAACTTCTTTATCAACGGTTCAGACGCTGTAGAGCTATTACTGTTTTTATAAAAGATTTTATAAATCTTGGTTTTTTTAAAAGAATCGCTAACTTCTTTATTAAGGGTTCAGCAGCTGTAGAGCTATTACTGTTTTTAACAAGGATTTAAGAAATCTTGGTTTTTTCAAAAGAATCGCTAACTTCTTTATCAACGGTTCAGCCGCTGTAGAGCTATTACTGTTTTTAACAAAGATTTAAGAAATCTTGGTTTTTTTTAAAAGAATTGCCTAGTTCTTTATCAACGGTTCAGACGTTGTAGAGCTTTTACTGTTTTTAACCAGGGTTTTGGAAATCTTGGTTTTTTTAATAGAATCGCTAAGTTCTTTATCAAGGGTTCAGACGCTGTAGAGATGTTACTGTTTTTAACCAAGATTCTGGAATTCTTGGTTTTTTTTAAAAGAATCGCTAAGTTCCTTATCAACGGTTCAACCGCTGTAGAGCTATTACTGTTTTTAACCAGGATTCTGGAAATCTTTGTTTTTTTAAAAGAATCGCTAAGTTCCTTATCAACGGTTCAACCGCTGTAGAGCTATTACTGTTTTTAACCAGGATTCTGGAAATCTTGGTTTTTTTAAAAGCATCGCTAAGTTCATTATCAACGGTTCAGACGCTGTAGAGCTATTACTGTTTTTAACCAAGATTCTGGAAATCTTGGTTTTTTTATAAGAATCGCTAACTTCTTTATTAACGGTTCAGCCGCTGTAGAGCTATTACTGTTTTTAACAAGGATTTAAGAAATCTTGGTTTTTTCAAAAGAATCGCTAACTTCTTTATCAACGGTTCAGACGTTGTAGAGCTATTACTGTTTTTAACCAAGATTCTGGAAATCTTGGTTTTTTTAAAAGAAACGCTAAGTTCTTTATCAACGGTTCAGCCGCTGTAGAGCTATTACTGTTTTTAACAAGGATTTAAGAAATCTTGGTTTTTTCAAAAGAATCGCTAACTTCTTTATCAACGGTTCAGACGCTGTAGAGCTATTACTGTTTTTAACCAAGATTCTGGAAATCTTGGTTTTTTTATAAGAATCGCTAACTTCTTTATTAACGGTTCAGCCGCTATTACTGTTTTTAACAGGATTTAAGAAATCTTGGTTTTTTCAAAAGAATCGCTAACTTCTTTATCAACGGTTCAGACGCTGTAGAGCTATTACTGTTTTTAACCAAGATTCTGGAAATCTTGGTTTTTTTAAAAGAATCGCTAAGTTGTTTATAACCGGTTTAACCGCTGTAGAGCTATTACTGTTTTTAACCAAGATGTTCGAAATCTTGGTTTTTTTAAAAGAATCGCTAAGTTCTTTATCAACGGTTCAGCCGCTGTAGAGCTATTACTGTTTTTAACCAAGATGTTGGAAATCTTGGTTTTTTTAAAAGAATCGCTAAGTTCTTTATCAACGGTTCAGACGCTGTAGAGCTATTACTGTTTTTAAAAAAGATTTTATAAATCTTGGTTTTTTTAAAAGAATCGCTAAGTTCTTTATCAACGGTTCAGACGCTGTAGAGCTATTACTGTTTTTAACCAAGATTCTGGAATTCTTGGTTTTTTTAAAAGAATCGCTAAGTTCCTTATCAACGGTTCAACCGCTGTAGAGCTATTACTGTTTTTAACCAGGATTCTGGAAATCTTGGTTTTTTTAAAAGAATCGCTAAGTTCCTTATCGACGGTTCAACCGCTGTAGAGCTATTACTGTTTTTAACCAAGATTTTGGAAATCTTGGTTTTTTTAAAAGCATTGCTAAGTTCTTTATCAACGGTTCAGACGCTGTAGAGCTATTACTGTTTTTAACCAAGATTCTGGAAATCTTGGTTTTTTTATAAGAATCGCTAACTTCTTTATTAACGGTTCAGCCGCTGTAGAGCTGTTACTGTTTTTAACAAGGATTTAAGAAATCTTGGTTTTTTCAAAAGAATCGCTAACTTCTTTATCAACGGTTCAGACGCTGTAGAGCTATTACTGTTTTTAACCAAGATTCTGGAAATCTTGGTTTTTTTAAAAGAATCGCTAAGTTGTTTATAACCGGTTTAACCGCTGTAGAGCTATTACTGTTTTTAACCAAGATGTTGGAAATCTTGGTTTTTTTAAAAGAATCGCTAAGTTCTTTATCAACGGTTCAGACGCTGTAGAGCTATTACTGTTTTTAAAAAAGATTTTATAAATCTTGGTTTTTTTAAAAGAATCGCTAAGTTCTTTATCAACGGTTCAGACACTGTAGAGCTATTACTGTTTTTAACCAAGATTCTGGAATTCTTGGTTTTTTTAAAAGAAACGCTAAGTCCCTTATCAACGGTTCAACCGCTGTAGAGCTATTACTGTTTTTAACCAGGATTCTGGAAATCTTGGTTTTTTTAAAAGAATCGCTAAGTTCCTTATCGACGGTTCAACCGCTGTAGAGCTATTACTGTTTTTAACCAGGATTCTGGAAATCTTGGTTTTTTTAAAAGAATCGCTAAGTTCTTTATCAAGGGTTCGGACGCTGTAGAGCTAGTACTGTTTTTAACAAAGATTTATGAAATCTCCGTTTTTTTAAAAGAATCGCTAAGTTCTTTATCAACGGTTCAGACGCTGTAGAGCTATTACTGTTTTTAACCAAGATTCTGGGAATCTTGGTTTTTTTTAAAAGAATCGCTAAGTTCTTTATCAACGGTTCAGACGCTGTAGAGCTATTACTGTTTTTAACCAGGATTCTGGAAATCTTGGTTTTTTTAAAGGAATCGCTAACTTCTTTATTAAGGGTTCAGCCGCTGTAGAGCTAGTACTGTTTTTAACAAACATTTAAGAAATCTCCGTTTTTTTAAAAGAATCGCTAAGTTCTTTATCAACGGTTCAGACGCTGTAGAGCTATTACTGTTTTTAATTAAGATTTTGGAAATCTTGGTTTTTTTAAAAGAATCTCTAAGTTCTTTATCAACGGTTCAGACGCTGTAGAGCTATTACTGTTTTTAATTAAGATTTTGGAAATCTTGGTTTTTTTAAAAGAATCTCTAAGTTCTTTATCAACGGTTCAGACGCTGTAGAGCTATTACTGTTTTTATAAAAGATTTTATAAATCTTGGTTTTTTTAAAAGAATCGCTAACTTCTTTATTAAAAGTTTAGCTGCTGTAGAGCTATTACTGTTTTTAACAAAGATTTAAGAAATCGTTGTTTTTTTAAAAAGAATCGCCTAGTTGTTTATCAACGGTTCAGACGCTGTAGAGCTAATACTGTTTTTAACCAAGATTCTGGAAATCTTGGTTTTTTTAAAAGAATCGCTAACTTCTTTATCAACGGTTCAGCCGCTGTAGAGCTATTACTGTTTTTAACAAAGATTTAAGAAATCTTGGTTTTTTTTAAAAGAATTGCCTAGTTCTTTATCAACGGTTCAGACGTTGTAGAGCTTTTACTGTTTTTAACCAGGGTTTTGGAAATCTTGGTTTTTTTAATAGAATCGCTAAGTTCTTTATCAAGGGTTCAGACGCTGTAGAGATGTTACTGTTTTTAACCAAGATTCTGGAATTCTTGGTTTTTTTTAAAAGAATCGCTAAGTTCCTTATCAACGGTTCAACCGCTGTAGAGCTATTACTGTTTTTAACCAGGATTCTGGAAATCTTTGTTTTTTTAAAAGAATCGCTAAGTTCCTTATCAACGGTTCAACCGCTGTAGAGCTATTACTGTTTTTAACCAGGATTCTGGAAATCTTGGTTTTTTTAAAAGCATCGCTAAGTTCATTATCAACGGTTCAGACGCTGTAGAGCTATTACTGTTTTTAACCAAGATTCTGGAAATCTTGGTTTTTTTATAAGAATCGCTAACTTCTTTATTAACGGTTCAGCCGCTGTAGAGCTATTACTGTTTTTAACAAGGATTTAAGAAATCTTGGTTTTTTCAAAAGAATCGCTAACTTCTTTATCAACGGTTCAGACGTTGTAGAGCTATTATTGTTTTTAACCAAGATTCTGGAAATCTTGGTTCTTTTAAAAGAATCGCTAAGTTCTTTATCAACGGTTCAGCCGCTGTAGAGCTATTACTGTTTTTAACCAAGATTTTGGAAATCTTGGTTTTTTTAAAAGCATTGCTAAGTTCTTTATCAACGGTTCAGACGCTGTAGAGCTATTACTGTTTTTAACCAAGATTCTGGAAATCTTGGTTTTTTTATAAGAATCGCTAACTTCTTTATTAACGGTTCAGCCGCTATTACTGTTTTTAACAGGATTTAAGAAATCTTGGTTTTTTCAAAAGAATCGCTAACTTCTTTATCAACGGTTCAGACGCTGTAGAGCTATTACTGTTTTTAACCAAGATTCTGGAAATCTTGGTTTTTTTAAAAGAATCGCTAAGTTGTTTATAACCGGTTTAACCGCTGTAGAGCTATTACTGTTTTTAACCAAGATGTTCGAAATCTTGGTTTTTTTAAAAGAATCGCTAAGTTCTTTATCAACGGTTCAGCCGCTGTAAAGCTATTACTGTTTTTAACCAAGATGTTGGAAATCTTGGTTTTTTTAAAAGAATCGCTAAGTTCTTTATCAACGGTTCAGACGCTGTAGAGCTATTACTGTTTTTAAAAAAGATTTTATAAATCTTGGTTTTTTTAAAAGAATCGCTAAGTTCTTTATCAACGGTTCAGACGCTGTAGAGCTATTACTGTTTTTAACCAAGATTCTGGAATTCTTGGTTTTTTTAAAAGAATCGCTAAGTTCCTTATCAACGGTTCAACCGCTGTAGAGCTATTACTGTTTTTAACCAGGATTCTGGAAATCTTGGTTTTTTTAAAAGAATCGCTAAGTTCCTTATCGACGGTTCAACCGCTGTAGAGCTATTACTGTTTTTAACCAAGATTTTGGAAATCTTGGTTTTTTTAAAAGCATTGCTAAGTTCTTTATCAACGGTTCAGACGCTGTAGAGCTATTACTGTTTTTAACCAAGATTCTGGAAATCTTGGTTTTTTTATAAGAATCGCTAACTTCTTTATTAACGGTTCAGCCGCTGTAGAGCTATTACTGTTTTTAACCAAGATTCTGGAAATCTTGGTTTTTTTATAAGAATCGCTAACTTCTTTATTAACGGTTCAGCCGCTATTACTGTTTTTAACAGGATTTAAGAAATCTTGGTTTTTTCAAAAGAATCGCTAACTTCTTTATCAACGGTTCAGACGCTGTAGAGCTATTACTGTTTTTAACCAAGATTCTGGAAATCTTGGTTTTTTTAAAAGAATCGCTAAGTTGTTTATAACCGGTTTAACCGCTGTAGAGCTATTACTGTTTTTAACCAAGATGTTCGAAATCTTGGTTTTTTTAAAAGAATCGCTAAGTTCTTTATCAACGGTTCAGCCGCTGTAAAGCTATTACTGTTTTTAACCAAGATGTTGGAAATCTTGGTTTTTTTAAAAGAATCGCTAAGTTCTTTATCAACGGTTCAGACGCTGTAGAGCTATTACTGTTTTTAAAAAAGATTTTATAAATCTTGGTTTTTTTAAAAGAATCGCTAAGTTCTTTATCAACGGTTCAGACGCTGTAGAGCTATTACTGTTTTTAACCAAGATTCTGGAATTCTTGGTTTTTTTAAAAGAATCGCTAAGTTCCTTATCAACGGTTCAACCGCTGTAGAGCTATTACTGTTTTTAACCAGGATTCTGGAAATCTTGGTTTTTTTAAAAGAATCGCTAAGTTCCTTATCGACGGTTCAACCGCTGTAGAGCTATTACTGTTTTTAACCAAGATTTTGGAAATCTTGGTTTTTTTAAAAGCATTGCTAAGTTCTTTATCAACGGTTCAGACGCTGTAGAGCTATTACTGTTTTTAACCAAGATTCTGGAAATCTTGGTTTTTTTATAAGAATCGCTAACTTCTTTATTAACGGTTCAGCCGCTGTAGAGCTATTACTGTTTTTAACAAGGATTTAAGAAATCTTGGTTTTTTCAAAAGAATCGCTAACTTCTTTATCAACGGTTCAGACGCTGTAGAGCTATTACTGTTTTTAACCAAGATTCTGGAAATCTTGGTTTTTTTAAAAGAATCGCTAAGTTGTTTATAACCGGTTTAACCGCTGTAGAGCTATTACTGTTTTTAACCAAGATGTTGGAAATCTTGGTTTTTTTAAAAGAATCGCTAAGTTCTTTATCAACGGTTCAGCCGCTGTAGAGCTATTACTGTTTTTAACCAAGATGTTGGAAATCTTGGTTTTTTTAAAAGAATCGCTAAGTTCTTTATCAACGGTTCAGCCGCTGTAGAGCTATTACTGTTTTTAACAAAGATTTAAGAAATCTTGGTTTTTTTTAAAAGAATTGCCTAGTTCTTTATCAACGGTTCAGACGTTGTAGAGCTTTTACTGTTTTTAACCAGGGTTTTGGAAATCTTGGTTTTTTTAATAGAATCGCTAAGTTCTTTATCAAGGGTTCAGACGCTGTAGAGATGTTACTGTTTTTAACCAAGATTCTGGAATTCTTGGTTTTTTTTAAAAGAATCGCTAAGTTCCTTATCAACGGTTCAACCGCTGTAGAGCTATTACTGTTTTTAACCAGGATTCTGGAAATCTTTGTTTTTTTAAAAGAATCGCTAAGTTCCTTATCAACGGTTCAACCGCTGTAGAGCTATTACTGTTTTTAACCAGGATTCTGGAAATCTTGGTTTTTTTAAAAGCATCGCTAAGTTCATTATCAACGGTTCAGACGCTGTAGAGCTATTACTGTTTTTAACCAAGATTCTGGAAATCTTGGTTTTTTTATAAGAATCGCTAACTTCTTTATTAACGGTTCAGCCGCTGTAGAGCTATTACTGTTTTTAACAAGGATTTAAGAAATCTTGGTTTTTTCAAAAGAATCGCTAACTTCTTTATCAACGGTTCAGACGTTGTAGAGCTATTACTGTTTTTAACCAAGATTCTGGAAATCTTGGTTCTTTTAAAAGAATCGCTAAGTTCTTTATCAACGGTTCAGCCGCTGTAGAGCTATTACTGTTTTTAACCAAGATTTTGGAAATCTTGGTTTTTTTAAAAGCATTGCTAAGTTCTTTATCAACGGTTCAGACGCTGTAGAGCTATTACTGTTTTTAACCAAGATTCTGGAAATCTTGGTTTTTTTATAAGAATCGCTAACTTCTTTATTAACGGTTCAGCCGCTATTACTGTTTTTAACAGGATTTAAGAAATCTTGGTTTTTTCAAAAGAATCGCTAACTTCTTTATCAACGGTTCAGACGCTGTAGAGCTATTACTGTTTTTAACCAAGATTCTGGAAATCTTGGTTTTTTTAAAAGAATCGCTAAGTTGTTTATAACCGGTTTAACCGCTGTAGAGCTATTACTGTTTTTAAAAAAGATTTTATAAATCTTGGTTTTTTTAAAAGAATCGCTAAGTTCTTTATCAACGGTTCAGACGCTGTAGAGCTATTACTGTTTTTAACCAAGATTCTGGAATTCTTGGTTTTTTTAAAAGAATCGCTAAGTTCCTTATCAACGGTTCAACCGCTGTAGAGCTATTACTGTTTTTAACCAGGATTCTGGAAATCTTGGTTTTTTTAAAAGAATCGCTAAGTTCCTTATCGACGGTTCAACCGCTGTAGAGCTATTACTGTTTTTAACCAAGATTTTGGAAATCTTGGTTTTTTTAAAAGCATTGCTAAGTTCTTTATCAACGGTTCAGACGCTGTAGAGCTATTACTGTTTTTAACCAAGATTCTGGAAATCTTGGTTTTTTTATAAGAATCGCTAACTTCTTTATTAACGGTTCAGCCGCTGTAGAGCTATTACTGTTTTTAACCAAGATTCTGGAAATCTTGGTTTTTTTATAAGAATCGCTAACTTCTTTATTAACGGTTCAGCCGCTATTACTGTTTTTAACAGGATTTAAGAAATCTTGGTTTTTTCAAAAGAATCGCTAACTTCTTTATCAACGGTTCAGACGCTGTAGAGCTATTACTGTTTTTAACCAAGATTCTGGAAATCTTGGTTTTTTTATAAGAATCGCTAACTTCTTTATTAACGGTTCAGCCGCTGTAGAGCTATTACTGTTTTTAACAAGGATTTAAGAAATCTTGGTTTTTTCAAAAGAATCGCTAAGTTCTTTATCAACGGTTCAGACGCTGTAGAGCTATTACTGTTTTTAACCAAGATTCTGGAATTCTTGGTTTTTTTAAAAGAATCGCTAAGTTCCTTATCAACGGTTCAACCGCTGTAGAGCTATTACTGTTTTTAACCAGGATTCTGGAAATCTTGGTTTTTTTAAAAGAATCGCTAAGTTCCTTATCGACGGTTCAACCGCTGTAGAGCTATTACTGTTTTTAACCAAGATTTTGGAAATCTTGGTTTTTTTAAAAGCATTGCTAAGTTCTTTATCAACGGTTCAGACGCTGTAGAGCTATTACTGTTTTTAACCAAGATTCTGGAAATCTTGGTTTTTTTATAAGAATCGCTAACTTCTTTATTAACGGTTCAGCCGCTGTAGAGCTATTACTGTTTTTAACAAGGATTTAAGAAATCTTGGTTTTTTCAAAAGAATCGCTAACTTCTTTATCAACGGTTCAGACGCTGTAGAGCTATTACTGTTTTTAACCAAGATTCTGGAAATCTTGGTTTTTTTAAAAGAATCGCTAAGTTGTTTATAACCGGTTTAACCGCTGTAGAGCTATTACTGTTTTTAACCAAGATGTTGGAAATCTTGGTTTTTTTAAAAGAATCGCTAAGTTCTTTATCAACGGTTCAGCCGCTGTAGAGCTATTACTGTTTTTAACCAAGATGTTGGAAATCTTGGTTTTTTTAAAAGAATCGCTAAGTTCTTTATCAACGGTTCAGACGCTGTAGAGCTATTACTGTTTTTAACAAGGATTTAAGAAATCTTGGTTTTTTTAAAAGAATCGCTAACTTCTTTATCAACGGTTCAGACGCTGTAGAGCTATTACTGTTTTTAACCAAGATTCTGGAATTCTTGGTTTTTTTAAAAGAATCGCTAAGTCCCTTATCAACGGTTCAACCGCTGTAGAGCTATTACTGTTTTTAACCAGGATTCTGGAAATCTTGGTTTTTTTAAAAGAATCGCTAAGTTCCTTATCGACGGTTCAACCGCTGTAGAGCTATTACTGTTTTTAACCAGGATTCTGGAAATCTTGGTTTTTTTAAAAGAATCGCTAAGTTCTTTATCAAGGGTTCGGACGCTGTAGAGCTAGTACTGTTTTTAACAAAGATTTATGAAATCTCCGTTTTTTTAAAAGAATCGCTAAGTTCTTTATCAACGGTTCAGACGCTGTAGAGCTATTACTGTTTTTAACCAAGATTCTGGGAATCTTGGTTTTTTTGAAAAGAATCGCTAAGTTCTTTATCAACGGTTCAGACGCTGTAGAGCTATTACTGTTTTTAACCAAGATTCTGGAAATCTTGGTTTTTTTGAAAGATTCGCTAACTTCTTTATTAAGGGTTCAGCCGCTGTAGAGCTATTACTGTTTTTAACAAAGATTTAAGAAATCTTGGTTTTTTTTAAAAGAATCGCCTAGTTCTTTATCAACGGTTCAGACGCTGTAGAGCTTTTACTGTTTTTAACCAGGATTTTAGAAATCTTGGTTTTTTTAAAGGAATCGCTAACTTCTTTATTTAGGGTTCAGCCGCTGTAGAGCTAGTACTGTTTTTAACAAAGATTTATGAAATCTCCGTTTTTTTAAAAGAATCGCTAAGTTCTTTATCAACGGTTCAGACGCTGTAGAGCTATTACTGTTTTTAACCAGGATTCTGGAAATCTTGGTTTTTTTAAAGGAATCGCTAACTTCTTTATTAAGGGTTCAGCCGCTGTAGAGCTAGTACTGTTTTTAACAAAGATTTAAGAAATCTCCGTTTTTTTAAAAGAATCGCTAAGTTCTTTATCAACGGTTCAGACGCTGTAGAGCTATTACTATTTTTAATTAAGATTTTGGAAATCTTGGTTTTTTTAAAGGAATCGCTAACTTCTTTATTAAGGGTTCAGCCGCTGTAGAGCTAGTACTGTTTTTAACAAAGATTTAAGAAATCTCCGTTTTTTTAAAAGAATCGCTAAGTTCTTTATCAACGGTTCAGACGCTGTAGAGCTATTACTGTTTTTAATTAAGATTTTGGAAATCTTGGTTTTTTTAAAAGAATCTCTATGTTCTTTATCAACGGTTCAGACGCTGTAGAGCTATTACTGTTTTTATAAAAGATTTTATAAATCTTGGTTTTTTTAAAAGAATCGCTAACTTCTTTATTAAAAGTTTAGCTGCTGTAGAGCTATTACTGTTTTTAACAAAGATTTAAGAAATCGTTGTTTTTTTAAACAGAATCGCCTAGTTGTTTATCAACGGTTCAGACGCTGTAGAGCTAATACTGTTTTTAACCAAGATTCTGGAAATCTTGGTTTTTTTAAAAGAATCGCTAAGTTCTTTATCAACGGTTCAGACGCTGTAGAGCTATTACTGTTTTTATAAAAGATTTTATAAATCTTGGTTTTTTTAATAGAATCGCTAAGTTCTTTATCGAGGGCTCAGACGCTGTAGAGATGTAACTGTTTTTAACCAAAATTCTGGAATTTTTGGTTTTTTTCAAAGAATCGCTAAGTTCTTTATCAACGGTTCAGACGCTGTAGAGCTATTACTGTTTTTAACCAAGATTCTGGAATTCTTGGTTTTTTTAAAAGAATCGCTAAGTCCCTTATCAACGGTTCAACCGCTGTAGAGCTATTACTGTTTTTAACCAGGATTCTGGAAATCTTGGTTTTTTTAAAAGAATCGCTAAGTTCCTTATCGACGGTTCAACCGCTGTAGAGCTATTACTGTTTTTAACCAGGATTCTGGAAATCTTGGTTTTTTTAAAAGAATCGCTAAGTTCTTTATCAAGGGTTCGGACGCTGTAGAGCTAGTACTGTTTTTAACAAAGATTTATGAAATCTCCGTTTTTTTAAAAGAATCGCTAAGTTCTTTATCAACGGTTCAGACGCTGTAGAGCTATTACTGTTTTTAACCAAGATTCTGGGAATCTTGGTTTTTTTGAAAAGAATCGCTAAGTTCTTTATCAACGGTTCAGACGCTGTAGAGCTATTACTGTTTTTAACCAAGATTCTGGAAATCTTGGTTTTTTTGAAAGATTCGCTAACTTCTTTATTAAGGGTTCAGCCGCTGTAGAGCTATTACTGTTTTTAACAAAGATTTAAGAAATCTTGGTTTTTTTTAAAAGAATCGCCTAGTTCTTTATCAACGGTTCAGACGCTGTAGAGCTTTTACTGTTTTTAACCAGGATTTTAGAAATCTTGGTTTTTTTAAAGGAATCGCTAACTTCTTTATTTAGGGTTCAGCCGCTGTAGAGCTAGTACTGTTTTTAACAAAGATTTATGAAATCTCCGTTTTTTTAAAAGAATCGCTAAGTTCTTTATCAACGGTTCAGACGCTGTAGAGCTATTACTGTTTTTAACCAGGATTCTGGAAATCTTGGTTTTTTTAAAGGAATCGCTAACTTCTTTATTAAGGGTTCAGCCGCTGTAGAGCTAGTACTGTTTTTAACAAAGATTTAAGAAATCTCCGTTTTTTTAAAAGAATCGCTAAGTTCTTTATCAACGGTTCAGACGCTGTAGAGCTATTACTATTTTTAATTAAGATTTTGGAAATCTTGGTTTTTTTAAAGGAATCGCTAACTTCTTTATTAAGGGTTCAGCCGCTGTAGAGCTAGTACTGTTTTTAACAAAGATTTAAGAAATCTCCGTTTTTTTAAAAGAATCGCTAAGTTCTTTATCAACGGTTCAGACGCTGTAGAGCTATTACTGTTTTTAATTAAGATTTTGGAAATCTTGGTTTTTTTAAAAGAATCTCTATGTTCTTTATCAACGGTTCAGACGCTGTAGAGCTATTACTGTTTTTATAAAAGATTTTATAAATCTTGGTTTTTTTAAAAGAATCGCTAACTTCTTTATTAAAAGTTTAGCTGCTGTAGAGCTATTACTGTTTTTAACAAAGATTTAAGAAATCGTTGTTTTTTTAAACAGAATCGCCTAGTTGTTTATCAACGGTTCAGACGCTGTAGAGCTAATACTGTTTTTAACCAAGATTCTGGAAATCTTGGTTTTTTTAAAAGAATCGCTAAGTTCTTTATCAACGGTTCAGACGCTGTAGAGCTATTACTGTTTTTATAAAAGATTTTATAAATCTTGGTTTTTTTTAAAAGAATTGCCTAGTTCTTTATCAACGGTTCAGACGCTGTAGAGCTTTTACTGTTTTTAACCAGGGTTTTAGAAATCTTGGTTTTTTTAATAGAATCGCTAAGTTCTTTATCAAGGGTTCAGACGCTGTAGAGATGTTACTGTTTTTAACCAAGATTCTGGAATTCTTGGTTTTTTTTAAAAGAATCGGTAAGTTCCTTATCAACGGTTCAACCGCTGTAGAGCTATTACTGTTTTTAACCAGGATTCTGGAAATCTTTGTTTTTTTAAAAGAATCGCTAAGTTCCTTATCAACGGTTCAACCGCTGTAGAGCTATTACTGTTTTTAACCAAGATTCTGGAAATCTTGGTTTTTTTATAAGAATCGCTAACTTCTTTATTAACGGTTCAGCCGCTGTAGAGCTATTACTGTTTTTAACAAGGATTTAAGAAATCTTGGTTTTTTCAAAAGAATCGCTAACTTCTTTATCAACGGTTCAGACGTTGTAGAGCTATTACTGTTTTTAACCAAGATTCTGGAAATCTTGGTTTTTTTAAAAGAATCGCTAAGTTCTTTATCAACGGTTCAGCCGCTGTAGAGCTATTACTGTTTTTAACCAAGATTTTGGAAATCTTGGTTTTTTTAAAAGCATTGCTAAGTTCTTTATCAACGGTTTAGACGCTGTAGAGCTATTACTGTTTTTAACCAAGATTCTGGAAATCTTGGTTTTTTTATAAGAATCGCTAACTTCTTTATTAACGGTTCAGCCGCTATTACTGTTTTTAACAGGATTTAAGAAATCTTGGTTTTTTCAAAAGAATCGCTAACTTCTTTATCAACGGTTTAGACGCTGTAGAGCTATTACTGTTTTTAACCAAGATTCTGGAAATCTTGGTTTTTTTAAAAGAATCGCTAACTTCTTTATCAACGGTTTAACCGCTGTAGAGCTATTACTGTTTTTAACCAAGATGTTCGAAATCTTGGTTTTTTTAAAAGAATCGCTAACTTCTTTATCAACGGTTCAGCCGCTGTAGAGCTATTACTGTTTTTAACAAAGATTTAAGAAATCTTGGTTTTTTTTAAAAGAATTGCCTAGTTCTTTATCAACGGTTCAGACGCTGTAGAGCTTTTACTGTTTTTAACCAGGATTCTGGAAATCTTTGTTTTTTTAAAAGAATCGCTAAGTTCCTTATCAACGGTTCAACCGCTGTAGAGCTATTACTGTTTTTAACCAGGATTCTGGGAATCTTGGTTTTTTTAAAAGAATCGCTAAGTTCTTTATCAACGGTTCAACCGCTGTAGAGCTATTACTGTTTTTAACCAGGATTCTGGAAATCTTTGTTTTTTTAAAAGAATCGCTAAGTTCCTTATCAACGGTTCAACCGCTGTAGAGCTATTACTGTTTTTAACCAGGATTCTGGGAATCTTGGTTTTTTTAAAAGAATCGCTAAGTTCTTTATCAACGGTTCAGACGCTGTAGAGCTATTACTGTTTTTAACCAAGATTCTGGAAATCTTGGTTTTTTTATAAGAATCGCTAACTTCTTTATTAACGGTTCAGCCGCTGTACAGCTATTAGTGTTTTTAACAAGGATTTAAGAAATCTTGGTTTTTTCAAAAGAATCGCTAACTTCTTTATCAACGGTTCAGACGTTGTAGAGCTATTACTGTTTTTAACCAAGATTCTGGAAATCTTGGTTTTTTTAAAAGAATCGAGAAGTTCTTTATCAACGGTTCAGCCGCTGTAGAGCTATTACTGTTTTTAACCAAGATTTTGGAAATCTTGGTTTTTTTAAAAGCATTGCTAAGTTCTTTATCAACGGTTCAGACGCTGTAGAGCTATTACTGTTTTTAACCAAGATTCTGGAAATCTTGGTTTTTTTATAAGAATCGCTAACTTCTTTATTAACGGTTCAGCCGCTGTAGAGCTATTACTGTTTTTAACAAGGATTTAAGAAATCTTGGTTTTTTCAAAAGAATCGCTAACTTCTTTATCAACGGTTCAGACGTTGTAGAGCTATTACTGTTTTTAACCAAGATTCTGGAAATCTTGGTTTTTTTAAAAGAATCGCTAAGTTCTTTATCAACGGTTCAGCCGCTGTAGAGCTATTACTGTTTTTAACCAAGATTTTGGAAATCTTGGTTTTTTTAAAAGCATTGCTAAGTTCTTTATCAACGGTTCAGACGCTGTAGAGCTATTACTGTTTTTAACCAAGATTCTGGAAATCTTGGTTTTTTTATAAGAATCGCTAACTTCTTTATTAACGGTTCAGCCGCTATTACTGTTTTTAACAGGATTTAAGAAATCTTGGTTTTTTCAAAAGAATCGCTAACTTCTTTATCAACGGTTTAGACGCTGTAGAGCTATTACTGTTTTTAACCAAGATTCTGGAAATCTTGGTTTTTTTAAAAGAATCGCTAAGTTGTTTATAACCGGTTTAACCGCTGTAGAGCTATTACTGTTTTTAACCAAGATGTTCGAAATCTTGGTTTTTTTAAAAGAATCGCTAACTTCTTTATCAACGGTTCAGCCGCTGTAGAGCTATTACTGTTTTTAACAAAGATTTAAGAAATCTTGGTTTTTTTTAAAAGAATTGCCTAGTTCTTTATCAACGGTTCAGACGCTGTAGAGCTTTTACTGTTTTTAACCAGGGTTTTAGAAATCTTGGTTTTTTTAATAGAATCGCTAAGTTCTTTATCAAGGGTTCAGACGCTGTAGAGATGTTACTGTTTTTAACCAAGATTCTGGAATTCTTGGTTTTTTTTAAAAGAATCGCTAAGTTCCTTATCAACGGTTCAACCGCTGTAGAGCTATTACTGTTTTTAACCAGGATTCTGGAAATCTTTGTTTTTTTAAAAGAATCGCTAAGTTCCTTATCAACGGTTCAACCGCTGTAGAGCTATTACTGTTTTTAACCAGGATTCTGGGAATCTTGGTTTTTTTAAAAGAATCGCTAAGTTCTTTATCAACGGTTCAGACGCTGTAGAGCTATTACTGTTTTTAACCAAGATTCTGGAAATCTTGGTTTTTTTATAAGAATCGCTAACTTCTTTATTAACGGTTCAGCCGCTGTAGAGCTATTACTGTTTTTAACAAGGATTTAAGAAATCTTGGTTTTTTCAAAAGAATCGCTAACTTCTTTATCAACGGTTCAGACGTTGTAGAGCTATTACTGTTTTTAACCAAGATTCTGGAAATCTTGGTTTTTTTAAAAGAATCGCTAAGTTCTTTATCAACGGTTCAGCCGCTGTAGAGCTATTACTGTTTTTAACCAAGATTTTGGAAATCTTGGTTTTTTTAAAAGCATTGCTAAGTTCTTTATCAACGGTTCAGACGCTGTAGAGCTATTACTGTTTTCAACCAAGATTCTGGAAATCTTGGTTTTTTTATAAGAATCGCTAACTTCTTTATTAACGGTTCAGCCGCTATTACTGTTTTTAACAGGATTTAAGAAATCTTGGTTTTTTCAAAAGAATCGCTAACTTCTTTATCAACGGTTTAGACGCTGTAGAGCTATTACTGTTTTTAACCAAGATTCTGGAAATCTTGGTTTTTTTAAAAGAATCGCTAAGTTGTTTATAACCGGTTTAAACGCTGTAGAGCTATTACTGTTTTTAACCAAGATGTTCGAAATCTTGGTTTTTTTAAAAGAATCGCTAAGTTCTTTATCAACGGTTCAGCCGCTGTAGAGCTATTACTGTTTTTAACCAAGATGTTGGAAATCTTGGTTTTTTTAAAAGAATCGCTAAGTTCTTTATCAACGGTTCAGACGCTGTAGAGCTATTACTGTTTTTAAAAAAGATTTTATAAATCTTGGTTTTTTTAAAAGAATCGCTAAGTTCTTTATCAACGGTTCAGACGCTGTAGAACTATTACTGTTTTTAACCAAGATTCTGGAATTCTTGGTTTTTTTAAAAGAATCGCTAAGTTCCTTATCAACGGTTCAACCGCTGTAGAGCTATTACTGTTTTTAACCAGGATTCTGGAAATCTTGGTTTTTTTATAAGAATCGCTAATTTCCTTATCGACGGTTCAACCGCTGTAGAGCTATTACTGTTTTTAACCAAGATTTTGGAAATCTTGGTTTTTTTAAAAGCATTGCTAAGTTCTTTATCAACGGTTCAGACGCTGTAGAGCTATTACTGTTTTTAACCAAGATTCTGGAAATCTTGGTTTTTTTTTAAGAATCGCTAACTTCTTTATTAACGGTTCAGCCGCTGTAGAGCTATTACTGTTTTTAACAAGGATTTAAGAAATCTTGGTTTTTTCAAAAGAATCGCTAACTTCTTTATCAACGGTTCAGACGCTGTAGAGCTATTACTGTTTTTAACCAAGATTCTGGAAATCTTGGTTTTTTTAAAAGAATCGCTAAGTTCCTTATCGACGGTTCAACCGCTGTAGAGCTATTACTGTTTTTAACCAGGATTCTGGAAATCTTGGTTTTTTTAAAAGAATCGCTAAGTTCTTTATCAAGGGTTCGGACGCTGTAGAGCTAGTACTGTTTTTAACAAAGATTTATGAAATCTCCGTTTTTTTAAAAGAATCGCTAAGTTCTTTATGAACGGTTCAGACGCTGTAGAGCTATTACTGTTTTTAAAAAAGATTTTATAAATCTTGGTTTTTTTAAAAGAATCGCTAAGTTCTTTATCAACGGTTCAGACGCTGTAGAGCTATTACTGTTTTTAACCAAGATTCTGGAATTCTTGGTTTTTTTAAAAGAATCGCTAAGTCCCTTATCAACGGTTCAACCGCTGTAGAGCTATTACTGTTTTTAACCAGGATTCTGGAAATCTTGGTTTTTTTAAAAGAATCGCTAAGTTCCTTATCGACGGTTCAACCGCTGTAGAGCTATTACTGTTTTTAACCAGGATTCTGGAAATCTTGGTTTTTTTAAAAGAATCGCTAAGTTCTTTATCAAGGGTTCGGACGCTGTAGAGCTAGTACTGTTTTTAACAAAGATTTATGAAATCTCCGTTTTTTTAAAAGAATCGCTAAGTTCTTTATCAACGGTTCAGACGCTGTAGAGCTATTACTGTTTTTAACCAAGATTCTGGGAATCTTGGTTTTTTTGAAAAGAATCGCTAAGTTCTTTATCAACGGTTCAGACGCTGTAGAGCTATTACTGTTTTTAACCAAGATTCTGGAAATCTTGGTTTTTTTGAAAGAATCGCTAACTTCTTTATTAAGGGTTCAGCCGCTGTAGAGCTATTACTGTTTTTAACAAAGATTTAAGAAATCTTGGTTTTTTTTAAAAGAATCGCCTAGTTCTTTATCAACGGTTCAGACGCTGTAGAGCTTTTACTGTTTTTAACCAGGATTTTAGAAATCTTGGTTTTTTTAAAGGAATCGCTAACTTCTTTATTTAGGGTTCAGCCGCTGTAGAGCTAGTACTGTTTTTAACAAAGATTTAAGAAATCTCCGTTTTTTTAAAAGAATCGCTAAGTTCTTTATCAACGGTTCAGACGCTGTAGAGCTATTACTGTTTTTAATTAAGATTTTGGAAATCTTGGTTTTTTTAAAAGAATCTCTAAGTTCTTTATCAACGGTTCAGACGCTGTAGAGCTATTACTGTTTTTATAAAAGATTTTATAAATCTTGGTTTTTTTAAAAGAATCGCTAACTTCTTTATTAAAAGTTTAGCTGCTGTAGAGCTATTACTGTTTTTAACAAAGATTTAAGAAATCGTTGTTTTTTTAAAAAGAATTGCCTAGTTGTTTATCAACGGTTCAGACGCTGTAGAGCTAATACTGTTTTTAACCAAGATTCTGGAAATCTTGGTTTTTTTAAAAGAATCGCTAAGTTCTTTATCAACGGTTCAGACGCTGTAGAGCTATTACTGTTTTTATAAAAGATTTTATAAATCTTGGTTTTTTTAATAGAATCGCTAAGTTCTTTATCGAGGGCTCAGACGCTGTAGAGATGTTACTGTTTTTAACCAAGATTCTGGAATTTTTGGTTTTTTTCAAAGAATCGCTAAGTTCTTTATCAACGGTTCAGACGCTGTATAGCTATTACTGTTTTTAACCAAGATTTTGGAAATCTTGGTTTTTTTAAAAGAATCTCTAAGTTCTTTATCAACGGTTCAGACGCTGTAGAGCTATTACTGTTTTTATAAAAGATTTTATAAATCTTGGTTTTTTTAAAAGAATCGCTAACTTCTTTATTAAGGGTTCAGCCGCTGTAGAGCTAGTACTGTTTTTAACAAAGATTTAAGAAATCTCCGTTTTTTTAAAATAATCGCTAAGTTCTTTATCAACGGTTCAGACGCTGTAGAGCTATTACTGCTTTTATAAAAGATTTTATAAATCTTGGTTTTTTTAAAAGAATCGCTAAGTTATTTATCAACGGTTCAGACGCTGTAGAGCTATAACTGTTTTAAACAAAGATTTAAGAAATCTTGGTTTTTTTGAAAAGAATCGCCTAGTTCTTTATCAACGGTTCGGACGCTGTAGAGATATTACTGTTTTTAACCAAGATTCTAGAATTCTTGGTTTTTTTAAAAGAATCGCTAAGTTCCTTATCAACGGTTCAGACGCTGTAGAGCTATTACTGTTTTTAATTAAGATTTTGGAAATCTTGGTTTTTTTAAAAGAATCTCTAAGTTCTTTATCAACGGTTCAGACGCTGTAGAGCTATTACTGTTTTTATAAAAGATTTTATAAATCTTGGTTTTTTTAAAAGAATCGCTAAGTTCTTTATCAACGGTTCGGACGCTGTAGAGCTAATACTGTTTTTAACCAAGATTCTGGAAATCTTGGTTTTTTTAAAAAAATCGCTAAGTTCTTTATAAACGGTTCAGCCGCTGTAGAGCTATTACTGTTTTTAACCAAGATTCTGGAAATCTTGGTTTTTTTAAAAGAATCGCTAAGTTCTTTATCAACGGTTCAGCCGCTGTAGAGCTATTACTGTTTTTAACCAAGATTTTGGAAATCTGGGTTTTTTTAAAAGAATCGCTAAGTTCTTTATCAACGGTTCGGACGCTGTAGAGATATTACTGTTTTTAACCAAGATTCTGGAATTCTTGGTTTTTTTAAAAGAATCGCTAAGTTCCTTATTAACGGTTCAGCCGCTGTAGAGCTATTACTGTTTTTAACAAAGATTTAAGAAATCGTGGTTTTTTTAAAAAGAATCGCCTAGTTGTTTATCAACGGTTCAGACGCTGTAGAGCTATTACTGTTTTTATAAAAGATTTTATAAATCTTGGTTTTTTTAAAAGAATCGCTAAGTTATTTATCAACGGTTCAGACGCTGTAGAGCTATTACTGTTTTTAACCAAGATTCTGGGAATCTTGGTTTTTTTGAAAAGAATCGCTGAGTTCTTTATCAACGGTTCAGACGCTGTAGAGCTATTACTGTTTTTAACCAAGATTCTGGAAATCTTGGTTTTTTTGAAAGAATCGCTAACTTCTTTATTAAGGGTTAAGCCGCTGTAGAGCTATTACTGTTTTTAACAAAGATTTAAGAAATCTTGGTTTTTTTTAAAAGAATCGCCTAGTTCTTTATCAACGGTTCGGACGCTGTAGAGATATTACTGTTTTTAACCAAGATTCTAGAATTCTTGGTTTTTTTAAAAGAATCGCTAAGTTCCTTATCAACGGTTCAGACGCTGTAGAGCTATTACTGTTTTTAACAAAGATTTAAGAAATCGTGGTTTTTTTAAAAAGAATCGCCTAGTTGTTTGTCAACGGTTCAGACGCTGTAGAGCTAATACTGTTTTTAACCAAGATTCTGGAAATCTTGGTTTTTTTAAAAGAATCGCTAAGTTCTTTATAAACGGTTCAGCCGCTGTAGAGCTATTACTGTTTTTAACCAAGATTCTGGACATCTTGGTTTTTTTAAAAGAATCGCTAAGTTCTTTATCAACGGTTGAGCCGCTGTAGAGCTATTACTGTTTTTAACCAAGATTTTGGAAATCTTGGTTTTTTTAAAAGAATCTCTAAGTTCTTTATCAACGGTTCAGACGCTGTAGAGCTATTACTGTTTTTATAAAAGATTTTATAAATCTTGGTTTTTTTAAAAGAATCGCTAACTTCTTTATTAAGGGTTCAGCCGCTGTAGAGCTAGTACTGTTTTTAACAAAGATTTAAGAAATCTCCGTTTTTTTAAAATAATCGCTAAGTTCTTTATCAACGGTTCAGACGCTGTAGAGCTATTACTGTTTTTAACCAAGATTCTGGGAATCTTGGTTTTTTTAAAAGAATCGCTAAGTTCTTTATCAACGGTTCGGACGCTGTAGAGATATTACTGTTTTTAACCAAGATTCTGGAATTCTTGGTTTTTTTAAAAGAATCGCTAAGTTCCTTATCAACGGTTCAACCGCTGTAGAGCTATTACCGTTTTTAACCAGGATTCTGGAAATCTTGGTTTTTTTAAAGGAATCGCTAACTTCTTTATTAAGGGTTCAGCCGCTGTAGAGCTAGTACTGTTTTTAACAAAGATTTAAGAAATCTCCGCTTTTTTAAAAGAATCGCTAAGTTCTTTATCAACGGTTCAGACGCTGTATAGCTATTACTGTTTTTAACCAAGATTTTGGAAATCTTGGTTTTTTTAAAAGAATCTCTAAGTTCTTTATCAACGGTTCAGACGCTGTAGAGCTATTACTGTTTTTATAAAAGATTTTATAAATCTTGGTTTTTTTAAAAGAATCGCTAACTTCTTTATTAAGGGTTCAGCCGCTGTAGAGCTAGTACTGTTTTTAACAAAGATTTAAGAAATCTCCGTTTTTTTAAAATAATCGCTAAGTTCTTTATCAACGGTTCAGACGCTGTAGAGCTATTACTGCTTTTATAAAAGATTTTATAAATCTTGGTTTTTTTAAAAGAATCGCTAAGTTATTTATCAACGGTTCAGACGCTGTAGAGCTATAACTGTTTTAAACAAAGATTTAAGAAATCTTGGTTTTTTTGAAAAGAATCGCCTAGTTCTTTATCAACGGTTCGGACGCTGTAGAGATATTACTGTTTTTAACCAAGATTCTAGAATTCTTGGTTTTTTTAAAAGAATCGCTAAGTTCCTTATCAACGGTTCAGACGCTGTAGAGCTATTACTGTTTTTAATTAAGATTTTGGAAATCTTGGTTTTTTTAAAAGAATCTCTAAGTTCTTTATCAACGGTTCAGACGCTGTAGAGCTATTACTGTTTTTATAAAAGATTTTATAAATCTTGGTTTTTTTAAAAGAATCGCTAAGTTCTTTATCAACGGTTCGGACGCTGTAGAGCTAATACTGTTTTTAACCAAGATTCTGGAAATCTTGGTTTTTTTAAAAAAATCGCTAAGTTCTTTATAAACGGTTCAGCCGCTGTAGAGCTATTACTGTTTTTAACCAAGATTCTGGAAATCTTGGTTTTTTTAAAAGAATCGCTAAGTTCTTTATCAACGGTTCAGCCGCTGTAGAGCTATTACTGTTTTTAACCAAGATTTTGGAAATCTGGGTTTTTTTAAAAGAATCGCTAAGTTCTTTATCAACGGTTCGGACGCTGTAGAGATATTACTGTTTTTAACCAAGATTCTGGAATTCTTGGTTTTTTTAAAAGAATCGCTAAGTTCCTTATTAACGGTTCAGCCGCTGTAGAGCTATTACTGTTTTTAACAAAGATTTAAGAAATCGTGGTTTTTTTAAAAAGAATCGCCTAGTTGTTTATCAACGGTTCAGACGCTGTAGAGCTATTACTGTTTTTATAAAAGATTTTATAAATCTTGGTTTTTTTAAAAGAATCGCTAAGTTATTTATCAACGGTTCAGACGCTGTAGAGCTATTACTGTTTTTAACCAAGATTCTGGGAATCTTGGTTTTTTTGAAAAGAATCGCTGAGTTCTTTATCAACGGTTCAGACGCTGTAGAGCTATTACTGTTTTTAACCAAGATTCTGGAAATCTTGGTTTTTTTGAAAGAATCGCTAACTTCTTTATTAAGGGTTAAGCCGCTGTAGAGCTATTACTGTTTTTAACAAAGATTTAAGAAATCTTGGTTTTTTTTAAAAGAATCGCCTAGTTCTTTATCAACGGTTCGGACGCTGTAGAGATATTACTGTTTTTAACCAAGATTCTAGAATTCTTGGTTTTTTTAAAAGAATCGCTAAGTTCCTTATCAACGGTTCAGACGCTGTAGAGCTATTACTGTTTTTAACAAAGATTTAAGAAATCGTGGTTTTTTTAAAAAGAATCGCCTAGTTGTTTGTCAACGGTTCAGACGCTGTAGAGCTAATACTGTTTTTAACCAAGATTCTGGAAATCTTGGTTTTTTTAAAAGAATCGCTAAGTTCTTTATAAACGGTTCAGCCGCTGTAGAGCTATTACTGTTTTTAACCAAGATTCTGGACATCTTGGTTTTTTTAAAAGAATCGCTAAGTTCTTTATCAACGGTTGAGCCGCTGTAGAGCTATTACTGTTTTTAACCAAGATTTTGGAAACCTTGGTTTTTTTAAAAGAATCTCTAAGTTCTTTATCAACGGTTCAGACGCTGTAGAGCTATTACTGTTTTTATAAAAGATTTTATAAATCTTGGTTTTTTTAAAAGAATCGCTAACTTCTTTATTAAGGGTTCAGCCGCTGTAGAGCTAGTACTGTTTTTAACAAAGATTTAAGAAATCTCCGTTTTTTTAAAATAATCGCTAAGTTCTTTATCAACGGTTCAGACGCTGTAGAGCTATTACTGTTTTTAACCAAGATTCTGGGAATCTTGGTTTTTTTAAAAGAATCGCTAAGTTCTTTATCAACGGTTCGGACGCTGTAGAGATATTACTGTTTTTAACCAAGATTCTGGAATTCTTGGTTTTTTTAAAAGAATCGCTAAGTTCCTTATCAACGGTTCAACCGCTGTAGAGCTATTACCGTTTTTAACCAGGATTCTGGAAATCTTGGTTTTTTTAAAGGAATCGCTAACTTCTTTATTAAGGGTTCAGCCGCTGTAGAGCTAGTACTGTTTTTAACAAAGATTTAAGAAATCTCCGCTTTTTTAAAAGAATCGCTAAGTTCTTTATCAACGGTTCAGACGCTGTAGAGCTATTACTGCTTTTATAAAAGATTTTATAAATCTTGGTTTTTTTAAAAGAATCGCTAAGTTATTTATCAACGGTTCAGACGCTGTAGAGCTATAACTGTTTTAAACAAAGATTTAAGAAATCTTGGTTTTTTTTTAAAGAATCGCCTAGTTCTTTATTAACGGTTCAGACGCTGTAGAGCTTTTACTGTTTTTAACCAGGATTTTAGAAATCTTGGTTTTTTTAAAAGAATCGCTAAGTTCTTTATCAAGGGTTCGGACGCTGTATAGCTATTACTGTTTTTAACCAAGATTCTGGAAATCTCGGTTTCTTTAAAAGAATCGCTAACTTCTTTATTAAGGGTTCAGCCGCTGTAGAGCTATTACTGTTTTTAACAAAGATTTAAGAAATCTTGGTTTTTTTTAAAAGAATCGCCTAGTTCTTTATCAACGGTTCAGACGCTGTAGAGCTATAACTGTTTTTAACAAAAATTTAAGAAATCTTGGTTTTTTTTAAAAGAATTGCCTAGTTCTTTATCAACGGTTCAGACGCTGTAGAGCTTTTACGGTTTTTAACTAGGATTTTGGAAATCTTGGTTTTTTTAAAAGAATCGCTAAGTTCTTTATTAAGGGTTCGGACGCTGTATAGTTATTACTGTTTTTAACAAAGATTTAAGAAATCTTGGTTTTTTTTTAAAGAATCGCCTAGTTCTTTATCAACGGTTCGGACGCTGTAGAGATATTACTGTTTTTAACCAAGATTCTAGAATTCTTGGTTTTTTTAAAAGAATCGCTAAGTTCCTTATCAACGGTTCAACCGCTGTAGAGCTATTACTGTTTTTAACCAGGATTCTGGAAATCTTGGTTTTTTTAAAGGAATCGCTAACTTCTTTATTAAGGGTTCAGCCGCTGTAGAGCTAGTACTGTTTTTAACAAAGATTTAAGAAATCTCCGTTTTTTTAAAAGAATCGCTAAGTTCTTTATCAACTGTTCAGACGCTGTAGAGCTATTACTGTTTTTAATTAAGATTTTGGAAATCTTGGTTTTTTTAAAAGAATCTCTAAGTTCTTTATCAACGGTTCAGACGCTGTAGAGCTATTACTGTTTTTAACCAAGATTCTGGAAATCTTGGTTTTTTTAAAAGAATCTCTAAGTTCTTTATCAACGGTTCAGACGCTGTAGAGCTATTACTGTTTTTAACCAAGATTCTGGAAATCTTGGTTTTTTTAAAAGAATCGCTAAGTTCTTTATCAACGGTTTAACCGCTGTAGAGCTATTACCGTTTTTAACCAGGATTCTGGAAATCTTGGTTTTTTTAAAGGAATCGCTAACTTCTTTATTAAGGGTTCAGCCGCTGTAGAGCTAGTACTGTTTTTAACAAAGATTTAAGAAATCTCCGCTTTTTTAAAAGAATCGCTAAGTTCTTTATCAACGGTTCAGACGCTGTATAGCTATTACTGTTTTTAACCAAGATTTTGGAAATCTTGGTTTTTTTAAAAGAATCTCTAAGTTCTTTATCAACGGTTCAGACGCTGTAGAGCTATTACTGTTTTTATAAAAGATTTTATAAATCTTGGTTTTTTTAAAAGAATCGCTAACTTCTTTATTAAGGGTTCAGCCGCTGTAGAGCTAGTACTGTTTTTAACAAAGATTTAAGAAATCTCCGTTTTTTTAAAATAATCGCTAAGTTCTTTATCAACGGTTCAGACGCTGTAGAGCTATTACTGCTTTTATAAAAGATTTTATAAATCTTGGTTTTTTTAAAAGAATCGCTAAGTTATTTATCAACGGTTCAGACGCTGTAGAGCTATAACTGTTTTAAACAAAGATTTAAGAAATCTTGGTTTTTTTGAAAAGAATCGCCTAGTTCTTTATCAACGGTTCGGACGCTGTAGAGATATTACTGTTTTTAACCAAGATTCTAGAATTCTTGGTTTTTTTAAAAGAATCGCTAAGTTCCTTATCAACGGTTCAGACGCTGTAGAGCTATTACTGTTTTTAATTAAGATTTTGGAAATCTTGGTTTTTTTAAAAGAATCTCTAAGTTCTTTATCAACGGTTCAGACGCTGTAGAGCTATTACTGTTTTTATAAAAGATTTTATAAATCTTGGTTTTTTTAAAAGAATCGCTAAGTTCTTTATCAACGGTTCGGACGCTGTAGAGCTAATACTGTTTTTAACCAAGATTCTGGAAATCTTGGTTTTTTTAAAAAAATCGCTAAGTTCTTTATAAACGGTTCAGCCGCTGTAGAGCTATTACTGTTTTTAACCAAGATTCTGGAAATCTTGGTTTTTTTAAAAGAATCGCTAAGTTCTTTATCAACGGTTCAGCCGCTGTAGAGCTATTACTGTTTTTAACCAAGATTTTGGAAATCTGGGTTTTTTTAAAAGAATCGCTAAGTTCTTTATCAACGGTTCGGACGCTGTAGAGATATTACTGTTTTTAACCAAGATTCTGGAAATCTCGGTTTCTTTAAAAGAATCGCTAACTTCTTTATTAAGGGTTCAGCCGCTGTAGAGCTATTACTGTTTTTAACCAGGATTTTAGAAATCTTGGTTTTTTTAAAAGAATCGCTAAGTTCTTTATCAAGGGTTCGGACGCTGTATAGCTATTACTGTTTTTAACCAAGATTCTGGAAATCTCGGTTTCTTTAAAAGAATCGCTAACTTCTTTATTAAGGGTTCAGCCGCTGTAGAGCTATTACTGTTTTTAACAAAGATTTAAGAAATCTTGGTTTTTTTTAAAAGAATCGCCTAGTTCTTTATCAACGGTTCAGACGCTGTAGAGCTATAACTGTTTTTAACAAAAATTTAAGAAATCTTGGTTTTTTTTAAAAGAATTGCCTAGTTCTTTATCAACGGTTCAGACGCTGTAGAGCTTTTACGGTTTTTAACTAGGATTTTGGAAATCTTGGTTTTTTTAAAAGAATCGCTAAGTTCTTTATTAAGGGTTCGGACGCTGTATAGTTATTACTGTTTTTAACAAAGATTTAAGAAATCTTGGTTTTTTTTTAAAGAATCGCCTAGTTCTTTATCAACGGTTCGGACGCTGTAGAGATATTACTGTTTTTAACCAAGATTCTAGAATTCTTGGTTTTTTTAAAAGAATCGCTAAGTTCCTTATCAACGGTTCAACCGCTGTAGAGCTATTACTGTTTTTAACCAGGATTCTGGAAATCTTGGTTTTTTTAAAGGAATCGCTAACTTCTTTATTAAGGGTTCAGCCGCTGTAGAGCTAGTACTGTTTTTAACAAAGATTTAAGAAATCTCCGTTTTTTTAAAAGAATCGCTAAGTTCTTTATCAACTGTTCAGACGCTGTAGAGCTATTACTGTTTTTAATTAAGATTTTGGAAATCTTGGTTTTTTTAAAAGAATCTCTAAGTTCTTTATCAACGGTTCAGACGCTGTAGAGCTATTACTGTTTTTAACCAAGATTCTGGAAATCTTGGTTTTTTTAAAAGAATCTCTAAGTTCTTTATCAACGGTTCAGACGCTGTAGAGCTATTACTGTTTTTAACCAAGATTCTGGAAATCTTGGTTTTTTTAAAAGAATCGCTAAGTTCTTTATCAACGGTTCAACCGCTGTAGAGCTATTACCGTTTTTAACCAGGATTCTGGAAATCTTGGTTTTTTTAAAGGAATCGCTAACTTCTTTATTAAGGGTTCAGCCGCTGTAGAGCTAGTACTGTTTTTAACAAAGATTTAAGAAATCTCCGCTTTTTTAAAAGAATCGCTAAGTTCTTTATCAACGGTTCAGACGCTGTATAGCTATTACTGTTTTTAACCAAGATTTTGGAAATCTTGGTTTTTTTAAAAGAATCTCTAAGTTCTTTATCAACGGTTCAGACGCTGTAGAGCTATTACTGTTTTTATAAAAGATTTTATAAATCTTGGTTTTTTTAAAAGAATCGCTAACTTCTTTATTAAGGGTTCAGCCGCTGTAGAGCTAGTACTGTTTTTAACAAAGATTTAAGAAATCTCCGTTTTTTTAAAATAATCGCTAAGTTCTTTATCAACGGTTCAGACGCTGTAGAGCTATTACTGCTTTTATAAAAGATTTTATAAATCTTGGTTTTTTTAAAAGAATCGCTAAGTTATTTATCAACGGTTCAGACGCTGTAGAGCTATAACTGTTTTAAACAAAGATTTAAGAAATCTTGGTTTTTTTGAAAAGAATCGCCTAGTTCTTTATCAACGGTTCGGACGCTGTAGAGATATTACTGTTTTTAACCAAGATTCTAGAATTCTTGGTTTTTTTAAAAGAATCGCTAAGTTCCTTATCAACGGTTCAGACGCTGTAGAGCTATTACTGTTTTTAATTAAGATTTTGGAAATCTTGGTTTTTTTAAAAGAATCTCTAAGTTCTTTATCAACGGTTCAGACGCTGTAGAGCTATTACTGTTTTTATAAAAGATTTTATAAATCTTGGTTTTTTTAAAAGAATCGCTAAGTTCTTTATCAACGGTTCGGACGCTGTAGAGCTAATACTGTTTTTAACCAAGATTCTGGAAATCTTGGTTTTTTTAAAAAAATCGCTAAGTTCTTTATAAACGGTTCAGCCGCTGTAGAGCTATTACTGTTTTTAACCAAGATTCTGGAAATCTTGGTTTTTTTAAAAGAATCGCTAAGTTCTTTATCAACGGTTCAGCCGCTGTAGAGCTATTACTGTTTTTAACCAAGATTTTGGAAATCTGGGTTTTTTTAAAAGAATCGCTAAGTTCTTTATCAACGGTTCGGACGCTGTAGAGATATTACTGTTTTTAACCAAGATTCTGGAATTCTTGGTTTTTTTAAAAGAATCGCTAAGTTCCTTATTAACGGTTCAGCCGCTGTAGAGCTATTACTGTTTTTAACAAAGATTTAAGAAATCGTGGTTTTTTTAAAAAGAATCGCCTAGTTGTTTATCAACGGTTCAGACGCTGTAGAGCTATTACTGTTTTTATAAAAGATTTTATAAATCTTGGTTTTTTTAAAAGAATCGCTAAGTTATTTATCAACGGTTCAGACGCTGTAGAGCTATTACTGTTTTTAACCAAGATTCTGGGAATCTTGGTTTTTTTGAAAAGAATCGCTGAGTTCTTTATCAACGGTTAAGCCGCTGTAGAGCTATTACTGTTTTTAACAAAGATTTAAGAATTCTTGGTTTTTTTAAAAGAATCGCTAAGTTCCTTATCAACGGTTCAGACGCTGTAGAGCTATTACTGTTTTTATAAAAGATTTTATAAATCTTGGTTTTTTTAAAAGAATCGCTAACTTCTTTATTAAGGGTTCAGCCGCTGTAGAGCTAGTACTGTTTTTAACAAAGATTTAAGAAATCTCCGTTTTTTTAAAATAATCGCTAAGTTCTTTATCAACGGTTCAGACGCTGTAGAGCTATTACTGTTTTTAACCAAGATTCTGGGAATCTTGGTTTTTTTAAAAGAATCGCTAAGTTCTTTATCAACGGTTCGGACGCTGTAGAGATATTACTGTTTTTAACCAAGATTCTGGAATTCTTGGTTTTTTTAAAAGAATCGCTAAGTTCCTTATCAACGGTTCAACCGCTGTAGAGCTATTACCGTTTTTAACCAGGATTCTGGAAATCTTGGTTTTTTTAAAGGAATCGCTAACTTCTTTATTAAGGGTTCAGCCGCTGTAGAGCTAGTACTGTTTTTAACAAAGATTTAAGAAATCTCCGCTTTTTTAAAAGAATCGCTAAGTTCTTTATCAACGGTTCAGACGCTGTAGAGCTATTACTGCTTTTATAAAAGATTTTATAAATCTTGGTTTTTTTAAAAGAATCGCTAAGTTATTTATCAACGGTTCAGACGCTGTAGAGCTATAACTGTTTTAAACAAAGATTTAAGAAATCTTGGTTTTTTTTTAAAGAATCGCCTAGTTCTTTATTAACGGTTCAGACGCTGTAGAGCTTTTACTGTTTTTAACCAGGATTTTAGAAATCTTGGTTTTTTTAAAAGAATCGCTAACTTCTTTATTAAGGGTTCAGCCGCTGTAGAGCTATTACTGTTTTTAACAAAGATTTAAGAAATCTTGGTTTTTTTTAAAAGAATCGCCTAGTTCTTTATCAACGGTTCAGACGCTGTAGAGCTATAACTGTTTTTAACAAAAATTTAAGAAATCTTGGTTTTTTTTAAAAGAATTGCCTAGTTCTTTATCAACGGTTCAGACGCTGTAGAGCTTTTACGGTTTTTAACTAGGATTTTGGAAATCTTGGTTTTTTTAAAAGAATCGCTAAGTTCTTTATTAAGGGTTCGGACGCTGTATAGTTATTACTGTTTTTAACAAAGATTTAAGAAATCTTGGTTTTTTTTTAAAGAATCGCCTAGTTCTTTATCAACGGTTCGGACGCTGTAGAGATATTACTGTTTTTAACCAAGATTCTAGAATTCTTGGTTTTTTTAAAAGAATCGCTAAGTTCCTTATCAACGGTTCAACCGCTGTAGAGCTATTACTGTTTTTAACCAGGATTCTGGAAATCTTGGTTTTTTTAAAGGAATCGCTAACTTCTTTATTAAGGGTTCAGCCGCTGTAGAGCTAGTACTGTTTTTAACAAAGATTTAAGAAATCTCCGTTTTTTTAAAAGAATCGCTAAGTTCTTTATCAACTGTTCAGACGCTGTAGAGCTATTACTGTTTTTAATTAAGATTTTGGAAATCTTGGTTTTTTTAAAAGAATCTCTAAGTTCTTTATCAACGGTTCAGACGCTGTAGAGCTATTACTGTTTTTAACCAAGATTCTGGAAATCTTGGTTTTTTTAAAAGAATCTCTAAGTTCTTTATCAACGGTTCAGACGCTGTAGAGCTATTACTGTTTTTAACCAAGATTCTGGAAATCTTGGTTTTTTTAAAAGAATCGCTAAGTTCTTTATAAACGGTTCAGCCGCTGTAGAGCTATTACTGTTTTTAACCAAGATTCTGGAAATCTTGGTTTTTTTAAAAGAATCGCTAAGTTCTTTATCAACGGTTCAGCCGCTGTAGAGCTATTACTGTTTTTAACCAAGATTTTGGAAATCTTGGTTTTTTTAAAAGAATCTCTAAGTTCTTTATCAACGGTTCAGACGCTGTAGAGCTATTACTGTTTTTATAAAAGATTTTATAAATCTTGGTTTTTTTAAAAGAATCGCTAACTTCTTTATTAAGGGTTCAGCCGCTGTAGAGCTAGTACTGTTTTTAACAAAGATTTAAGAAATCTCCGTTTTTTTAAAATAATCGCTAAGTTCTTTATCAACGGTTCAGACGCTGTAGAGCTATTACTGTTTTTAACCAAGATTCTGGGAATCTTGGTTTTTTTAAAAGAATCGCTAAGTTCTTTATCAACGGTTCGGACGCTGTAGAGATATTACTGTTTTTAACCAAGATTCTGGAATTCTTGGTTTTTTTAAAAGAATCGCTAAGTTCCTTATCAACGGTTTAACCGCTGTAGAGCTATTACCGTTTTTAACCAGGATTCTGGAAATCTTGGTTTTTTTAAAGGAATCGCTAACTTCTTTATTAAGGGTTCAGCCGCTGTAGAGCTAGTACTGTTTTTAACAAAGATTTAAGAAATCTTCGTTTTTTTAAAAGAATCGCTAAGTTCTTTATCAACGGTTCAGACGCTGTAGAGCTATTACTGTTTTTAATTAAGATTTTGGAAATCTTGGTTTTTTTAAAAGAATCTCTAAGTTCTTTATCAACGGTTCAGACGCTGTAGAGCTATTACTGCTTTTATAAAAGATTTTATAAATCTTGGTTTTTTTAAAAGAATCGCTAAGTTATTTATCAACGGTTCAGACGCTGTAGAGCTATAACTGTTTTAAACAAAGATTTAAGAAATCTTGGTTTTTTTTTAAAGAATCGCCTAGTTCTTTATTAACGGTTCAGACGCTGTAGAGCTTTTACTGTTTTTAACCAGGATTTTAGAAATCTTGGTTTTTTTAAAAGAATCGCTAAGTTCTTTATCAAGGGTTCGGACGCTGTATAGCTATTACTGTTTTTAACCAAGATTCTGGAAATATCGGTTTCTTTAAAAGAATCGCTAACTTCTTTATTAAGGGTTCAGCCGCTGTAGAGCTATTACTGTTTTTAACAAAGATTTAAGAAATCTTGGTTTTTTTTAAAAGAATCGCCTAGTTCTTTATCAACGGTTCAGACGCTGTAGAGCTATAACTGTTTTTAACAAAAATTTAAGAAATCTTGGTTTTTTTTTAAAGAATCGCCTAGTTCTTTATCAACGGTTCGGACGCTGTAGAGATATTACTGTTTTTAACCAAGATTCTAGAATTCTTGGTTTTTTTAAAAGAATCGCTAAGTTCCTTATCAACGGTTCAACCTCTGTAGAGCTATTACTGTTTTTAACCAGGATTCTGGAAATCTTGGTTTTTTTAAAGGAATCGCTAACTTCTTTATTAAGGGTTCAGCCGCTGTAGAGCTAGTACTGTTTTTAACAAAGATTTAAGAAATCTCCGTTTTTTTTAAAAAATCGCTAAGTTCTTTATCAACGGTTCAGACGCTGTAGAGCTATTACTGTTTTTAATTAAGATTTTGGAAATCTTGGTTTTTTTAAAAGAATCTCTAAGTTCTTTATCAACGGTTCAGACGCTGTAGAGCTATTACTGTTTTTAACCAAGATTCTGGAAATCTTGGTTTTTTTAAAAGAATCGCTAAGTTCTTTATAAACGGTTCAGCCGCTGTAGAGCTATTACTGTTTTTAACCAAGATTCTGGAAATCTTGGTTTTTTTAAAAGAATCGCTAAGTTCTTTATCAACGGTTCAGCCGCTGTAGAGCTATTACTGTTTTTAACCAAGATTTTGGAAATCTTGGTTTTTTTAAAAGAATCTCTAAGTTCTTTATCAACGGTTCAGACGCTGTAGAGCTATTACTGTTTTTATAAAAGATTTTATAAATCTTGGTTTTTTTAAAAGAATCGCTAACTTCTTTATTAAGGGTTCAGCCGCTGTAGAGCTAGTACTGTTTTTAACAAAGATTTAAGAAATCTCCGTTTTTTTAAAATAATCGCTAAGTTCTTTATCAACGGTTCAGACGCTGTAGAGCTATTACTGTTTTTAACCAAGATTCTGGGAATCTTGGTTTTTTTAAAAGAATCGCTAAGTTCTTTATCAACGGTTCGGACGCTGTAGAGATATTACTGTTTTTAACCAAGATTCTGGAATTCTTGGTTTTTTTAAAAGAATCGCTAAGTTCCTTATCAACGGTTTAACCGCTGTAGAGCTATTACCGTTTTTAACCAGGATTCTGGAAATCTTGGTTTTTTTAAAGGAATCGCTAACTTCTTTATTAAGGGTTCAGCCGCTGTAGAGCTAGTACTGTTTTTAACAAAGATTTAAGAAATCTCCGTTTTTTTAAAAGAATCGCTAAGTTCTTTATCAACGGTTCAGACGCTGTAGAGCTATTACTGCTTTTATAAAAGATTTTATAAATCTTGGTTTTTTTAAAAGAATCGCTAAGTTATTTATCAACGGTTCGGACGCTGTAGAGATATTACTGTTTTTAACCAAGATTTAAGAAATCTTGGTTTTTTTTAAAAGAATCGCCTAGTTCTTTATCAACGGTTCAGACGCTGTAGAGCTATTACTGTTTTTAATTAAGATTTTGGAAATCTTGGTTTTTTTAAAAGAATCTCTAAGTTCTTTATCAACGGTTCAGACGCTGTAGAGCTATTATTGTTTTTATAAAAGATTTTATAAATCTTGGTTTTTTTAAAAGAATCGCTAACTTCTTTATTAACGGTTTAGCTGCTGTAGAGCTATTACTGTTTTTAACAAAGATTTAAGAAATCGTGGTTTTTTTAAAAAGAATCGCCTAGTTGTTTATCAACGGTTCAGACGCTGTAGAGCTAATTCTGTTTTTAACCAAGATTCTGGAAATCTTGGTTTTTTTAAAAGAATCGCTAAGTTCTTTATAAACGGTTCAGCCGCTGTAGAGCTATTACTGTTTTTAACCAAGATTCTGAAAATCTTGGTTTTTTCAAAAGAATCGCAAAGTTCTTTATCAACGGTTCAGACGCTGTAGAGCTATTACTGTTTTTATAAAAGATTTTATAAATCTTGGTTTTTTTAATGGAATCGCTAAGTTCTTTATCGAGGGCTCAGACGCTGTAGAGATGTTACTGTTTTTAACCAAGATTTTGGAATTCTTGGTTTTTTTTAATGAATCGCTAAGTTCCTTATCAACGGTTCAACCGCTGTAGAGCTATTACTGTTTTTAACCAGGATTCTGGAAATCTTGGTTTTTTTAAAAGAATCGCTAACTTCTTTATTAAGGGTTCAGCCGCTGTAGAGCTATTACTGTTTTTAACCAAGATTCTGGAAATCTTGGTTTTTTTAAAAGAATTGCTAAGTTCTTTATCAACGGTTCAGCCGCTGTAGAGCTATTACTGTTTTTAACCAAGATTTTAGAAATCTTGGTTTTTTTAAAAGAATCTCTAAGTTCTTTATCAACGGTTCAGACGCTGTAGAGCTATTACTGTTTTTAATTAAGATTTTGGAAATCTTGGTTTTTTTAAAAGAATCTCTAAGTTCTTTATCAACGGTTCAGACGCTGTAGAGCTATTATTGTTTTTTAAAAGATTTTATAAATCTTGGTTTTTTTAAAAGAATCGCTAACTTCTTTATTAACGGTTTAGCTGCTGTAGAGCTATTACTGTTTTTAACAAAGATTTAAGAAATCGTGGTTTTTTTAAAAAGAATCGCCTAGTTGTTTATCAACGGTTCAGACGCTGTAGAGCTAATACTGTTTTTAACCAAGATTCTTGAAATCTTGGTTTTTTTAAAAGAATCGCTAAGTTCTTTATAAACGGTTCAGCCGCTGTAGAGCTATTACTGTTTTTAACCAAGATTCTGGAATTCTCCGTTTTTTTTAAAGAATCGCTAAGTTCTTTATCAACGGTTCAGACGCTGTAGAGCTATTACTGTTTTTAACCAAGATTCTGGAAGTCTTGGTTTTTTTAAAAGATTCGCTAACTTTTTTATTAACGGTTCAGCTGCTGTAGAGCTATTACTGTTTTTAACAAAAATTTAAGAAATCTTGGTTTTTTCAAGAGAATCGCTAAGTTCTTTATCAACGGTTTAGACGCTGTAGAGCTATTACTGTTTTTATAAAAGATTTTATAAATCTTGGTTTTTTTAACAGAATATCTAACTTCTTTATTAACGGTTCGGACGCTGTAGAGATATTACTGTTTTCAACCAAGATTCTGGAATTCTTGGTTTTTTTAAAAGAATCGCTAAGTTCCTTATTAACGGTTCAACCGCTGTAAAGCTATTACTGTTTTTAACAAAGATTTAAGAAATCTTGGTTTTTTTTAAAAGAATCGCCTAGTTCTTTATCAACGGTTCAGACGCTGTAGAGATTTTACTGTTTTTAACCAGGATTTTGGAAATCTTGGTTTTTTTAATAGAATCGCTAAGTTCTTTATCAAGGGCTCAGACGCTGTAGAGATGTTACTGTTTTTAACCAAGATTCTGGAATTCTTAGTTTTTTTTAAAGAATCGCTAAGTTCCTTATCAACGGTTCAACCGCTGTAGAGCTATTACTGTTTTTAACCAGGATTCTGGAAATCTTGGTTTTTTTAAAAGAATCGCTAAGTTCCTTATCAACGGTTCAACCGCTGTAGAGCTATTACTGTTTTTAACAAAGATTTAAGAAATCTTGGTTTTTTTTAAAAGAATCGCCTAGTTCTTTATCAACGGTTCAGACGCTGTAGAAATTTTACTGTTTTTAACCAGGATTTTGGAAATCTTGGTTTTTTTAATAGAATCGCTAAGTTCTTTATCAAGGGCTCAGACGCTGTAGAGATGTTACTGTTTTTAACCAAGATTCTGGAATTCTTAGTTTTTTTTAAAGAATCGCTAAGTTCCTTATCAACGGTTCAACCGCTGTAGAGCTATTACTGTTTTTAACCAGGATTCTGGAAATCTTGGTTTTTTTAAAAGAATCGCTAAGTTCTTTATCAACGGTTCAGACGCTGTAGAGCTATTACTGTTTTTAACCGAGATTCTGGAAGTCTTGGTTTTTTTAAAAGAATCGCTAACTTTTTTATTAACGGTTCAGCCGCTGTAGAGCTATTACTGTTTTTAACAAAAATTTAAGAAATCTTGGTTTTTTCAAAAGAATCGCTAAGTTCTTTATCAACGGTTCAGACGCTGTAGAGCTATTACTGTTTTTAACCAAGATTCTGGAAGTCTTGGTTTTTTTAAAAGAATCGCTAAGTTCCTTATCAACGGTTCAACCGCTGTAGAGCTATTACTGTTTTTAATCAGGATTCTGGAAATCTTGGTTTTTTTAAAAGAAACGCTAAGTTCTTTATCAACGGTTCAGACGCTGTAGAGCTAGTACTGTTTTTAACAAAGATTTAAGAAATCTCCGTTTTTTTAAAAGAATCGCTAAGTTCTTTATCAACGGTTCGGACGCTGTAGAGCTATTACTGTTTTTATAAAAGATTTTATAAATCTTGGTTTTTTTAACAGAATCGCTAACTTCTTTATTAACGGTTCGGACGCTGTAGAGACATTACTGTTTTTAACCAAGATTCTGGAATTCTTGGTTTTTTTAAAAGAATCGCTAAGTTCCTTATCAACGGTTCAACCGCTGTAGAGCTATTACTGTTTTTAACCAAAATTCTGGAAATCTTGGTTTTTTTATAAGAATCGCTAACTTCTTTATTAACGGTTCAGCCGCTGTAAAGCTATTACTGTTTTTAACAAGGATTTAAGAAATCTTGGTTTTTTCAAAAGAATCGCTAACTTCTTCATCAACGGTTCAGACGCTGTAGAGCTATTACTGTTTTTAACCAAGATTCTGGGAATCTTGGTTTTTTTAAAAGAATCGCTAAGTTCTTTATCAACTGTTCGGACGCTGTAGAGATATTACTGTTTTTAATTAAGATTTTTGAAATCTTGGTTTTTTTTAAAGAATCTCTAAGTTCTTTATCAACGGTTCAGACGCTGTAATGCTATTACTGTTTTTATAAAAGATTTTATAAATCTTGGTTTTTTTAAAAGAATCGCTAACTTCTTGATTAAGGGTTCAGCCGCTGTAGAGCTAGTACTGTTTTTAACAAAGATTTAAGAAATCTCCGTTTTTTTAAAAGAATCGCTAAGTTCTTTATCAACGGTTCAGACGCTGTAGAGCTATTACTGTTTTTAACCAAGATTCTGGAAATCTTGGTTTTTTTAAAAGAATCGCTAACTTATTTATTAACGGTTCGGACGCTGTAGAGATATTACTGTTTTTAACCAAGATTCTGGAATTCTTGGTTTTTTTAAAAGAATCGCTAAGTTCCTTATCAACGGTTCAACCGCTGAAGAGCTATTACTGTTTTTAACCAGGATTCTGGAAATCTTGGTTTTTTTTAAGGAATCGCTAACTTCTTTATTAAGCGTTCTGCCGCTGTAGAGCTAGAACTGTTTTTAACAAAGATTTAAGAAATCTCCGTTTTTTTAAAAGAATCGCTAAGTTCTTTATCAACGGTTCAGACGCTGTAAAGCTATTACTGTTTTTAACCAAGATTCTGGGAATCTTGGTTTTTTTAAAAGAATCGCTAAGTTCTTTATCAAGGGTTCGGACGCTGTAGAAATATTACTGTTTTTAACCAAGATTCTGGAATTCTTGGTTTTTTTAAAAGAATCGCTAAGTTCCTTATCAACGGTTCAACCGCTGAAGAGCTATTACTGTTTTTAACCAGGATTCTGGAAATCTTGGTTTTTTTTAAGGAATCGCTAACTTCTTTATTAAGGGTTCAGCCGCTGTAGAGCTAGAACTGTTTTTAACAAAGATTTAAGAAATCTCCGTTTTTTTAAAAGAATCGCTAAGTTCTTTATCAACGGTTCAGACGCTGTAGAGCTATTACTGTTTTTATAAAAGATTTTATAAATCTTGGTTTTTTTAAAAGAATCGCTAACTTCTTTATTAACGGTTCGGACGCTGTAGAGATATTACTGTTTTTAACCAAGATTCTGGAATTCTTGGTTTTTTTAAAAGAATCGCTAAGTTCCTTATCAACGGTTTAACCGCTGTAGAGCTATTACTGTTTTTAACAAAGATTTAAGAAATCTTGGTTTTTTTTAAAAGAATCGCCTAGTTCTTTATCAACGGTTCAGACGCTGTAGAGATTTTACTGTTTTTAACCAGGATTTTGGAAATCTTGGTTTTTTTTAAAAGAATCGCCTAGTTCTTTATCAACGGTTCGGACGCTGTAGAGATATTACTGTTTTTAACCAAGATTCTAGAATTCTTGGTTTTTTTAAAAGAATCGCTAAGTTCCTTATCAACGGTTCAACCGCTGTAGAGCTATTACTGTTTTTAACCAGGATTCTGGAAATCTTGGTTTTTTTAAAGGAATCGCTAACTTCTTTATTAAGGGTTCAGCCGCTGTAGAGCTAGTACTGTTTTTAACAAAGATTTAAGAAATCTTGGTTTTTTTTAAAAGAATCGCCTAGTTCTTTATCAACGGTTCAGACGCTGTAGAGCTATAACTGTTTTTAACAAAAATTTAAGAAATCTTGGTTTTTTTTAAAAGAATTGCCTAGTTCTTTATCAACGGTTCAGACGCTGTAGAGCTTTTACTGTTTTTAACCAGGATTTTGGAAATCTTGGTTTTTTTAAAAGAATCGCTAAGTTCTTTATCAAGGGTTCGGACGCTGTATAGCTATTACTGTTTTTAACAAAGATTTAAGAAATCTTGGTTTTTTTTTAAAGAATCGCCTAGTTCTTTATCAACGGTTCGGACGCTGTAGAGATATTACTGTTTTTAACAAAAATTTAAGAAATCTTGGTTTTTTTTAAAAGAATTGCCTAGTTCTTTATCAACGGTTCAGACGCTGTAGAGCTAATACTGTTTTTAACCAAGATTTTGGAAATCTTGGTTTTTTTAAAAGAATCTCTAAGTTCTTTATCAACGGTTCAGACGCTGTAGAGCTATTACTGTTTTTATAAAAGATTTTATAAATCTTGGTTTTTTTAAAAGAATCGCTAACTTCTTTATTAAGGGTTCAGCCGCTGTAGAGCTAGTACTGTTTTTAACAAAGATTTAAGAAATCTCCGTTTTTTAAAAGAATCGCTAAGTTCTTTATCAACGGTTCAGACGCTGTAGAGCTATTACTGTTTTTAACCAAGATTCTGGAAATCTTGGTTTTTTTAAAAGAATCGCTAACTTCTTTATTAACAGTTCGGACGCTGTAGAGATATTACTGTTTTTAACCAAGATTCTGGAATTCTTGGTTTTTTTAAAAGAATCGCTAAGTTCCTTATCAACAGTTCAACCGCTGTAGAGCTATTATTGTTTTTAACCAGGATTCTGGAAATCTTGGTTTTTTTTAAGGAATCGCTAACTTCTTTATTAAGCGTTCTGCCGCTGTAGAGCTAGAACTGTTTTTAACAAAGATTTAAGAAATCTCCGTTTTTTTAAAAGAATCGCTAAGTTCTTTATCAACGGTTCAGACGCTGTAAAGCTATTACTGTTTTTAACCAAGATTCTGGGAATCTTGGTTTTTTTAAAAGAATCGCTAAGTTCTTTATCAAGGGTTCGGACGCTGTAGAGATATTACTGTTTTTAACCAAGATTTTGGAAATCTTGGTTTTTTTTAAAGAATCTCTAAGTTCTTTATCAACGGTTCAGACGCTGTAATGCTATTACTGTTTTTATAAAAGATTTTATAAATCTTGGTTTTTTTAAAAGAATCGCTAACTTCTTGATTAAGGGTTCAGCCGCTGTAGAGCTAGTACTGTTTTTAACAAAGATTTAAGAAATCTCCGTTTTTTTAAAAGAATCGCTAAGTTCTTTATCAACGGTTCAGACGCTGTAGAGCTATTACTGTTTTTAACCAAGATTCTGGAAATCTTGGTTTTTTTAAAAGAATCGCTAACTTATTTATTAACGGTTCGGACGCTGTAGAGATATTACTGTTTTTAACCAAGATTCTGGAATTCTTGGTTTTTTTAAAAGAATCGCTAAGTTCTTTATCAACGGTTCAACCGCTGAAGAGCTATTACTGTTTTTAACCAGGATTCTGGAAATCTTGGTTTTTTTTAAGGAATCGCTAACTTCTTTATTAAGCGTTCTGCCGCTGTAGAGCTAGAACTGTTTTTAACAAAGATTTAAGAAATCTCCGTTTTTTTAAAAGAATCGCTAAGTTCTTTATCAACGGTTCAGACGCTGTAAAGCTATTACTGTTTTTAACCAAGATTCTGGGAATCTTGGTTTTTTTAAAAGAATCGCTAAGTTCTTTATCAAGGGTTCGGACGCTGTAGAGATATTACTGTTTTTAACCAAGATTCTGGAATTCTTGGTTTTTTTAAAAGAATCGCTAAGTTCCTTCTCAACGGTTCAACCGCTGAAGAGCTATTACTGTTTTTAACCAGGATTCTGGAAATCTTGGTTTTTTTTAAGGAATCGCTAACTTCTTTATTAAGGGTTCAGCCGCTGTAGAGCTAGAACTGTTTTTAACAAAGATTTAAGAAATCTCCGTTTTTTTAAAAGAATAGCTAAGTTCTTTATCAACGGTTCAGACGCTGTAGAGCTATTACTGTTTTTAACCAAGATTCTGGGAATCTTGGTTTTTTTAAAAGAATCGCTAAGTTCTTTATCAAGGGTTCGGACGCTGTAGAAATATTACTGTTTTTAACCAAGATTCTGGAATTCTTGGTTTTTTTAAAAGAATCGCTAAGTTCCTTATCAACGGTTCAACCGCTGAAGAGCTATTACTGTTTTTAACCAGGATTCTGGAAATCTTGGTTTTTTTTAAGGAATCGCTAACTTCTTTATTAAGGGTTCAGCCGCTGTAGAGCTAGAACTGTTTTTAACAAAGATTTAAGAAATCTCCGTTTTTTTAAAAGAATCGCTAAGTTCTTTATCAACGGTTCAGACGCTGTAGAGCTATTACTGTTTTTATAAAAGATTTTATAAATCTTGGTTTTTTTAAAAGAATCGCTAACTTCTTTATTAACGGTTCGGACGCTGTAGAGATATTACTGTTTTTAACCAAGATTCTGGAATTCTTGGTTTTTTTAAAAGAATCGCTAAGTTCCTTATCAACGGTTCAACCGCTGAAGAGCTATTACTGTTTTTAACCAGGATTCTGGAAATCTTGGTTTTTTTTAAGGAATCGCTAACTTCTTTATTAAGCGTTCTGCCGCTGTAGAGCTAGAACTGTTTTTAACAAAGATTTAAGAAATCTCCGTTTTTTTAAAAGAATCGCTAAGTTCTTTATCAACGGTTCAGACGCTGTAAAGCTATTACTGTTTTTAACCAAGATTCTGGGAATCTTGGTTTTTTTAAAAGAATCGCTAAGTTCTTTATCAAGGGTTCGGACGCTGTAGAGATATTACTGTTTTTAACCAAGATTCTGGAATTCTTGGTTTTTTTAAAAGAATCGCTAAGTTCCTTCTCAACGGTTCAACCGCTGAAGAGCTATTACTGTTTTTAACCAGGATTCTGGAAATCTTGGTTTTTTTTAAGGAATCGCTAACTTCTTTATTAAGGGTTCAGCCGCTGTAGAGCTAGAACTGTTTTTAACAAAGATTTAAGAAATCTCCGTTTTTTTAAAAGAATAGCTAAGTTCTTTATCAACGGTTCAGACGCTGTAGAGCTATTACTGTTTTTAACCAAGATTCTGGGAATCTTGGTTTTTTTAAAAGAATCGCTAAGTTCTTTATCAAGGGTTCGGACGCTGTAGAAATATTACTGTTTTTAACCAAGATTCTGGAATTCTTGGTTTTTTTAAAAGAATCGCTAAGTTCCTTATCAACGGTTCAACCGCTGAAGAGCTATTACTGTTTTTAACCAGGATTCTGGAAATCTTGGTTTTTTTTAAGGAATCGCTAACTTCTTTATTAAGGGTTCAGCCGCTGTAGAGCTAGAACTGTTTTTAACAAAGATTTAAGAAATCTCCGTTTTTTTAAAAGAATCGCTAAGTTCTTTATCAACGGTTCAGACGCTGTAGAGCTATTACTGTTTTTATAAAAGATTTTATAAATCTTGGTTTTTTTAAAAGAATCGCTAACTTCTTTATTAACGGTTCGGACGCTGTAGAGATATTACTGTTTTTAACCAAGATTCTGGAATTCTTGGTTTTTTTAAAAGAATCGCTAAGTTCCTTATCAACGGTTTAACCGCTGTAGAGCTATTACTGTTTTTAACAAAGATTTAAGAAATCTTGGTTTTTTTTAAAAGAATCGCCTAGTTCTTTATCAACGGTTCAGACGCTGTAGAGATTTTACTGTTTTTAACCAGGATTTTGGAAATCTTGGTTTTTTTTAAAAGAATCGCCTAGTTCTTTATCAACGGTTCAGACGCTGTAGAGATTTTACTGTTTTTAACCAGGATTTTGGAAATCTTGGTTTTTTTAATAGAATCGCTAAGTTCTTTATCAACGGTTCAGACGCTGTAGAGCTATAACTGTTTTTAACAAAAATTTAAGAAATCTTGGTTTTTTTAAAAAGAATTGCCTAGTTCTTTATCAACGGTTCAGACGCTGTAGAGCTTTTACGGTTTTTAACCAGGATTTTGGAAATCTTGGTTTTTTTAAAAGAATCGCTAAGTTCTTTATCAAGGGTTCGGACGCTGTATAGTTATTACTGTTTTTAACAAAGATTTAAGAAATCTTGGTTTTTTTTTAAAGAATTGCCTAGTTCTTTATCAACGGTTCGGACGCTGTAGAGATATTACTCTTTTTAACCAAGATTCTAGAATTCTTGGTTTTTTTAAAAGAATCGCTAAGTTCCTTATCAACGGTTCAACCGCTGTAGAGCTATTACTGTTTTTAACCAGGATTCTGGAAATCTTGGTTTTTTTAAAGGAATCGCTAACTTCTTTATTAAGGGTTCAGCCGCTGTAGAGCTAGTACTGTTTTTAACAAAGATTTAAGAAATCTTGGTTTTTTTTAAAAGAATCGCCTAGTTCTTTATCAACGGTTCAGACGCTGTAGAGCTATAACTGTTTTTAACAAAAATTTAAGAAATCTTGGTTTTTTTTAAAAGAATTGCCTAGTTCTTTATCAACGGTTCAGACGCTGTAGAGCTTTTACTGTTTTTAACCAGGATTTTGGAAATCTTGGTTTTTTTAAAAGAATCGCTAAGTTCTTTATCAAGGGTTCGGACGCTGTATAGCTATTACTGTTTTTAACAAAGATTTAAGAAATCTTGGTTTTTTTTTAAAGAATCGCCTAGTTCTTTATCAACGGTTCGGACGCTGTAGAGATATTACTGTTTTTAACAAAAATTTAAGAAATCTTGGTTTTTTTTAAAAGAATTGCCTAGTTCTTTATCAACGGTTCAGACGCTGTAGAGCTAATACTGTTTTTAACCAAGATTTTGGAAATCTTGGTTTTTTTAAAAGAATCTCTAAGTTCTTTATCAACGGTTCAGACGCTGTAGAGCTATTACTGTTTTTATAAAAGATTTTATAAATCTTGGTTTTTTTAAAAGAATCGCTAACTTCTTTATTAAGGGTTCAGCCGCTGTAGAGCTAGTACTGTTTTTAACAAAGATTTAAGAAATCTCCGTTTTTTAAAAGAATCGCTAAGTTCTTTATCAACGGTTCAGACGCTGTAGAGCTATTACTGTTTTTAACCAAGATTCTGGAAATCTTGGTTTTTTTAAAAGAATCGCTAACTTCTTTATTAACAGTTCGGACGCTGTAGAGATATTACTGTTTTTAACCAAGATTCTGGAATTCTTGGTTTTTTTAAAAGAATCGCTAAGTTCCTTATCAACAGTTCAACCGCTGTAGAGCTATTATTGTTTTTAACCAGGATTCTGGAAATCTTGGTTTTTTTTAAGGAATCGCTAACTTCTTTATTAAGGGTTCAGCCGCTGTAGAGCTAGTACTGTTTTTAACAAAGATTTAAGAAATCTCCGTTTTTTTAAAAGAATCGCTAAGTTCTTTATCAACGGTTCAGACGCTGTAGAGCTATTACTGTTTTTAACCAAGATTCTGGAAGTCTTGGTTTTTTTAAAAGAATCGCTAAGTTCTTTATCAAGGGTTCGGACGCTGTAGAAATATTACTGTTTTTAACCAAGATTCTGGAATTCTTGGTTTTTTTAAAAGAATCGCTAAGTTCCTTATCAACGGTTCAACCGCTGAAGAGCTATTACTGTTTTTAACCAGGATTCTGGAAATCTTGGTTTTTTTTAAGGAATCGCTAACTTCTTTATTAAGGGTTCAGCCGCTGTAGAGCTAGAACTGTTTTTAACAAAGATTTAAGAAATCTCCGTTTTTTTAAAAGAATCGCTAAGTTCTTTATCAACGGTTCAGACGCTGTAGAGCTATTACTGTTTTTATAAAAGATTTTATAAATCTTGGTTTTTTTAAAAGAATCGCTAACTTCTTTATTAACGGTTCGGACGCTGTAGAGATATTACTGTTTTTAACCAAGATTCTGGAATTCTTGGTTTTTTTAAAAGAATCGCTAAGTTCCTTATCAACGGTTTAACCGCTGTAGAGCTATTACTGTTTTTAACAAAGATTTAAGAAATCTTGGTTTTTTTTAAAAGAATCGCCTAGTTCTTTATCAACGGTTCAGACGCTGTAGAGATTTTACTGTTTTTAACCAGGATTTTGGAAATCTTGGTTTTTTTTAAAAGAATCGCCTAGTTCTTTATCAACGGTTCAGACGCTGTAGAGATTTTACTGTTTTTAACCAGGATTTTGGAAATCTTGGTTTTTTTAATAGAATCGCTAAGTTCTTTATCAACGGTTCAGACGCTGTAGAGCTATAACTGTTTTTAACAAAAATTTAAGAAATCTTGGTTTTTTTAAAAAGAATTGCCTAGTTCTTTATCAACGGTTCAGACGCTGTAGAGCTTTTACGGTTTTTAACCAGGATTTTGGAAATCTTGGTTTTTTTAAAAGAATCGCTAAGTTCTTTATCAAGGGTTCGGACGCTGTATAGTTATTACTGTTTTTAACAAAGATTTAAGAAATCTTGGTTTTTTTTTAAAGAATTGCCTAGTTCTTTATCAACGGTTCGGACGCTGTAGAGATATTACTCTTTTTAACCAAGATTCTAGAATTCTTGGTTTTTTTAAAAGAATCGCTAAGTTCCTTATCAACGGTTCAACCGCTGTAGAGCTATTACTGTTTTTAACCAGGATTCTGGAAATCTTGGTTTTTTTAAAGGAATCGCTAACTTCTTTATTAAGGGTTCAGCCGCTGTAGAGCTAGTACTGTTTTTAACAAAGATTTAAGAAATCTTGGTTTTTTTTAAAAGAATCGCCTAGTTCTTTATCAACGGTTCAGACGCTGTAGAGCTATAACTGTTTTTAACAAAAATTTAAGAAATCTTGGTTTTTTTTAAAAGAATTGCCTAGTTCTTTATCAACGGTTCAGACGCTGTAGAGCTTTTACTGTTTTTAACCAGGATTTTGGAAATCTTGGTTTTTTTAAAAGAATCGCTAAGTTCTTTATCAAGGGTTCGGACGCTGTATAGCTATTACTGTTTTTAACAAAGATTTAAGAAATCTTGGTTTTTTTTTAAAGAATCGCCTAGTTCTTTATCAACGGTTCGGACGCTGTAGAGATATTACTGTTTTTAACAAAAATTTAAGAAATCTTGGTTTTTTTTAAAAGAATTGCCTAGTTCTTTATCAACGGTTCAGACGCTGTAGAGCTAATACTGTTTTTAACCAAGATTTTGGAAATCTTGGTTTTTTTAAAAGAATCTCTAAGTTCTTTATCAACGGTTCAGACGCTGTAGAGCTATTACTGTTTTTATAAAAGATTTTATAAATCTTGGTTTTTTTAAAAGAATCGCTAACTTCTTTATTAAGGGTTCAGCCGCTGTAGAGCTAGTACTGTTTTTAACAAAGATTTAAGAAATCTCCGTTTTTTAAAAGAATCGCTAAGTTCTTTATCAACGGTTCAGACGCTGTAGAGCTATTACTGTTTTTAACCAAGATTCTGGAAATCTTGGTTTTTTTAAAAGAATCGCTAACTTCTTTATTAACAGTTCGGACGCTGTAGAGATATTACTGTTTTTAACCAAGATTCTGGAATTCTTGGTTTTTTTAAAAGAATCGCTAAGTTCCTTATCAACAGTTCAACCGCTGTAGAGCTATTATTGTTTTTAACCAGGATTCTGGAAATCTTGGTTTTTTTTAAGGAATCGCTAACTTCTTTATTAAGGGTTCAGCCGCTGTAGAGCTAGTACTGTTTTTAACAAAGATTTAAGAAATCTCCGTTTTTTTAAAAGAATCGCTAAGTTCTTTATCAACGGTTCAGACGCTGTAGAGCTATTACTGTTTTTAACCAAGATTCTGGAAGTCTTGGTTTTTTTAAAAGATTCGCTAACTTTTTTATTAACGGTTCAGCTGCTGTAGAGCTATTACTGTTTTTAACAAAAATTTAAGAAATCTTGGTTTTTTCAAGAGAATCGCTAAGTTCTTTATCAACGGTTTAGACGCTGTAGAGCTATTACTGTTTTTATAAAAGATTTTATAAATCTTGGTTTTTTTAACAGAATATCTAACTTCTTTATTAACGGTTCGGACGCTGTAGAGATATTACTGTTTTCAACCAAGATTCTGGAATTCTTGGTTTTTTTAAAAGAATCGCTAAGTTCCTTATTAACGGTTCAACCGCTGTAGAGCTATTACTGTTTTTAACAAAGATTTAAGAAATCTTGGTTTTTTTTAAAAGAATCGCCTAGTTCTTTATCAACGGTTCAGACGCTGTAGAGATTTTACTGTTTTTAACCAGGATTTTGGAAATCTTGGTTTTTTTAATAGAATCGCTAAGTTCTTTATCAAGGGCTCAGACGCTGTAGAGATGTTACTGTTTTTAACCAAGATTCTGGAATTCTTAGTTTTTTTTAAAGAATCGCTAAGTTCCTTATCAACGGTTCAACCGCTGTAGAGCTATTACTGTTTTTAACCAGGATTCTGGAAATCTTGGTTTTTTTAAAAGAATCGCTAAGTTCCTTATCAACGGTTCAACCGCTGTAGAGCGATTTCTGTTTTTAATCAGGATTCTGGAAATCTTGGTTTTTTTAAAAGAATCGCTAAGTTCTTTATCAACGGTTCAGACGCTGTAGAGCTATTACTGTTTTTAACCAAGATTCTGGAAGTCTTGGTTTTTTTAAAAGAATCGCTAACTTTTTTATTAACGGTTCAGCCGCTGTAGAGCTATTACTGTTTTTAACAAAAATTTAAGAAATCTTGGTTTTTTCAAAAGAATCGCTAAGTTCTTTATCAACGGTTTAGACGCTGTAGAGCTATTACTGTTTTTATAAAAGATTTTATAAATCTTGGTTTTTTTAACAGAATATCTAACTTCTTTATTAACGGTTCGGACGCTGTAGAGATATTACTGTTTTTAACCAAGATTCTGGAATTCTTGGTTTTTTTAAAAGAATCGCTAAGTTCCTTATCAACGGTTCAACCGCTGTAGAGCTATTACTGTTTTTAATCAGGATTCTGGAAATCTTGGTTTTTTTAAAAGAATCGCTAAGTTCTTTATCAACGGTTCAGACGCTGTAGAGCTAGTACTGTTTTTAACAAAGATTTAAGAAATCTCCGTTTTTTTAAAAGAATCGCTAAGTTCTTTATCAACGGTTCGGACGCTGTAGAGCTATTACTGTTTTTATAAAAGATTTTATAAATCTTGGTTTTTTTAACAGAATCGCTAACTTCTTTATTAACGGTTCGGACGCTGTAGAGACATTACTGTTTTTAACCAAGATTCTGGAATTCTTGGTTTTTTTAAAAGAATCGCTAAGTTCCTTATCAACGGTTCAACCGCTGTAGAGCTATTACTGTTTTTAACCAAAATTCTGGAAATCTTGGTTTTTTTATAAGAATCGCTAACTTCTTTATTAACGGTTCAGCCGCTGTAGAGCTATTACTGTTTTTAACAAGGATTTAAGAAATCTTGGTTTTTTCAAAAGAATCGCTAACTTCTTCATCAACGGTTCAGACGCTGTAGAGCTATTACTGTTTTTAACCAAGATTCTGGGAATCTTGGTTTTTTTAAAAGAATCGCTAAGTTCTTTATCAACTGTTCGGACGCTGTAGAGATATTACTGTTTTTAATTAAGATTTTTGAAATCTTGGTTTTTTTTAAAGAATCTCTAAGTTCTTTATCAACGGTTCAGACGCTGTAGAGCTATTACTGTTTTTATAAAAGATTTTATAAATCTTGGTTTTTTTAAAAGAATCGCTAACTTCTTTATTAAGGGTTCAGCCGCTGTAGAGCTAGTACTGTTTTTAACAAAGATTTAAGAAATCTCCGTTTTTTTAAAAGAATCGCTAAGTTCTTTATCAACGGTTCAGACGCTGTAGAGCTTTTACTGTTTTTAACCAAGATTCTGGGAATCTTGGTTTTTTTAAAAGAATCGCTAAGTTCTTTATCAAGGGTTCGGACGCTGTAGAGCTATTACTGTTTTTATAAAAGATTTTATAAATCTTGGTTTTTTTAAAAGAATCGCTAACTTCTTTATTAAGGGTTCAGCCGCTGTAGAGCTAGTACTGTTTTTAACAAAGATTTAAGAAATCTCCGTTTTTTTAAAAGAATCGCTAAGTTCTTTATCAACGGTTCAGACGCTGTAGAGCTTTTACTGTTTTTAACAAAGACTTAAGAAATCTTGGTTTTTTCAAAAGAATCGCTAAGTTCTTTATCAACGGTTCAGACGCTGTAGAGCTATTACTGTTTTTAACCAAGATTCTGGGAATCTTGGTTTTTTTAAAAGAATCGCTAAGTTCTTTATCAAGGGTTCGAACGCTGTAGAGATATTACTGTTTTTAACCAAGATTCTGGAATTCTTGGTTTTTTTAAAAGAATCGCTAAGTTCCTTCTCAACGGTTCAACCGCTGAAGAGCTATTACTGTTTTTAACCAGGATTCTGGAAATCTTGGTTTTTTTTAAGGAATCGCTAACTTCTTTATTAAGGGTTCAGCCGCTGTAGAGCTAGAACTGTTTTTAACAAAGATTTAAGAAATCTACGTTTTTTTAAAAGAATTGCTAAGTTCTTTATCAACGGTTCAGACGCTGTAGAGCTATTACTGTTTTTAACCAAGATTCTGGGAATCTTGGTTTTTTTAAAAGAATCGCTAAGTTCTTTATCAAGGGTTCGGACGCTGTAGAGATATTACTGTTTTTAACCAAGATTCTGGAATTCTTGGTTTTTTTAAAAGAATCGCTAAGTTCCTTATCAACGGTTCAACCGCTGAAGAGCTATTACTGTTTTTAACCAGGATTCTGGAAATCTTGGTTTTTTTTAAGGAATCGCTAACTTCTTTATTAAGGGTTCAGCCGCTGTAGAGATATTACTGTTTTTAACCAAGATTCTGGAATTCTTGGTTTTTTTAAAAGAATCGCTAAGTTCCTTATCAACGGTTTAACCGCTGTAGAGCTATTACTGTTTTTAACAAAGATTTAAGAAATCTTGGTTTTTTTTAAAAGAATCGCCTAGTTCTTTATCAACGGTTCAGACGCTGTAGAGATTTTACTGTTTTTAACCAGGATTTTGGAAATCTTGGTTTTTTTAATAGAATCGCTAAGTTCTTTTTCAAGGGCTCAGACGCTGTAGAGATGTTACTGTTTTTAACCAAGATTCTGGAATTCTTAGTTTTTTTTAAAGAATCGCTAAGTTCCTTATCAACGGTTCAGACGCTGTAGAGCTATTACTGTTTTTAACCAGGATTCTGGAAATCTTGGTTTTTTTAAAAGAATCGCAAAGTTCCTTATTAACGGTTCAACCGCTGTAGAGCGATTACTGTTTTTAACAAAAATTTAAGAAATCTTGGTTTTTTCAAAAGAATCGCTAAGTTCTTTATCAATGGTTTAGACGCTGTAGAGCTATTACTGTTTTTAACAAGGATTTAAGAAATCTTGGTTTTTTCAAAAGAATCGCTAACTTCTTCATCAACGGTTCAGACGCTGTAGAGCTATTACTGTTTTTAACCAAGATTCTGGGAATCTTGGTTTTTTTAAAAGAATCGCTAAGTTCTTTATCAACGGTTCGGACGCTGTAGAGATATTACTGTTTTTAACCAAGATTCTGGAATTCTTGGTTTTTTTAAAAGAATCGCTAAGTTCCTTCTCAACGGTTCAACCGCTGAAGAGCTATTACTGTTTTTAACCAGGATTCTGGAAATCTTGGTTTTTTTTAAGGAATCGCTAACTTCTTTATTAAGGGTTCAGCCGCTGTAGAGCTAGAACTGTTTTTAACAAAGATTTAAGAAATCTACGTTTTTTTAAAAGAATTGCTAAGTTCCTTATCAACGGTTCAGACGCTGTAGAGCTATTACTGTTTTTAACCAAGATTCTGGGAATCTTGGTTTTTTTAAAAGAATCGCTAAGTTCTTTATCAAGGGTTCGGACGCTGTAGAGATATTACTGTTTTTAACCAAGATTCTGGAATTCTTGGTTTTTTTAAAAGAATCGCTAAGTTCCTTATCAACGGTTCAACCGCTGAAGAGCTATTACTGTTTTTAACCAGGATTCTGGAAATCTTGGTTTTTTTTAAGGAATCGCTAACTTCTTTATTAAGGGTTCAGCCGCTGTAGAGCTAGAACTGTTTTTAACAAAGATTTAAGAAATCTCCGTTTTTTTAAAAGAATCGCTAAGTTCTTTATCAACGGTTCAGACGCTGTAGAGCTATTACTGTTTTTAACAAAAATTTAAGAAATCTTGGTTTTTTCAAAAGAATCGCTAAGTTCTTTATCAATGGTTTAGACGCTGTAGAGCTATTACTGTTTTTAACAAGGATTTAAGAAATCTTGGTTTTTTCAAAAGAATCGCTAACTTCTTCATCAACGGTTCAGACGCTGTAGAGCTATTACTGTTTTTAACCAAGATTCTGGGAATCTTGGTTTTTTTAAAAGAATCGCTAAGTTCTTTATCAACGGTTCGGACGCTGTAGAGATATTACTGTTTTTAACCAAGATTCTGGAATTCTTGGTTTTTTTAAAAGAATCGCTAAGTTCCTTCTCAACGGTTCAACCGCTGAAGAGCTATTACTGTTTTTAACCAGGATTCTGGAAATCTTGGTTTTTTTTAAGGAATCGCTAACTTCTTTATTAAGGGTTCAGCCGATGTAGAGCTAGAACTGTTTTTAACAAAGATTTAAGAAATCTACGTTTTTTTAAAAGAATTGCTAAGTTCTTTATCAACGGTTCAGACGCTGTAGAGCTATTACTGTTTTTAACCAAGATTCTGGGAATCTTGGTTTTTTTAAAAGAATCGCTAAGTTCTTTATCAAGGGTTCGGACGCTGTAGAGATATTACTGTTTTTAACCAAGATTCTGGAATTCTTGGTTTTTTTAAAAGAATCGCTAAGTTCCTTATCAACGGTTCAACCGCTGAAGAGCTATTACTGTTTTTAACCAGGATTCTGGAAATCTTGGTTTTTTTTAAGGAATCGCTAACTTCTTTATTAAGGGTTCAGCCGCTGTAGAGCTAGAACTGTTTTTAACAAAGATTTAAGAAATCTCCGTTTTTTTAAAAGAATCGCTAAGTTCTTTATCAACGGTTCAGACGCTGTAGAGCTATTACTGTTTTTATAAAAGATTTTATAAATCTTGGTTTTTTTAAAAGAATCGCTAACTTCTTTATTAACGGTTCGGACGCTGTAGAGATATTACTGTTTTTAACCAAGATTCTGGAATTCTTGGTTTTTTTAAAAGAATCGCTAAGTTCCTTATCAACGGTTTAACCGCTGTAGAGCTATTACTGTTTTTAACAAAGATTTAAGAAATCTTGGTTTTTTTTAAAAGAATCGCCTAGTTCTTTATCAACGGTTCAGACGCTGTAGAGATTTTACTGTTTTTAACCAGGATTTTGGAAATCTTGGTTTTTTTAATAGAATCGCTAAGTTCTTTTTCAAGGGCTCAGACGCTGTAGAGATGTTACTGTTTTTAACCAAGATTCTGGAATTCTTAGTTTTTTTTAAAGAATCGCTAAGTTCCTTATCAACGGTTCAGACGCTGTAGAGCTATTACTGTTTTTAACCAGGATTCTGGAAATCTTGGTTTTTTTAAAAGAATCGCAAAGTTCCTTATTAACGGTTCAACCGCTGTAGAGCGATTACTGTTTTTAATCAGGATTCTGGAAATCTTGGTTTTTTTAAAAGAATCGCTAAGTTCTTTATCAACGGTTCAGACGCTGTAGAGCTAGTACTGTTTTTAACAAAGATTTAAGAAATCTCCGTTTTTTTAAAAGAATCGCTAAGTTATTTATCAACGGTTCAGCCGCTGTAGAGCTATTACTGTTTTTAACAAAAATTTAAGAAATCTTGGTTTTTTCAAAAGAATCGCTAAGTTCTTTATCAACGGTTTAGACGCTGTAGAGCTATTACTGTTTTTAACCAGGATTCTGGAAATCTTGGTTTTTTTATAAGAATCGCTAACTTCTTTATTAACGGTTCTGCCGCTGTAGAGCTATTACTGTTTTTAACAAGGATTTAAGAAATCTTGGTTTTTTCAAAAGAATCGCTAACTTCTTCATCAACGGTTCAGACGTTGTAGAGCTATTACTGTTTTTAACCAAGATTCTGGGAATCTTGGTTTTTTTAAAAGAATCGCTAAGTTCTTTATCAACGGTTCGGACGCTGTAGAGATATTACTGTTTTTAACCAAGATTCTGGAATTCTTGGTTTTTTTAAAAGAATCGCTAAGTTCCTTCTCAACGGTTCAACCGCTGAAGAGCTATTACTGTTTTTAACCAGGATTCTGGAAATCTTGGTTTTTTTTAAGGAATCGCTAACTTCTTTATTAAGGGTTCAGCCGCTGTAGAGCTAGAACTGTTTTTAACAAAGATTTAAGAAATCTACGTTTTTTTAAAAGAATTGCTAAGTTCTTTATCAACGGTTCAGACGCTGTAGAGCTATTACTGTTTTTAACCAAGATTCTGGGAATCTTGGTTTTTTTAAAAGAATCGCTAAGTTCTTTATCAACGGTTCAGACGCTGTAGAGCTAGTACTGTTTTTAACAAAGATTTAAGAAATCTCCGTTTTTTTAAAAGAATCGCTAAGTTATTTATCAACGGTTCAGCCGCTGTAGAGCTATTACTGTTTTTAACAAAAATTTAAGAAATCTTGGTTTTTTCAAAAGAATCGCTAAGTTCTTTATCAACGGTTTAGACGCTGTAGAGCTATTACTGTTTTTAACTAGGATTCTGGAAATCTTGGTTTTTTTATAAGAATCGCTAACTTCTTTATTAACGGTTCTGCCGCTGTAGAGCTATTACTGTTTTTAACAAGGATTTAAGAAATCTTGGTTTTTTCAAAAGAATCGCTAACTTCTTCATCAACGGTTCAGACGCTGTAGAGCTATTACTGTTTTTAACCAAGATTCTGGGAATCTTGGTTTTTTTAAAAGAATCGCTAAGTTCTTTATCAACGGTTCGGACGCTGTAGAGATATTACTGTTTTTAATTAAGATTTTTGAAATCTTGGTTTTTTTAAAAGAATCTCTAAGTTCTTTATCAACGGTTCAGACGCTGTAGAGCTATTACTGTTTTTATAAAAGATTTTATAAATCTTGGTTTTTTTAAAAGAATCGCTAACTTCTTTATTAAGGGTTCAGCCGCTGTAGAGCTAGTACTGTTTTTAACAAAGATTTAAGAAATCTCCGTTTTTTTAAAAGAATCGCTAAGTTCTTTATCAACGGTTCAGACGCTGTAGAGCTTTTACTGTTTTTAACAAAGACTTAAGAAATCTTGGTTTTTTCAAAAGAATCGCTAAGTTCTTTATCAACGGTTCAGACGCTGTAGAGCTATTACTGTTTTTAACCAAGATTCTGGAAATCTTGGTTTTTTTAAAAGAATCGCTAACTTCTTTATTAACGGTTCGGACGCTGTAGAGATATTACTGTTTTTAACCAAGATTCTGGAATTCTTGGTTTTTATAAAAGAATCGCTAAGTTCCTTATCAACGGTTCAACCGCTGAAGAGCTATTACTGTTTTTAACCAGGATTCTCGAAATCTTGGTTTTTTTTAAGGAATCCCTAACATCTTTATTAAGGGTTCAGCCGCTGTAGAGCTAGAACTGTTTTTAACAAAGATTTAAGAAATCTCCGTTTTTTTAAAAGAATCGCTAAGTTCTTTATCAACGGTTCAGACGCTGTAGAGCTATTACTGTTTTTAACCAAGATTCTGGGAATCTTGGTTTTTTTAAAAGAATTGCTAAGTTCTTTATCAAGGGTTCGGACGCTGTAGAGATATTACTGTTTTTAACCAAGATTCTGGAATTCTTGGTTTTTTTAAAAGAATCGCTAAGTTCCTTATCAACGGTTCAACCGCTGAAGAGCTATTACTGTTTTTAACCAGGATTCAGGAAATCTTGGTTTTTTTTAAGGAATCGCTAACTTCTTTATTAAGGGTTCAGCCGCTGTAGAGCGAGAACTGTTTTTAACAAAGATTTAAGAAATCTCCGTTTTTTTAAAAGAATCGCTAAGTTCTTTATCAACGGTTCAGACGCTGTAGAGCTATTACTGTTTTTAACCAAGATTCTGGGAATCTTGGTTTTTTTTAAAAGAATCGCTAAGTTCTTTATCAAGGGTTCGGACGCTGTAGAGATATTACTGTTTTTAACCAAGATTCTGGAATTCTTGGTTTTTTTAAAAGAATCGCTAAGTTCCTTATCAACGGTTCAACCGCTGAAGAGCTATTACTGTTTTTAACCAGGATTCTGGAAATCTTGGTTTTTTTTAAGGAATCGCTAACTTCTTTATTAAGGGTTCAGCCGCTGTAGAGCTAGAACTGTTTTTAACAAAGATTTAAGAAATCTCCGTTTTTTTAAAAGAATCGCTAAGTTCTTTATCAACGGTTCAGACGCTGTAGAGCTATTACTGTTTTTAACCAAGATTCTGGGAATCTTGGTTTTTTTAAAAGAATCGCTAAGTTCTTTATCAAGGGTTGGGACGCTGTAGAGATATTACTGTTTTTAACCAAGATTCTGGAATTCTTGGTTTTTTTAAAAGAATCTCTAAGTTCTTTATCAACGGTTCAGACGCTGTAGAGCTATTACTGTTTTTATAAAAGATTTTATAAATCTTGGTTTTTTTAAAAGAATCGCTAACTTCTTTATTAAGGGTTCAGCCGCTGTAGAGCTAGTACTGTTTTTAACAAAGATTTAAGAAATCTCCGTTTTTTTAAAAGAATCGCTAAGTTCTTTATCAACGGTTCAGACGCTGTAGAGCTTTTACTGTTTTTAACAAAGACTTAAGAAATCTTGGTTTTTTCAAAAGAATCGCTAAGTTCTTTATCAACGGTTCAGACGCTGTAGAGCTATAACTGTTTTTAACCAAGATTCTGGAAATCTTGGTTTTTTTAAAAGAATCGCTAACTTCTTTATTAACGGTTCAGACACTGTAGAGATATTACTGTTTTTAACCAAGATTCTGGAATTCTTGGTTTTTATAAAAGAATCGCTAAGTTCCTTATCAACGGTTCAACCGCTGAAGAGCTATTACTGTTTTTAACCAGGATTCTCGAAATCTTGGTTTTTTTTAAGGAATCCCTAACATCTTTATTAAGGGTTCAGCCGCTGTAGAGCTAGAACTGTTTTTAACAAAGATTTAAGAAATCTCCGTTTTTTTAAAAGAATCGCTAAGTTCTTTATCAACGGTTCAGACGCTGTAGAGCTATTACTGTTTTTAACAAAGATTCTGGGAATCTTGGTTTTTTTAAAAGAATTGCTAAGTTCTTTATCAAGGGTTCGGACGCTGTAGAGATATTACTGCTTTTAACCAAGATTCTGGAATTCTTGGTTTTTTTAAAAGAATCGCTAAGTTCCTTATCAACGGTTCAACCGCTGAAGAGCTATTACTGTTTTTAACCAGGATTCAGGAAATCTTGGTTTTTTTTAAGGAATCGCTAACTTCTTTATTAAGGGTTCAGCCGCTGTAGAGCGAGAACTGTTTTTAACAAAGATTTAAGAAATCTCCGTTTTTTTAAAAGAATCGCTAAGTTCTTTATCAACGGTTCAGACGCTGTAGAGCTATTACTGTTTTTAACCAAGATTCTGGGAATCTTGGTTTTTTTAAAAGAATCGCTAAGTTCTTTATCAAGGGTTCGGACGCTGTAGAGATATTACTGTTTTTAACCAAGATTCTGGAATTCTTGGTTTTTTTAAAAGAATCGCTAAGTTCCTTATCAACGGTTCAACCGCTGAAGAGCTATTACTGTTTTTAACCAGGATTCTGGAAATCTTGGTTTTTTTTAAGGAATCGCTAACTTCTTTATTAAGGGTTCAGCCGCTGTAGAGCTAGAACTGTTTTTAACAAAGATTTAAGAAATCTCCGTTTTTTTAAAAGAATCGCTAAGTTCTTTATCAAGGGTTCGGACGCTGTAGAGATATTACTGTTTTTAACCAAGATTCTGGAATTCTTGGTTTTTTTAAAAGAATCGCTAAGTTCCTTATCAACGGTTCAACCGCTGAAGAGCTATTACTGTTTTTAACCAGGATTCTGGAAATCTTGGTTTTTTTTAAGGAATCGCTAACTTCTTTATTAAGGGTTCAGCCGCTGTAGAGCTAGAACTGTTTTTAACAAAGATTTAAGAAATCTCCGTTTTTTTAAAAGAATCGCTAAGTTCTTTATCAACGGTTCAGACGCTGTAGAGCTATTACTGTTTTTAACCAAGATTCTGGGAATCTTGGTTTTTTTAAAAGAATCGCTAAGTTCTTTATCAAGGGTTCGGACGCTGTAGAGATATTACTGTTTTTAACCAAGATTCTGGAATTCTTGGTTTTTTTAAAAGAATCGCTAAGTTCCTTATCAACGGTTCAACCGCTGAAGAGCTATTACTGTTTTTAACCAGGATTCTGGAAATCTTGGTTTTTTTTAAGGAATCGCTAACTTCTTTATTAAGGGTTCAGCCGCTGTAGAGCTAGAACTGTTTTTAACAAAGATTTAAGAAATCTCCGTTTTTTTAAAAGAATCGCTAAGTTCTTTATCAACGGTGCAGACGCTGTAGAGCTATTACTGTTTTTAACCAAGATTCTGGGAATCTTGGTTTTTTTAAAAGAATCGCTAAGTTCTTTATCAAGGGTTCGGACGCTGTAGAAATATTACTGTTTTTAACCAAGATTCTGGAATTCTTGGTTTTTTTTAAAAGAATCGCTAAGTTCCTTATCAACGGTTCAACCGCTGTAGAGCTATTACTGTTTTTAACCAGGATTCTGGAAAACTTGGTTTTTTTAAAGGAGTCGCTAACTTCTTTATTAGGGGTTCAG
>JAZKLR010000786.1:0-93638 GCA_037103525.1 Ganaspis brasiliensis
CGTGTTTCTAGCTCTAATTTCAAACTTTTTCATATATTAACGAACAAAATTGTACAAAAATTAAGCGATTTTGCGTTACATTCAAATTGTCAAAAAATGAATATTTAGTCAATTTTTACCTTGCCAGAAAAATGTAGCAATATGCACTAAAAAATTTTCAGCAAAATATCAAGTATTTTTCGTGTTTCTAGATCTAATTTCAAACTTTTTCATATATTACCAAACAAAATTGTACAAAAATTAAGCGACTGCGCGTTACATTCAAATTGTCAAAAAATGAATATTTAGTCAATTTTTACCTTGCCAGAAAAATTTGGCAAAATGCACTAAAAACTTTTCAGCCAAATATCAAGTATTTTTCGTGTTTCTAGCTCTAATTTCAAACTTTTTCATATAATAACGAACAAAATTGTACAAAAATTAAGCGACTTTGCGTTACATTCAAATTGTCAAAAAATGAATATTTAGTCAATTTTTACCTTGCCAGAAAAATGTGGCAAAATGCACTAAAAAATTTTCAGCAAAATATCAAGTATTTTTCGTGTTTCTAGATCTAATTTCAAACTTTTTCATATATTACCAAACAAAATTGTACAAAAATTAAGCGACTGCGCGTTACATTCAAATTGTCAAAAAATGAATATTTAGTCAATTTTTACCTTGCCAGAAAAATTTGGCAAAATGCACTAAAAAATTTTCAGCCAAATATCAATTATTTTCTGTGTTTCTAGATCTAATTTTAAACTTTCTCATATATTAACAAACAAAATTGTACAAAAATTAACCCAGTGCGCATTAGTTTCAACTTGTCAAAAATTAAAATTCCATCAATTTTCGCCTTGACAGAAAAATTTGGCAAAATACACTAAAAAATTTTAAGCCGAATATCAAGTATTTTTCGTGTTTCTAGATCTAATTTCAAACTTTTTAATATATTAACGAACAATATTGTACAAAAATTAAGCAACTGCGCGTTACATTCAAATTGTCAAAAAATGAAAATTTAGTCAATTTTTGCCTTGCCAGAAAAATTTGGCAAAATACACTAAAAAATTTTCAGCCAAATATCATGTATTTTCCGTGTTTCTAGACCTATTTTCAAACTTTTTCATATATTAACGAACAAAATTGTACAAAAATTAAGCGACTGCGCGTTACATTCAAATTGTCAAAAAATGAATATTTAGTCAATTTTTACCTTGCCAGAAAAATTTTGGCAAATTACACTAAAAAATTTTAAGCCAAATATCAAGTATTTTTCGTGTTTCTAGCTCTAATTTCAAACTTTTTCATATATTAACGAACAAAATTGTACAAAAATTAAGCGACTTTGCGTTACATTCAAATTGTCAAAAAATGAATATTTAGTCAATTTTTACCTTGCCAGAAAAATGTGGCAAAATGCACTAAAAAATTTTCAGCCAAATATCAAGTATTTTTCGTGTTTCTAGATCTAATTTCAAACTTTTTCATATATTACCAAACAAAATTGTACAAAAATTAAGCGACTGCGCGTTACATTCAAATTGTCAAAAAATGAATATTTAGTCAATTTTTACCTTGCCAGAAAAATTTGGCAAAATGCACTAAAAAATTTTCAGCCAAATATCAATTATTTTCCGTGTTTCTAGATCTAATTTCAAACTTTCTCATATATTAACAAACAAAATTGTACAAAAATTAACCCAGTGCGCATTAGTTTCAACTTGTCAAAAATTAAAATTCCATCAATTTTCGCCTTGACAGAAAAATTTGGCAAAATACACTAAAAAATTTTAAGCCAAATATCAAGTATTTTTCGTGTTTCTAGATCTAATTTCAAACTTTTTAATATATTAACGAACAATATTGTACAAAAATTAAGCGACTTTGCGTTACATTCAAATTGTCAAAAAATGAATATTTAGTCAATTTTTACCTTGCCAGAAAAATTTGGCAAAATACACTAAAAAATTTTCAGCCAAATATCAATTATTTTCCGTGTTTCTAGATTTAATTTCAAAATTTTTCATATATTAACGAACAAAACTGTAGAAAAATTAAGCGACTGCGCGTTACATTCAAATTGTCAAAAAATGAAAATTTAGTCAATTTTTGCCTTGCCAGAAAAATTTGGCAAAATACACTAAAAAATTTTCAGCCAAATATCAATTATTTTCCGTGTTTCTAGATCTAATTTCAAACTTTTTCATATATTAACGAACAAAATTGTACAAAAATTAAGCGACTGCGCGTTACATTCAAATTGTCAAAAAATGAATATTTAGTCAATTTTTACCTTGCCAGTAAAATTTGGCAAAATACACTAAAAAATTTTAAGCCAAATATCAAGTATTTTTCGTGTTTCTAGCTCTAATTTCAAACTTTTTCATATATTAACGAACAAAATTGTACAAAAATTAAGCGATTTTGCGTTACATTCAAATTGTCAAAAAATGAATATTTAGTCAATTTTTACCTTGCCAGAAAAATGTGGCAAAATGCACTAAAAAATTTTCAGCAAAATATCAAGTATTTTTCGTGTTTCTAGATCTAATTTCAAACTTTTTCATATATTACCAAACAAAATTGTACAAAAATTAAGCGACTGCGCGTTACATTCAAATTGTCAAAAAATGAATATTTAGTCAATTTTTACCTTGCCAGAAAAATGTGGCAAAATGCACTAAAAAATTTTCAGCCAAATATCAAGTATTCTTCGTGTTTCTAGATCTAATTTCAAACTTTTTCATATATTACCAAACAAAATTGTACAAAAATTAAGCGACTGCGCGTTACATTCAAATTGTCAAAAAATGAATATTTAGTCAATTTTTACCTTGCCAGAAAAATTTGGCAAAATGCACTAAAAAATTTTCAGCCAAATATCAATTATTTTCCGTGTTTCTAGATCTAATTTCAAACTTTCTCATATATTAACAAACAAAATTGTACAAAAATTAACCCAGTGCGCATTAGTTTCAACTTGTCAAAAATTAAAATTCCATCAATTTTCGCCTTGACAGAAAAATTTGGCAAAATACACTAAAAAATTTTAAGCCAAATATCAAGTATTTTTCGTGTTTCTAGATCTAATTTCAAACTTTTTAATATATTAACGAACAATATTGTACAAAAATTAAGCGACTTTGCGTTACATTCAAATTGTCAAAAAATGAATATTTAGTCAATTTTTACCTTGCCAGAAAAATTTGGCAAAATACACTAAAAAATTTTCAGCCAAATATCAATTATTTTCCGTGTTTCTAGATTTAATTTCAAAATTTTTCATATATTAACGAACAAAACTGTAGAAAAATAAGGCGACTGCGCGTTTCATTCAAATTGTCAAAAAATGAAAATTTAGTCAATTTTTGCCTTGCCAGAAAAATTTGGCAAAATACACTAAATAATTTTCAGCCAAATATCAATTATTTTCCGTGTTTCTAAATCTAATTTCAAACTTTTTCATATATTAACGAACAAAATTGTACAAAAATTAAGCGACTGCGCGTTACATTCAAATTGTCAAAAAATGAATATTTAGTCAATTTTTACCTTGCCAGAAAAATTTTGGCAAAATACACTAAAAAATTTTAAGCCAAATATCAAGTATTTTTCGTGTTTCTAGCTCTAATTTCAAACTTTTTCATATATTAACGAACAAAATTGTACAAAAATTAAGCGACTTTGCGTTACATTCAAATTGTCAAAAAATGAATATTTAGTCAATTTTTACCTTGCCAGTAAAATTTGTCAAAATACACTAAAAAATTTTCAGCCAAATATCAACTATTTTCCGTGTTTCTAGATCTAATTTCAAACTTTTTTATATATTAACGAACAACATTGTACAAAAATTAAGCGACTGCGCGTTACATTCAAATTGTCAAAAAATGAATATTTAGTCAATTTTTACCTTGCCAGAAAAATTTTGGCAAAATACACTAAAAAATTTTAAGCCAAATATCAAGTATTTTTCGTGTTTCTAGCTCTAATTTCAAACTTTTTCATATATTAACGAACAAAATTGTACAAAAATTAAGCGATTTTGCGTTACATTCAAATTGTCAAAAAATGAATATTTAGTCAATTTTTACCTTGCCAGAAAAATGTGGCAAAATGCACTAAAAAATTTTCAGCAAAATATCAAGTATTTTTCGTGTTTCTAGATCTAATTTCAAACTTTTTCATATATTACCAAACAAAATTGTACAAAAATTAAGCGACTGCGCGTTACATTCAAATTGTCAAAAAATGAATATTTAGTCAATTTTTACCTTGCCAGAAAAATGTGGCAAAATGCACTAAAAAATTTTCAGCCAAATATCAAGTATTCTTCGTGTTTCTAGATCTAATTTCAAACTTTTTCATATATTACCAAACAAAATTGTACAAAAATTAAGCGACTGCGCGTTACATTCAAATTGTCAAAAAATGAATATTTAGTCAATTTTTACCTTGCCAGAAAAATTTGGCAAAATGCACTAAAAAATTTTCAGCCAAATATCAATTATTTTCCGTGTTTCTAGATCTAATTTCAAACTTTCTCATATATTAACAAACAAAATTGTACAAAAATTAACCCAGTGCGCATTAGTTTCAACTTGTCAAAAATTAAAATTCCATCAATTTTCGCCTTGACAGAAAAATTTGGCAAAATACACTAAAAAATTTTAAGCCAAATATCAAGTATTTTTCGTGTTTCTAGATCTAATTTCAAACTTTTTAATATATTAACGAACAATATTGTACAAAAATTAAGCGACTTTGCGTTACATTCAAATTGTCAAAAAATGAATATTTAGTCAATTTTTACCTTGCCAGAAAAATTTGGCAAAATACACTAAAAAATTTTCAGCCAAATATCAATTATTTTCCGTGTTTCTAGATTTAATTTCAAAATTTTTCATATATTAACGAACAAAACTGTAGAAAAATAAGGCGACTGCGCGTTTCATTCAAATTGTCAAAAAATGAAAATTTAGTCAATTTTTGCCTTGCCAGAAAAATTTGGCAAAATACACTAAATAATTTTCAGCCAAATATCAATTATTTTCCGTGTTTCTAAATCTAATTTCAAACTTTTTCATATATTAACGAACAAAATTGTACAAAAATTAAGCGACTGCGCGTTACATTCAAATTGTCAAAAAATGAATATTTAGTCAATTTTTACCTTGCCAGTAAAATTTGTCAAAATACACTAAAAAATTTTCAGCCAAATATCAACTATTTTCCGTGTTTCTAGATCTAATTTCAAACTTTTTCATATATTAACGAACAAAATTGTACAAAAATTAAGCGACTTTGCGTTACATTCAAATTGTCAAAAAATGAATATTTAGTCAATTTTTACCTTGCCAGAAAAATGTGGCAAAATGCACTAAAAAATTTTCAGCCAAATATCAAGTATTCTTCGTGTTTCTAGATCTAATTTCAAACTTTTTCATATATTACCAAACAAAATTGTACAAAAATTAAGCGACTGCGCGTTACATTCAAATTGTCAAAAAATGAATATTTAGTCAATTTTTACCTTGCCAGAAAAATTTGGCAAAATGCACTAAAAAATTTTCAGCCAAATATCAATTATTTTCCGTGTTTCTAGATCTAATTTCAAACTTTCTCATATATTAACAAACAAAATTGTACAAAAATTAACCCAGTGCGCATTAGTTTCAACTTGTCAAAAATTAAAATTCCATCAATTTTCGCCTTGACAGAAAAATTTGGCAAAATACACTAAAAAATTTTAAGCCAAATATCAAGTATTTTTCGTGTTTCTAGATCTAATTTCAAACTTTTTAATATATTAACGAACAATATTGTACAAAAATTAAGCGACTTTGCGTTACATTCAAATTGTCAAAAAATGAATATTTAGTCAATTTTTACCTTGCCAGAAAAATTTGGCAAAATACACTAAAAAATTTTCAGCCAAATATCAATTATTTTCCGTGTTTCTAGATTTAATTTCAAAATTTTTCATATATTAACGAACAAAACTGTAGAAAAATAAGGCGACTGCGCGTTTCATTCAAATTGTCAAAAAATGAAAATTTAGTCAATTTTTGCCTTGCCAGAAAAATTTGGCAAAATACACTAAATAATTTTCAGCCAAATATCAATTATTTTCCGTGTTTCTAGATCTAATTTCAAACTTTTTCATATATTAACGAACAAAATTGTACAAAAATTAAGCGACTGCGCGTTACATTCAAATTGTCAAAAAATGAATATTTAGTCAATTTTTACCTTGCCAGTAAAATTTGTCAAAATACACTAAAAAATTTTCAGCCAAATATCAACTATTTTCCGTGTTTCTAGATCTAATTTCAAACTTTTTTATATATTAACGAACAACATTGTACAAAAATTAAGCGACTGCGCGTTTCATTCAAATTGTCAAAAAATGAAAATTTAGTCAATTTTTGCCTTGCCAGAAAAATTTGGCAAAATACACTAAAAAATTTTCAGCCAAATATCATGTATTTTCCGTGTTTCTAGACCTATTTTCAAACTTTTTCATATATTAACGAACAAAATTGTACAAAACTTAAGCGACTGCGCGTTACATTCAAATTGTCAAAAAATGAATATTTAGTCAATTTTTACCTTGCCAGAAAAATTTTGGCAAAATACACTAAAAAATTTTAAGCCAAATATCAAGTATTTTTCGTGTTTCTAGCTCTAATTTCAAACTTTTTCATATATTAACGAACAAAATTGTACAAAAATTAAGCGACTTTGCGTTACATTCAAATTGTCAAAAAATAAATATTTAGTCAATTTTTACCTTGACAGAAAAATGTGGCAAAATGCACTAAAAAATTTTCAGCCAAATATCAAGTATTTTTCGTGTTTCTAGCTCTAATTTCAAACTTTTTCATATATTAACGAACAAAATTGTACAAAAATTAAGCGACTTTGCGTTACATTCAAATTGTCAAAAAATGAATATTTAGTCAATTTTTACCTTGCCAGAAAAATGTGGCAAAATGCACTAAAAAATTTTCAGCCAAATATCAAGTATTTTCCGTGTTTCTAGACCTAATTTCAAACTTTTTCATATATTAACAAACAAAATTGTACAAAAATTAAGCGACTACGCGTTACATTCAAATTGTCAAAAAATAAATATTTAGTCTATTTTTACCTTGCCAGAAAAATTTTGGCAAAATACACTAAAAAATTTTAAGCCAAATATCAAGTATTTTTCGTGTTTCTAGCTCTAATTTCAAACTTTTTCATATATTAACGAACAAAATTGTACAAAAATTAAGCGATTTTGCGTTACATTCAAATTGTCAAAAAATGAATATTTAGTCAATTTTCGCCTTGACAGAAAAATTTGGCAAAATACACTAAAAAATTTTAAGCCAAATATCAAGTATTTTTCGTGTTTCTAGATCTAATTTCAAACTTTTTAATATATTAACGAACAATATTGTAGAAAAATTAAGCGACTGCGCGTTACATTCAAATTGTCAAAAAATGAATATTTAGTCAATTTTTACCTTGCCAGAAAAATTTGGCAAAATACACTAAAAAATTTTCAGCCAAATATCAATTATTTTCCGTGTTTCTAGATTTAATTTTAAAATTTTTCATATATTAACGAACAAAACTGTAGAAAAATTAAGCGACTGCGCGTTACATTCAAATTGTCAAAAAATGAATATTTAGTCAATTTTTACCTTGCCAGAAAAATTTTGGCAAAATACACTAAAAAATTTTAAGCCAAATATCAAGTATTTTTCGTGTTTCTAGCTCTAATTTCAAACTTTTTCATATATTAACGAACAAAATTGTACAAAAATTAAGCGATTTTGCGTTACATTCAAATTGTCAAAAAATGAATATTTAGTCAATTTTTACCTTGCCAGAAAAATGTGGCAAAATGCACTAAAAAATTTTCAGCAAAATATCAAGTATTTTTCGTGTTTCTAGATCTAATTTCAAACTTTTTCATATATTACCAAACAAAATTGTACAAAAATTAAGCGACTGCGCGTTACATTCAAATTGTCAAAAAATGAATATTTAGTCAATTTTTACCTTGCCAGAAAAATTTGGCAAAATGCACTAAAAAATTTTCAGCCAAATATCAATTATTTTCCGTGTTTCTAGATCTAATTTCAAACTTTCTCATATATTAACAAACAAAATTGTACAAAAATTAACCCAGTGCGCATTAGTTTCAACTTGTCAAAAATTAAAATTCCATCAATTTTCGCCTTGACAGAAAAATTTGGCAAAATACACTAAAAAATTTTAAGCCAAATATCAAGTATTTTTCGTGTTTCTAGATCTAATTTCAAACTTTTTAATATATTAACGAACAATATTGTACAAAAATTAAGCGACTTTGCGTTACATTCAAATTGTCAAAAAATGAATATTTAGTCAATTTTTACCTTGCCAGAAAAATTTGGCAAAATACACTAAAAAATTTTCAGCCAAATATCAATTATTTTCCGTGTTTCTAGATTTAATTTCAAAATTTTTCATATATTAACGAACAAAACTGTAGAAAAATAAGGCGACTGCGCGTTTCATTCAAATTGTCAAAAAATGAAAATTTAGTCAATTTTTGCCTTGCCAGAAAAATTTGGCAAAATACACTAAATAATTTTCAGCCAAATATCAATTATTTTCCGTGTTTCTAAATCTAATTTCAAACTTTTTCATATATTAACGAACAAAATTGTACAAAAATTAAGCGACTGCGCGTTACATTCAAATTGTCAAAAAATGAATATTTAGTCAATTTTTACCTTGCCAGTAAAATTTGTCAAAATACACTAAAAAATTTTCAGCCAAATATCAACTATTTTCCGTGTTTCTAGATCTAATTTCAAACTTTTTCATATATTAACGAACAAAATTGTACAAAAATTAAGCGACTTTGCGTTACATTCAAATTGTCAAAAAATGAATATTTAGTCAATTTTTACCTTGCCAGAAAAATGTGGCAAAATGCACTAAAAAATTTTCAGCCAAATATCAAGTATTCTTCGTGTTTCTAGATCTAATTTCAAACTTTTTCATATATTACCAAACAAAATTGTACAAAAATTAAGCGACTGCGCGTTACATTCAAATTGTCAAAAAATGAATATTTAGTCAATTTTTACCTTGCCAGAAAAATTTGGCAAAATGCACTAAAAAATTTTCAGCCAAATATCAATTATTTTCCGTGTTTCTAGATCTAATTTCAAACTTTCTCATATATTAACAAACAAAATTGTACAAAAATTAACCCAGTGCGCATTAGTTTCAACTTGTCAAAAATTAAAATTCCATCAATTTTCGCCTTGACAGAAAAATTTGGCAAAATACACTAAAAAATTTTAAGCCAAATATCAAGTATTTTTCGTGTTTCTAGATCTAATTTCAAACTTTTTAATATATTAACGAACAATATTGTACAAAAATTAAGCGACTTTGCGTTACATTCAAATTGTCAAAAAATGAATATTTAGTCAATTTTTACCTTGCCAGAAAAATTTGGCAAAATACACTAAAAAATTTTCAGCCAAATATCAATTATTTTCCGTGTTTCTAGATTTAATTTCAAAATTTTTCATATATTAACGAACAAAACTGTAGAAAAATAAGGCGACTGCGCGTTTCATTCAAATTGTCAAAAAATGAAAATTTAGTCAATTTTTGCCTTGCCAGAAAAATTTGGCAAAATACACTAAATAATTTTCAGCCAAATATCAATTATTTTCCGTGTTTCTAGATCTAATTTCAAACTTTTTCATATATTAACGAACAAAATTGTACAAAAATTAAGCGACTGCGCGTTACATTCAAATTGTCAAAAAATGAATATTTAGTCAATTTTTACCTTGCCAGTAAAATTTGTCAAAATACACTAAAAAATTTTCAGCCAAATATCAACTATTTTCCGTGTTTCTAGATCTAATTTCAAACTTTTTTATATATTAACGAACAACATTGTACAAAAATTAAGCGACTGCGCGTTTCATTCAAATTGTCAAAAAATGAAAATTTAGTCAATTTTTGCCTTGCCAGAAAAATTTGGCAAAATACACTAAAAAATTTTAAGCCAAATATCAAGTATTTTTCGTGTTTCTAGATCTAATTTCAAACTTTTTAATATATTAACGAACAATATTGTACAAAAATTAAGCGACTTTGCGTTACATTCAAATTGTCAAAAAATGAATATTTAGTCAATTTTTACCTTGCCAGAAAAATTTGGCAAAATACACTAAAAAATTTTCAGCCAAATATCAATTATTTTCCGTGTTTCTAGATTTAATTTCAAAATTTTTCATATATTAACGAACAAAACTGTAGAAAAATAAGGCGACTGCGCGTTTCATTCAAATTGTCAAAAAATGAAAATTTAGTCAATTTTTGCCTTGCCAGAAAAATTTGGCAAAATACACTAAATAATTTTCAGCCAAATATCAATTATTTTCCGTGTTTCTAGATCTAATTTCAAACTTTTTCATATATTAACGAACAAAATTGTACAAAAATTAAGCGACTGCGCGTTACATTCAAATTGTCAAAAAATGAATATTTAGTCAATTTTTACCTTGCCAGTAAAATTTGTCAAAATACACTAAAAAATTTTCAGCCAAATATCAACTATTTTCCGTGTTTCTAGATCTAATTTCAAACTTTTTTATATATTAACGAACAACATTGTACAAAAATTAAGCGACTGCGCGTTTCATTCAAATTGTCAAAAAATGAAAATTTAGTCAATTTTTGCCTTGCCAGAAAAATTTGGCAAAATACACTAAAAAATTTTCAGCCAAATATCATGTATTTTCCGTGTTTCTAGACCTATTTTCAAACTTTTTCATATATTAACGAACAAAATTGTACAAAACTTAAGCGACTGCGCGTTACATTCAAATTGTCAAAAAATGAATATTTAGTCAATTTTTACCTTGCCAGAAAAATTTTGGCAAAATACACTAAAAAATTTTAAGCCAAATATCAAGTATTTTTCGTGTTTCTAGCTCTAATTTCAAACTTTTTCATATATTAACGAACAAAATTGTACAAAAATTAAGCGACTTTGCGTTACATTCAAATTGTCAAAAAATAAATATTTAGTCAATTTTTACCTTGACAGAAAAATGTGGCAAAATGCACTAAAAAATTTTCAGCCAAATATCAAGTATTTTTCGTGTTTCTAGCTCTAATTTCAAACTTTTTCATATATTAACGAACAAAATTGTACAAAAATTAAGCGACTTTGCGTTACATTCAAATTGTCAAAAAATGAATATTTAGTCAATTTTTACCTTGCCAGAAAAATGTGGCAAAATGCACTAAAAAATTTTCAGCCAAATATCAAGTATTTTCCGTGTTTCTAGACCTAATTTCAAACTTTTTCATATATTAACAAACAAAATTGTACAAAAATTAAGCGACTACGCGTTACATTCAAATTGTCAAAAAATAAATATTTAGTCTATTTTTACCTTGCCAGAAAAATTTTGGCAAAATACACTAAAAAATTTTAAGCCAAATATCAAGTATTTTTCGTGTTTCTAGCTCTAATTTCAAACTTTTTCATATATTAACGAACAAAATTGTACAAAAATTAAGCGATTTTGCGTTACATTCAAATTGTCAAAAAATGAATATTTAGTCAATTTTCGCCTTGACAGAAAAATTTGGCAAAATACACTAAAAAATTTTAAGCCAAATATCAAGTATTTTTCGTGTTTCTAGATCTAATTTCAAACTTTTTAATATATTAACGAACAATATTGTAGAAAAATTAAGCGACTGCGCGTTACATTCAAATTGTCAAAAAATGAATATTTAGTCAATTTTTACCTTGCCAGAAAAATTTGGCAAAATACACTAAAAAATTTTCAGCCAAATATCAATTATTTTCCGTGTTTCTAGATTTAATTTTAAAATTTTTCATATATTAACGAACAAAACTGTAGAAAAATTAAGCGACTGCGCGTTACATTCAAATTGTCAAAAAATGAATATTTAGTCAATTTTTACCTTGCCAGAAAAATTTTGGCAAAATACACTAAAAAATTTTAAGCCAAATATCAAGTATTTTTCGTGTTTCTAGCTCTAATTTCAAACTTTTTCATATATTAACGAACAAAATTGTACAAAAATTAAGCGATTTTGCGTTACATTCAAATTGTCAAAAAATGAATATTTAGTCAATTTTTACCTTGCCAGAAAAATGTGGCAAAATGCACTAAAAAATTTTCAGCAAAATATCAAGTATTTTTCGTGTTTCTAGATCTAATTTCAAACTTTTTCATATATTACCAAACAAAATTGTACAAAAATTAAGCGACTGCGCGTTACATTCAAATTGTCAAAAAATGAATATTTAGTCAATTTTTACCTTGCAAGAAAAATTTGGCAAAATGCACTAAAAAATTTTCAGCCAAATATCAAGTATTTTTCGTGTTTCTAGCTCTAATTTCAAACTTTTTCATATATTAACGAACAAAATTGTACAAAAATTAAGCGACTTTGCGTTACATTCAAATTGTCAAAAAATGAATATTTAGTCAATTTTTACCTTGCCAGAAAAATGTGGCAAAATGCACTAAAAAATTTTAAGCCAAATATCAAGTATTTTCCGTGTTTCTAGACCTAATTTCAAACTTTTTCATATATTAACGAACAAAATTGTACAAAAATTAAGCGACTACGCGTTACATTCAAATTGTCAAAAAATAAATATTTAGTCAATTTTTACCTTGCCAGAAAAATTTTGGCAAAATACACTAAAAAATTTTAAGCCAAATATCAAGTATTTTTCGTGTTTCTAGCTCTAATTTCAAACTTTTTCATATATTAACGAACAAAATTGTACAAAAATTAAGCGATTTTGCGTTACATTCAAATTGTCAAAAAATGAATATTTAGTCAATTTTCGCCTTGACAGAAAAATTTGGCAAAATACACTAAAAAATTTTAAGCCAAATATCAAGTATTTTTCGTGTTTCTAGATCTAATTTCAAACTTTTTAATATATTAACGAACAATATTGTACAAAAATTAAGCGACTTTGCGTTACATTCAAATTGTCAAAAAATGAATATTTAGTCAATTTTTACCTTGCCAGAAAAATTTGGCAAAATACACTAAAAAATTTTCAGCCAAATATCAATTATTTTCCGTGTTTCTAGATTTAATTTCAAAATTTTTCATATATTAACGAACAAAACTGTAGAAAAATAAGGCGACTGCGCGTTACATTCAAATTGTCAAAAAATGAAAATTTAGTCAATTTTTGCCTTGCCAGAAAAATTTGGCAAAATACACTAAAAAATTTTCAGCCAAATATCAATTATTTTCCGTGTTTCTAGATCTAATTTCAAACTTTTTCATACATTAACGAACAAAATTGTACAAAAATTAAGCGACTGCGCGTTACATTCAAATTGTCAAAAAATGAATATTTAGTCAATTTTTACCTTGCCAGTAAAATTTGTCAAAATACACTAAAAAATTTTCAGCCAAATATCAACTATTTTCCGTGTTTCTAGATCTAATTTCAAACTTTTTTATATATTAACGAACAACATTGTACAAAAATTAAGCGACTGCGCGTTTCATTCAAATTGTCAAAAAATGAAAATTTAGTCAATTTTTGCCTTGCCAGAAAAATTTGGCAAAATACACTAAAAAATTTTAAGCCAAATATCAAGTATTTTTCGTGTTTCTAGATCTAATTTCAAACTTTTTAATATATTAACGAACAATATTGTAGAAAAATTAAGCGACTGCGCGTTACATTCAAATTGTCAAAAAATGAATATTTAGTCAATTTTTACCTTGCCAGAAAAATTTGGCAAAATACACTAAAAAATTTTCAGCCAAATATCAATTATTTTCCGTGTTTCTAGATTTAATTTTAAAATTTTTCATATATTAACGAACAAAACTGTAGAAAAATTAAGCGACTGCGCGTTACATTCAAATTGTCAAAAAATGAATATTTAGTCAATTTTTACCTTGCCAGAAAAATTTTGGCAAAATACACTAAAAAATTTTAAGCCAAATATCAAGTATTTTTCGTGTTTCTAGCTCTAATTTCAAACTTTTTCATATATTAACGAACAAAATTGTACAAAAATTAAGCGATTTTGCGTTACATTCAAATTGTCAAAAAATGAATATTTAGTCAATTTTTACCTTGCCAGAAAAATGTGGCAAAATGCACTAAAAAATTTTCAGCAAAATATCAAGTATTTTTCGTGTTTCTAGATCTAATTTCAAACTTTTTCATATATTACCAAACAAAATTGTACAAAAATTAAGCGACTGCGCGTTACATTCAAATTGTCAAAAAATGAATATTTAGTCAATTTTTACCTTGCAAGAAAAATTTGGCAAAATGCACTAAAAAATTTTCAGCCAAATATCAAGTATTTTTCGTGTTTCTAGCACTAATTTCAAACTTTTTCATATATTAACGAACAAAATTGTACAAAAATTAAGCGACTTTGCGTTACATTCAAATTGTCAAAAAATGAATATTTAGTCAATTTTTACCTTGCCAGAAAAATGTGGCAAAATGCACTAAAAAATTTTAAGCCAAATATCAAGTATTTTCCGTGTTTCTAGACCTAATTTCAAACTTTTTCATATATTAACGAACAAAATTGTACAAAAATTAAGCGACTACGCGTTACATTCAAATTGTCAAAAAATAAATATTTAGTCAATTTTTACCTTGCCAGAAAAATTTTGGCAAAATACACTAAAAAATTTTAAGCCAAATATCAAGTATTTTTCGTGTTTCTAGCTCTAATTTCAAACTTTTTCATATATTAACGAACAAAATTGTACAAAAATTAAGCGATTTTGCGTTACATTCAAATTGTCAAAAAATGAATATTTAGTCAATTTTCGCCTTGACAGAAAAATTTGGCAAAATACACTAAAAAATTTTAAGCCAAATATCAAGTATTTTTCGTGTTTCTAGATCTAATTTCAAACTTTTTAATATATTAACGAACAATATTGTACAAAAATTAAGCGACTTTGCGTTACATTCAAATTGTCAAAAAATGAATATTTAGTCAATTTTTACCTTGCCAGAAAAATTTGGCAAAATACACTAAAAAATTTTCAGCCAAATATCAATTATTTTCCGTGTTTCTAGATTTAATTTCAAAATTTTTCATATATTAACGAACAAAACTGTAGAAAAATAAGGCGACTGCGCGTTACATTCAAATTGTCAAAAAATGAAAATTTAGTCAATTTTTGCCTTGCCAGAAAAATTTGGCAAAATACACTAAAAAATTTTCAGCCAAATATCAATTATTTTCCGTGTTTCTAGATCTAATTTCAAACTTTTTCATATATTAACGAACAAAATTGTACAAAAATTAAGCGACTGCGCGTTACATTCAAATTGTCAAAAAATGAATATTTAGTCAATTTTTACCTTGCCAGTAAAATTTGTCAAAATACACTAAAAAATTTTCAGCCAAATATCAACTATTTTCCGTGTTTCTAGATCTAATTTCAAACTTTTTTATATATTAACGAACAACATTGTACAAAAATTAAGCGACTGCGCGTTTCATTCAAATTGTCAAAAAATGAAAATTTAGTCAATTTTTGCCTTGCCAGAAAAATTTGGCAAAATACACTAAAAAATTTTCAGCCAAATATCATGTATTTTCCGTGTTTCTAGACCTATTTTCAAACTTTTTCATATATTAACGAACAAAATTGTACAAAACTTAAGCGACTGCGCGTTACATTCAAATTGTCAAAAAATGAATATTTAGTCAATTTTTACCTTGCCAGAAAAATTTTGGCAAAATACACTAAAAAATTTTAAGCCAAATATCAAGTATTTTTCGTGTTTCTAGCTCTAATTTCAAACTTTTTCATATATTAACGAACAAAATTGTACAAAAATTAAGCGACTTTGCGTTACATTCAAATTGTCAAAAAATAAATATTTAGTCAATTTTTACCTTGACAGAAAAATGTGGCAAAATGCACTAAAAAATTTTCAGCCAAATATCAAGTATTTTTCGTGTTTCTAGCTCTAATTTCAAACTTTTTCATATATTAACGAACAAAATTGTACAAAAATTAAGCGACTTTGCGTTACATTCAAATTGTCAAAAAATGAATATTTAGTCAATTTTTACCTTGCCAGAAAAATGTGGCAAAATGCACTAAAAAATTTTCAGCCAAATATCAAGTATTTTCCGTGTTTCTAGACCTAATTTCAAACTTTTTCATATATTAACAAACAAAATTGTACAAAAATTAAGCGACTACGCGTTACATTCAAATTGTCAAAAAATAAATATTTAGTCTATTTTTACCTTGCCAGAAAAATTTTGGCAAAATACACTAAAAAATTTTAAGCCAAATATCAAGTATTTTTCGTGTTTCTAGCTCTAATTTCAAACTTTTTCATATATTAACGAACAAAATTGTACAAAAATTAAGCGATTTTGCGTTACATTCAAATTGTCAAAAAATGAATATTTAGTCAATTTTCGCCTTGACAGAAAAATTTGTCAAAATACACTAAAAAATTTTAAGCCAAATATCAAGTATTTTTCGTGTTTCTAGATCTAATTTCAAACTTTTTAATATATTAACGAACAATATTGTAGAAAAATTAAGCGACTGCGCGTTACATTCAAATTGTCAAAAAATGAATATTTAGTCAATTTTTACCTTGCCAGAAAAATTTGGCAAAATACACTAAAAAATTTTCAGCCAAATATCAATTATTTTCCGTGTTTCTAGATTTAATTTTAAAATTTTTCATATATTAACGAACAAAACTGTAGAAAAATTAAGCGACTGCGCGTTACATTCAAATTGTCAAAAAATGAATATTTAGTCAATTTTTACCTTGCCAGAAAAATTTTGGCAAAATACACTAAAAAATTTTAAGCCAAATATCAAGTATTTTTCGTGTTTCTAGCTCTAATTTCAAACTTTTTCATATATTAACGAACAAAATTGTACAAAAATTAAGCGATTTTGCGTTACATTCAAATTGTCAAAAAATGAATATTTAGTCAATTTTTACCTTGCCAGAAAAATGTGGCAAAATGCACTAAAAAATTTTCAGCAAAATATCAAGTATTTTTCGTGTTTCTAGATCTAATTTCAAACTTTTTCATATATTACCAAACAAAATTGTACAAAAATTAAGCGACTGCGCGTTACATTCAAATTGTCAAAAAATGAATATTTAGTCAATTTTTACCTTGCAAGAAAAATTTGGCAAAATGCACTAAAAAATTTTCAGCCAAATATCAAGTATTTTTCGTGTTTCTAGCTCTAATTTCAAACTTTTTCATATATTAACGAACAAAATTGTACAAAAATTAAGCGACTTTGCGTTACATTTAAATTGTCAAAAAATGAATATTTAGTCAATTTTTACCCTGCCAGAAAAATGTGGCAAAATGCACTAAAAAATTTTAAGCCAAATATCAAGTATTTTCCGTGTTTCTAGACCTAATTTCAAACTTTTTCATATATTAACGAACAAAATTGTACAAAAATTAAGCGACTACGCGTTACATTCAAATTGTCAAAAAATAAATATTTAGTCAATTTTTACCTTGCCAGAAAAATTTTGGCAAAATACACTAAAAAATTTTAAGCCAAATATCAAGTATTTTTCGTGTTTCTAGCTCTAATTTCAAACTTTTTCATATATTAACGAACAAAATTGTACAAAAATTAAGCGATTTTGCGTTACATTCAAATTGTCAAAAAATGAATATTTAGTCAATTTTCGCCTTGACAGAAAAATTTGGGAAAATACACTAAAAATTTTTAAGCCAAATATCAAGTATTTTTCGTGTTTCTAGATCTAATTTCAAACTTTTTAATATATTAACGAACAATATTGTAGAAAAATTAAGCGACTGCGCGTTACATTCAAATTGTCAAAAAATGAATATTTAGTCAATTTTTACCTTGCCAGAAAAATTTGGCAAAATACACTAAAAAATTTTCAGCCAAATATCAATTATTTTCCGTGTTTCTAGATTTAATTTCAAAATTTTTCATATATTAACGAACAAAACTGTAGAAAAATTAAGCGACTGCGCGTTACATTCAAATTGTCAAAAAATGAAAATTTAGTCAATTTTTGCCTTGCCAGAAAAATTTGGCAAAATACACTAAAAAATTTTCAGCCAAATATCAATTATTTTCCGTGTTTCTAGATCTAATTTCAAACTTTTTCATATATTAACAAACAAAATTGTACAAAAATTAAGCGACTGCGCGTTACATTCAAATTGTCAAAAAATGAATATTTAGTCAATTTTTACCTTGCCAGTAAAATTTGTCAAAATACACTAAAAAATTTTCAGCCAAATATCAACTATTTTCCGTGTTTCTAGATCTAATTTCAAACTTTTTTATATATTAACGAACAACATTGTACAAAAATTAAGCGACTGCGCGTTTCATTCAAATTGTCAAAAAATGAAAATTTAGTCAATTTTTGCCTTGCCAGAAAAATTTGGCAAAATACACTAAAAAATTTTCAGCCAAATATCATGTATTTTCCGTGTTTCTAGACCTATTTTCAAACTTTTTCATATATTAACGAACAAAATTGTACAAAAATTAAGCGACTGCGCGTTACATTCAAATTGTCAAAAAATGAATATTTAGTCAATTTTTACCTTGCCAGAAAAATTTTGGCAAAATACACTAAAAAATTTTAAGCCAAATATCAAGTATTTTTCGTGTTTCTAGCTCTAATTTCAAACTTTTTCATATATTGACGAACAAAATTGTACAAAAATTAAGCGACTTTGCGTTACATTCAAATTGTCAAAAAATAAATATTTAGTCAATTTTTACCTTGACAGAAAAATGTGGCAAAATGCACTAAAAAATTTTCAGCCAAATATCAAGTATTTTTCGTGTTTCTAGCTCTAATTTCAAACTTTTTCATATATTAACGAACAAAATTGTACAAAAATTAAGCGATTTTGCGTTACATTCAAACTGTCAAAAAATGAATATTTAGTCAATTTTCGCCTTGACAGAAAAATTTGGCAAAATACACTAAAAAATTTTAAGCCAAATATCAAGTATTTTTCGTGTTTCTAGATCTAATTTCAAACTTTTTAATATATTAACGAACAATATTGTAGAAAAATTAAGCGACTGCGCGTTACATTCAAATTGTCAAAAAATGAATATTTAGTCAATTTTTACCTTGCCAGAAAAATTTGGCAAAATACACTAAAAAATTTTCAGCCAAATATCAATTATTTTCCGTGTTTCTAGATTTAATTTCAAAATTTTTCATATATTAACGAACAAAACTGTAGAAAAATTAAGCGACTGCGCGTTACATTCAAATTGTCAAAAAATGAAAATTTAGTCAATTTTTGCCTTGCCAGAAAAATTTGGCAAAATACACTAAAAAATTTTCAGCCAAATATCAATTATTTTCCGTGTTTCTAGATCTAATTTCAAACTTTTTCATATATTAACAAACAAAATTGTACAAAAATTAAGCGACTGCGCGTTACATTCAAATTGTCAAAAAATGAATATTTAGTCAATTTTTACCTTGCCAGTAAAATTTGTCAAAATACACTAAAAAATTTTCAGCCAAATATCAACTATTTTCCGTGTTTCTAGATGTAATTTCAAACTTTTTTATATATTAACGAACAACATTGTACAACAATTAAGCGACTGCGCGTTTCATTCAAATTGTCAAAAAATGAAAATTTAGTCAATTTTTGCCTTGCCAGAAAAATTAGGCAAAATACACTAAAAAATTTTCAGCCAAATATCATGTATTTTCCGTGTTTCTAGACCTATTTTCAAACTTTTTCATATATTAACGAACAAAATTGTACAAAAATTAAGCGACTGCGCGTTACATTCAAATTGTCAAAAAATGAATATTTAGTCAATTTTTACCTTGCCAGAAAAATTTTGGCAAAATACACTAAAAAATTTTAAGCCAAATATCAAGTATTTTTCGTGTTTCTAGCTCTAATTTCAAACTTTTTCATATATTAACGAACAAAATTGTACAAAAATTAAGCGATTTTGCGTTACATTCAAATTGTCAAAAAATGAATATTTAGTCAATTTTTACCTTGCCAGAAAAATGTGGCAAAATGCACTAAAAAATTTTCAGCAAAATATCAAGTATTTTTCGTGTTTCTAGATCTAATTTCAAACTTTTTCATATATTACCAAACAAAATTGTAAAAAATTAAGCGACTGCGCGTTACATTCAAATTGTCAAAAAATGAATATTTAGTCAATTTTTACCTTGCCAGAAAAATTTGGCAAAATGCACTAAAAAATTTTCAGCCAAATATCAATTATTTTCTGTGTTTCTAGATCTAATTTCAAACTTTCTCATATATTAACAAACAAAATTGTACAAAAATTAACCCAGTGCGCATTAGTTTCAACTTGTCAAAAATTAAAATTCCATCAATTTTCGCCTTGACAGAAAAATTTGGCAAAATACACTAAAAAATTTTAAGCCGAATATCAAGTATTTTTCGTGTTTCTAGATCTTATTTCAAACTTTTTAATATATTAACGAACAATATTGTACAAAAATTAAGCGACTGCGCGTTACATTCAAATTGTCAAAAAATGAAAATTTAGTCAATTTTTGCCTTGCCAGAAAAATTTGGCAAAATACACTAAAAAATTTTCAGCCAAATATCATGTATTTTCCGTGTTTCTAGACCTATTTTCAAACTTTTTCATATATTAACGAACAAAATTGTACAAAAATTAAGCGACTGCGCGTTACATTCAAATTGTCAAAAAATGAATATTTAGTCAATTTTTACCTTGCCAGAAAAATTTTGGCAAAATACACTAAAAAATTTTCAGCCAAATATCAAGTATTTTTCGTGTTTCTAGATCTAATTTCAAACTTTTTCATATATTACCAAACAAAATTGTACAAAAATTAAGCGACTGCGCGTTACATTCAAATTGTCAAAAAATGAATATTTAGTCAATTTTTACCTTGCCAGAAAAATTTGGCAAAATGCACTAAAAAATTTTCAGCCAAATATCAATTATTTTCTGTGTTTCTAGATCTAATTTCTAACTTTCTCATATATTAACAAACAAAATTGTACAAAAATTAACCCAGTGCGCATTAGTTTCAACTTGTCAAAAATTAAAATTCCATCAATTTTCGCCTTGACAGAAAAATTTGGCAAAATACACTAAAAAATTTTAAGCCAAATATCAAGTATTTTTCGTGTTTCTAGATCTAATTTCAAACTTTTTAATATATTAACGAACAATATTGTAGAAAAATTAAGCGACTGCGCGTTACATTCAAATTGTCAAAAAATGAATATTTAGTCAATTTTTACCTTGCCAGAAAAATTTGGCAAAATACACTAAAAAATTTTCAGTCAAATATCAATTATTTTCCGTGTTTCTAGATTTAATTTCAAAATTTTTCATATATTAACGAACAATATTGTACAAAAATTAAGCGACTGCGCGTTACATTCAAATTGTCAAAAAATGAATATTTAGTCAATTTTTACCTTGCCAGAAAAATTTGGCAAAATACACTAAAAAATTTTCAGCCAAATATCAATTATTTTCAGTGTTTCTAGATCTAATTTCAACCTTTTTCATATATTAACGAACAAAATTGTACAAAAATTAAGCGACTGCGCGTTACATTCAAATTGTCAAAAAATGAAAATTTAGTCAATTTTTGCCTTGCCAGAAAAATTTGGCAAAATACACTAAAAAATTTTCAGCCAAATATCAATTATTTTCCGTGTTTCTAGATCTAATTTCAAACTTTTTCATATATTAACGAACAAAATTGTACCAAAATAAACCCAGTGCGCATTAGTTTCAACTTGTCAAAAAATTAAAATTCCATCAATTTTCGCCTTGCCAGAAAAATTTAGCAAAATACACTAAAAAATTTTCAGCCAAATATCAAGTATTTTCCGTGTTTCTAGACCTAATTTCAAACTTTTTCATATATTAACGAACAAAATTGTACAAAAATTAAGCGACTGCGCGTTACATTCAAATTGTCAAAAAATGAATATTTAGTCAATTTTTACCTTGCCAGAAAAATTTTGGCAAAATACACTAAAAAATTTTAAGCCAAATATCAAGTATTTTTCGTGTTTCTAGCTCTAATTTCAAACTTTTTCATATATTAACGAACAAAATTGTACAAAAATTAAGCGATTTTGCGTTACATTCAAATTGTCAAAAAATGAATATTTAGTCAATTTTTACCTTGCCAGAAAAATGTGGCAAAATGCACTAAAAAATTTTCAGCAAAATATCAAGTATTTTTCGTGTTTCTAGATCTAATTTCAAACTTTTTCATATATTACCAAACAAAATTGTAAAAAATTAAGCGACTGCGCGTTACATTCAAATTGTCAAAAAATGAATATTTAGTCAATTTTTACCTTGCCAGAAAAATTTGGCAAAATGCACTAAAAAATTTTCAGCCAAATATCAATTATTTTCTGTGTTTCTAGATCTAATTTCAAACTTTCTCATATATTAACAAACAAAATTGTACAAAAATTAACCCAGTGCGCATTAGTTAAAACTTGTCAAAAATTAAAATTCCATCAATTTTCGCCTTGACAGAAAAATTTGGCAAAATACACTAAAAAATTTTAAGCCGAATATCAAGTATTTTTCGTGTTTCTAGATCTTATTTCAAACTTTTTAATATATTAACGAACAATATTGTACAAAAATTAAGCGACTGCGCGTTACATTCAAATTGTCAAAAAATGAAAATTTAGTCAATTTTTGCCTTGCCAGAAAAATTTGGCAAAATACACTAAAAAATTTTCAGCCAAATATCATGTATTTTCCGTGTTTCTAGACCTATTTTCAAACTTTTTCATATATTAACGAACAAAATTGTACAAAAATTAAGCGACTGCGCGTTACATTCAAATTGTCAAAAAATGAATATTTAGTCAATTTTTACCTTGCCAGAAAAATTTTGGCAAAATACACTAAAAAATTTTCAGCCAAATATCAAGTATTTTTCGTGTTTCTAGATCTAATTTCAAACTTTTTCATATATTACCAAACAAAATTGTACAAAAATTAAGCGACTGCGCGTTACATTCAAATTGTCAAAAAATGAATATTTAGTCAATTTTTACCTTGCCAGAAAAATTTGGCAAAATGCACTAAAAAATTTTCAGCCAAATATCAATTATTTTCTGTGTTTCTAGATCTAATTTCTAACTTTCTCATATATTAACAAACAAAATTGTACAAAAATTAACCCAGTGCGCATTAGTTTCAACTTGTCAAAAATTAAAATTCCATCAATTTTCGCCTTGACAGAAAAATTTGGCAAAATACACTAAAAAATTTTAAGCCAAATATCAAGTATTTTTCGTGTTTCTAGATCTAATTTCAAACTTTTTAATATATTAACGAACAATATTGAAGAAAAATTAAGCGACTGCGCGTTACATTCAAATTGTCAAAAAATGAATATTTAGTCAATTTTTACCTTGCCAGAAAAATTTGGCAAAATACACTAAAAAATTTTCAGTCAAATATCAATTATTTTCCGTGTTTCTAGATTTAATTTCAAAATTTTTCATATATTAACGAACAATATTGTACAAAAATTAAGCGACTGCGCGTTACATTCAAATTGTCAAAAAATGAATATTTAGTCAATTTTTACCTTGCCAGAAAAATTTGGCAAAATACACTAAAAAATTTTCAGCCAAATATCAATTATTTTCAGTGTTTCTAGATCTAATTTCAACCTTTTTCATATATTAACGAACAAAATTGTACAAAAATTAAGCGACTGCGCGTTACATTCAAATTGTCAAAAAATGAAAATTTAGTCAATTTTTGCCTTGCCAGAAAAATTTGGCAAAATACACTAAAAAATTTTCAGCCAAATATCAATTATTTTCCGTGTTTCTAGATCTAATTTAAACTTTTTCATATATTACCAAACAAAATTGTAAAAAATTAAGCGACTGCGCGTTACATTCAACTTGTCAAAAAATTAAAATTCCATCAATTTTCGCCTTGCCAGAAAAATTTAGCAAAATACACTAAAAAATTTTCAGCCAAATATCAAGTATTTTCCGTGTTTCTAGACCTAATTTCAAACTTTTTCATATATTAACGAACAAAATTGTACAAAAATTAAGCGACTGCGCGTTACATTCAAATTGTCAAAAAATGAATATTTAGTCAATTTTTACCTTGCCAGAAAAATGTGGCAAAATGCACTAAAAAATTTTCAGCCAAATATCAAGTATTTTTCGTGTTTCTAGATCTAATTTCAAACTTTTTCATATATTACCAAACAAAATTGTACAAAAATTAAGCGACTGCGCGTTACATTCAAATTGTCAAAAAATGAATATTTAGTCATTTTTTGCCTTGCCAGAAAAATTTGGCAAAATATAGTAAAAAATTTTCAGCCAAATATCAATTATTTTCCGTGTTTCTAGATCTAATTTTAAACTTTTTCATATATTAACGAACAAAATTGTACAAAAATTAAGCGACTGCGCGTTACATTCAAATTGTCAATAAATGAAAATTTAGTCAATTTTTGCCTTGCCAGAAAAATTTAGCAAAATACACTTAAAAATTTTCAGCCAAATATCAATTATTTTCCGTGTTTCTAGATCTAATTTCAAACTTTTTTATATATTAACGAACAAAATTGTACCAAAATTAACCCAGTCCGCATTAGTTTCAACTTGTCAAAAAATTAAAATTCCATCAATTTTCGCCTTGCCAGAAAAATTTAGCAAAATACACTAAAAAATTTTCAGCCAAATATCAAGTATTTTTCGTGTTTCTAGATCTAATTTCAAACTTTTTTATATATTAACGAACAAAATTGTACCAAAATTAACCCAGTCCGCATTAGTTTCAACTTGTCAAAAAATTAAAATTCCATCAATTTTCGCCTTGCCAGAAAAATTTAGCAAAATACACTAAAAAATTTTCAGCCAAACATCAAGTATTTTTCGTGTTTCTAGATCTAATTTCAAACTTTTTTATATATTAACGAACAAAATTGTACAAAAATTAAGCGACTGCTCGTTACATTGAAATTGTCAAAAAATGAATATTTAGTCAATTTTTACCTTGCCAGAAAAATTTGGCAAAATGCTCTAAAAAATTTTCAGCCAAATATCAATTATCTTCCGTGTTTCTAGACCTAATTTCAAACTTTTTCATATATTAACGAACAAAATTGTACAAAAATTAAGCGACTGCGCGTTACATTCAAATTGTCAAAAAATGAATATTTAGTCAATTTTTACCTTGCCAGAAAAATTTTGGCAAAATACACTAAAAAATTTTAAGCCAAATATCAAGTATTTTTCGTGTTTCTAGCTCTAATTTCAAACTTTTTCATATATTAACGAACAAAATTGTACAAAAATTAAGCGATTTTGCGTTACATTCAATTTGTCAAAAAATGAATATTTAGTCAATTTTTACCTTGCCAGAAAAATGTGGCAAAATGCACTAAAAAATTTTCAGCAAAATATCAAGTATTTTTCGTGTTTCTAGATCTAATTTCAAACTTTTTCATATATTACCAAACAAAATTGTAAAAAATTAAGCGACTGCGCGTTACATTCAAATTGTCAAAAAATGAATATTTAGTCAATTTTTACCTTGCCAGAAAAATTTGGCAAAATGCACTAAAAAATTTTCAGCCAAATATCAATTATTTTCTGTGTTTCTAGATCTAATTTCAAACTTTCTCATATATTAACAAACAAAATTGTACAAAAATTAACCCAGTGCGCATTAGTTAAAACTTGTCAAAAATTAAAATTCCATCAATTTTCGCCTTGACAGAAAAATTTGGCAAAATACACTAAAAAATTTTAAGCCGAATATCAAGTATTTTTCGTGTTTCTAGATCTTATTTCAAACTTTTTAATATATTAACGAACAATATTGTACAAAAATTAAGCGACTGCGCGTTACATTCAAATTGTCAAAAAATGAAAATTTAGTCAATTTTTGCCTTGCCAGAAAAATTTGGCAAAATACACTAAAAAATTTTCAGCCAAATATCATGTATTTTCCGTGTTTCTAGACCTATTTTCAAACTTTTTCATATATTAACGAACAAAATTGTACAAAAATTAAGCGACTGCGCGTTACATTCAAATTGTCAAAAAATGAATATTTAGTCAATTTTTACCTTGCCAGAAAAATTTTGGCAAAATACACTAAAAAATTTTCAGCCAAATATCAAGTATTTTTCGTGTTTCTAGATCTAATTTCAAACTTTTTCATATATTACCAAACAAAATTGTACAAAAATTAAGCGACTGCGCGTTACATTCAAATTGTCAAAAAATGAATATTTAGTCAATTTTTACCTTGCCAGAAAAATTTGGCAAAATGCACTAAAAAATTTTCAGCCAAATATCAATTATTTTCTGTCTTTCTAGATCTAATTTCTAACTTTCTCATATATTAACAAACAAAATTGTACAAAAATTAACCCAGTGCGCATTAGTTTCAACTTGTCAAAAATTAAAATTCCATCAATTTTCGCCTTGACAGAAAAATTTGGCAAAATACACTAAAAAATTTTAAGCCAAATATCAAGTATTTTTCGTGTTTCTAGATCTAATTTCAAACTTTTTAATATATTAACGAACAATATTGTAGAAAAATTAAGCGACTGCGCGTTACATTCAAATTGTCAAAAAATGAATATTTAGTCAATTTTTACCTTGCCAGAAAAATTTGGCAAAATACACTAAAAAATTTTCAGTCAAATATCAATTATTTTCCGTGTTTCTAGATTTAATTTCAAAATTTTTCATATATTAACGAACAATATTGTACAAAAATTAAGCGACTGCGCGTTACATTCAAATTGTCAAAAAATGAATATTTAGTCAATTTTTACCTTGCCAGAAAAATTTGGCAAAATACACTAAAAAATTTTCAGCCAAATATCAATTATTTTCAGTGTTTCTAGATCTAATTTCAACCTTTTTCATATATTAACGAACAAAATTGTACAAAAATTAAGCGACTGCGCGTTACATTCAAATTGTCAAAAAATGAAAATTTAGTCAATTTTTGCCTTGCCAGAAAAATTTGGCAAAATACACTAAAAAATTTTCAGCCAAATATCAATTATTTTCCGTGTTTCTAGATCTAATTTAAACTTTTTCATATATTAACGAACAAAATTGTACCAAAATAAACCCAGTGCGCATTAGTTTCAACTTGTCAAAAAATTAAAATTCCATCAATTTTCGCCTTGCCAGAAAAATTTAGCAAAATACACTAAAAAATTTTCAGCCAAATATCAAGTATTTTCCGTGTTTCTAGACCTAATTTCAAACTTTTTCATATATTAACGAACAAAATTGTACAAAAATTAAGCGACTGCGCGTTACATTCAAATTGTCAAAAAATGAATATTTAGTCAATTTTTACCTTGCCAGAAAAATGTGGCAAAATGCACTAAAAAATTTTCAGCCAAATATCAAGTATTTTTCGTGTTTCTAGATCTAATTTCAAACTTTTTCATATATTACCAAACAAAATTGTACAAAAATTAAGCGACTGCGCGTTACATTCAAATTGTCAAAAAATGAATATTTAGTCATTTTTTGCCTTGCCAGAAAAATTTGGCAAAATATAGTAAAAAATTTTCAGCCAAATATCAATTATTTTCCGTGTTTCTAGATCTAATTTTAAACTTTTTCATATATTAACGAACAAAATTGTACAAAAATTAAGCGACTGCGCGTTACATTCAAATTGTCAATAAATGAAAATTTAGTCAATTTTTGCCTTGCCAGAAAAATTTAGCAAAATACACTTAAAAATTTTCAGCCAAATATCAATTATTTTCCGTGTTTCTAGATCTAATTTCAAACTTTTTTATATATTAACGAACAAAATTGTACCAAAATTAACCCAGTCCGCATTAGTTTCAACTTGTCAAAAAATTAAAATTCCATCAATTTTCGCCTTGCCAGAAAAATTTAGCAAAATACACTAAAAAATTTTCAGCCAAATATCAAGTATTTTTCGTGTTTCTAGATCTAATTTCAAACTTTTTTATATATTAACGAACAAAATTGTACCAAAATTAACCCAGTCCGCATTAGTTTCAACTTGTCAAAAAATTAAAATTCCATCAATTTTCGCCTTGCCAGAAAAATTTAGCAAAATACACTAAAAAATTTTCAGCCAAACATCAAGTATTTTTCGTGTTTCTAGATCTAATTTCAAACTTTTTTATATATTAACGAACAAAATTGTACAAAAATTAAGCGACTGCTCGTTACATTGAAATTGTCAAAAAATGAATATTTAGTCAATTTTTACCTTGCCAGAAAAATTTGGCAAAATGCTCTAAAAAATTTTCAGCCAAATATCAATTATCTTCCGTGTTTCTAGATCTAATTTCAAATTTTTTTATATATTAACGAACAACATTGTACAAAAATTAAGCGACTGCGCGTTACATTCAAATTGTCAAAAAATGAATATTTAGTTAATTTTTGCCTTGCCAGAAAAATTTGGCAAAATACACTAAAAAATTTTCAGCCAAATATTATTTATTTTCCGTGTTTCTATATCTAATTTCAAACTTTTTCATATATTAACGAACAAAATTGTACAAAAATTAAGCGACTGCGCGTTACATTCAAATTGTCAAAAAATGAATATTTAGTCAATTTTTGCCTTGCCAGAAAAATTTGGCAAAATACACTAAAAAATTTTCAGCCAAATATCAATTATTTTCCGTGTTTCTATATCTAATTTCAAACTTTTTCATATATTAACGAACAAAATTGTACAAAAATTAAGCGACTGCGCGTTACATTCAAATTGTCAAAAAATGAATATTTAGTCAATTTTTGCCTTGCCAGAAAAATTTGGCAAAATACACTAAAAAATTTTCAGCCAAATATCAATTATTTTCCGTGTTTCTATATCTAATTTCAAACTTTTTCATATATTAACGAACAAAATTGTACAAAAATTAAGCGACTGCGCGTTACATTCAAATTGTCAAAAAATGAATATTTAGTCAATTTTTACCTTGCCAGAAAAATTTGGCAAAATGCACTAAAAAATTTTCAGCCAAATATCAATTATTTTCTGTGTTTCTAGATCTAATTTCTAACTTTCTCATATATTAACAAACAAAATTGTACAAAAATTAACCCAGTGCGCATTAGTTTCAACTTGTCAAAAATTAAAATTCCATCAATTTTCGCCTTGACAGAAAAATTTGGCAAAATACAGTAAAAAATTTTAAGCCAAATATCAAGTATTTTTCGTGTTTCTAGATCTAATTTCAAACTTTTTAATATATTAACGAACAATATTGTACAAAAATTAAGCGACTGCGCGTTACATTCAAATTGTCAAAAAATGAATATTTAGTCAATTTTTACCTTGCCAGAAAAATTTGGCAAAATACACTAAAAAATTTTCAGCCAAATATCAATTATTTTCCGTGTTTCTAGATTTAATTTCAAATTTTTTCATATATTAACGAACAAAATTGTACAAAAATTAAGCGACTGCGCGTTACATTCAAATTGTCAAAAAATGAAAATTTAGTCAATTTTTGCCTTGCCAGAAAAATTTGGCAAAATACACTAAAAAATTTTCAGCCAAATATCAATTATTTTCCGTGTTTCTAGATCTAATTTCAAACTTTTTCATATATTAACGAACAAAATTGTACTAAAATAAACCCAGTGCGCATTAGTTTCAACTTGTCAAAAAATTAAAATTCCATCAATTTTCGCCTTGCCAGAAAAATTTAGCAAAATACACTAAAAAATTTTCAGCCAAATATCAAGTATTTTCCGTGTTTCTAGACCTAATTTCAAACTTTTTCATATATTAACGAACAAAATTGTACAAAAATTAAGCGACTGCGCGTTACATTCAAATTGTCAAAAAATGAATATTTAGTCAATTTTTACCTTGCCAGAAAAATTTTGGCAAAATACACTAAAAAATTTTAAGCCAAATATCAAGTATTTTTCGTGTTTCTAGCTCTAATTTCAAACTTTTTTATATATTAACGAACAAAATTGTACCAAAATTAACCCAGTCCGCATTAGTTTCAACTTGTCAAAAAATTAAAATTCCATCAATTTTCGCCTTGCCAGAAAAATTTAGCAAAATACACTAAAAAATTTTCAGCCAAATATCAAGTATTTTTCGTGTTTCTAGATCTAATTTCAAACTTTTTCATATATTACCAAACAAAATTGTACAAAAATTAAGCGACTGCGCGTTACATTCAAATTGTCAAAAAATGAATATTTAGTCAATTTTTACCTTGCCAGAAAAATTTGGCAAAATGCACTAAAAAATTTTCAGCCAAATATCAATTATTTTCTGTGTTTCTAGATCTAATTTCTAACTTTCTCATATATTAACAAACAAAATTGTACAAAAATTAACCCAGTGCGCATTAGTTTCAACTTGTCAAAAATTAAAATTCCATCAATTTTCGCCTTGACAGAAAAATTTGGCAAAATACACTAAAAAATTTTAAGCCAAATATCAAGTATTTTTCGTGTTTCTAGATTTAATTTCAAAATTTTTCATATATTAACGAACAATATTGTACAAAAATTAAGCGACTGCGCGTTACATTCAAATTGTCAAAAAATGAATATTTAGTCAATTTTTACCTTGCCAGAAAAATTTGGCAAAATACACTAAAAAATTTTCAGCCAAATATCAATTATTTTCAGTGTTTCTAGATCTAATTTCAACCTTTTTCATATATTAACGAACAAAATTGTACAAAAATTAAGCGACTGCGCGTTACATTCAAATTGTCAAAAAATGAAAATTTAGTCAATTTTTACCTTGCCAGAAAAATTTGGCAAAATACACTAAAAAATTTTCAGTCAAATATCAATTATTTTCCGTGTTTCTAGATTTAATTTCAAAATTTTTCATATATTAACGAACAATATTGTACAAAAATTAAGCGACTGCGCGTTACATTCAAATTGTCAAAAAATGAATATTTAGTCAATTTTTACCTTGCCAGAAAAATTTGGCAAAATACACTAAAAAATTTTCAGCCAAATATCAATTATTTTTAGTGTTTCTAGATCTAATTTCAACCTTTTTCATATATTAACGAACAAAATTGTACAAAAATTAAGCGACTGCGCGTTACATTCAAATTGTCAAAAAATGAAAATTTAGTCAATTTTTGCCTTGCCAGAAAAATTTGGCAAAATACACTAAAAAATTTTCAGCCAAATATCAATTATTTTCCGTGTTTCTAGATCTAATTTCAAACTTTTTCATATATTAACGAACAAAATTGTACCAAAATAAACCCAGTGCGCATTAGTTTCAACTTGTCAAAAAATTAAAATTCCATCAATTTTCGCCTTGCCAGAAAAATTTAGCAAAATACACTAAAAAATTTTCAGCCAAATATCAAGTATTTTCCGTGTTTCTAGACCTAATTTCAAACTTTTTCATATATTAACGAACAAAATTGTACAAAAATTAAGCGACTGCGCGTTACATTCAAATTGTCAAAAAATGAATATTTAGTCAATTTTTACCTTGCCAGAAAAATTTTGGCAAAATACACTAAAAAATTTTAAGCCAAATATCAAGTATTTTTCGTGTTTCTAGCTCTAATTTCAAACTTTTTCATATATTAACGAACAAAATTGTACAAAAATTAAGCGACTTTGCGTTACATTCAAATTGTCAAAAAATGAATATTTAGTCAATTTTTACCTTGCCAGAAAAATGTGGCAAAATGCACTAAAAAATTTTCAGCCAAATATCAAGTATTTTTCGTGTTTCTAGATCTAATTTCAAACTTTTTCATATATTACCAAACAAAATTGTACAAAAATTAAGCGACTGCGCGTTACATTCAAATTGTCAAAAAATGAATATTTAGTCAATTTTTACCTTGCCAGAAAAATTTGGCAAAATGCACTAAAAAATTTTCAGCCAAATATCAATTATTTTCCGTGTTTCTAGATCTAATTTCAAACTTTTTCATATATTAACGAACAAAATTGTACCAAAATTAACCCAGTGCGCATTAGTTTCAACTTGTCAAAAAATTAAAATTCCATCAATTTTCGCCTTGCCAGAAAAATTTAGCAAAATACACTAAAAAATTTTTAGCCAAATATCAAGTATTTTTCGTGTTTCTAGATCTAATTTCAAACTTTTTCATATATTAACGAACAACATTGTACAAAAATTAAGCGACTGCGCGTTACATTCAAATTGTCAAAAAATGAATATTTAGTCATTTTTTGCCTTGCCAGAAAAATTTGGCAAAATATAGTAAAAAATTTTCAGCCAAATATCAATTATTTTCCGTGTTTCTAGATCTAATTTTAAACTTTTTCATATATTAACGAACAAAATTGTACAAAAATTAAGCGACTGCGCGTTACATTCAAATTGTCAATAAATGAAAATTTAGTCAATTTTTGCCTTGCCAGAAAAATTTAGCAAAATACACTTAAAAATTTTCAGCCAAATATCAATTATTTTCCGTGTTTCTAGATCTAATTTCAAACTTTTTTATATATTAACGAACAAAATTGTACCAAAATTAACCCAGTCCGCATTAGTTTCAACTTGTCAAAAAATTAAAATTCCATCAATTTTCGCCTTGCCAGAAAAATTTAGCAAAATACACTAAAAAATTTTCAGCCAAATATCAAGTATTTTTCGTGTTTCTAGATCTAATTTCAAACTTTTTTATATATTAACGAACAAAATTGTACAAAAATTAAGCGACTGCTCGTTACATTGAAATTGTCAAAAAATGAATATTTAGTCAATTTTTACCTTGCCAGAAAAATTTGGCAAAATGCTCTAAAAAATTTTCAGCCAAATATCAATTATCTTCCGTGTTTCTAGATCTAATTTCAAATTTTTTTATATATTAACGAACAACATTGTACAAAAATTAAGCGACTGCGCGTTACATTCAAATTGTCAAAAAATGAATATTTAGTTAATTTTTGCCTTGCCAGAAAAATTTGGCAAAATACACTAAAAAATTTTCAGCCAAATATCAATTATTTTCCGTGTTTCTATATCTAATTTCAAACTTTTTCATATATTAACGAACAAAATTGTACAAAAATTAAGCGACTGCGCGTTACATTCAAATTGTCAAAAAATGAATATTTAGTCAATTTTTGCCTTGCCAGAAAAATTTGGCAAAATACACTAAAAAATTTTCAGCCAAATATCAATTATTTTCCGTGTTTCTATATCTAATTTCAAACTTTTTCATATATTAACGAACAAAATTGTACAAAAATTAAGCGACTGCGCGTTACATTCAAATTGTCAAAAAATGAATATTTAGTCAATTTTTACCTTGCCAGAAAAATTTGGCAAAATGCACTAAAAAATTTTCAGCCAAATATCAATTATTTTCTGTGTTTCTAGATCTAATTTCTAACTTTCTCATATATTAACAAACAAAATTGTACAAAAATTAACCCAGTGCGCATTAGTTTCAACTTGTCAAAAATTAAAATTCCATCAATTTTCGCCTTGACAGAAAAATTTGGCAAAATACAGTAAAAAATTTTAAGCCAAATATCAAGTATTTTTCGTGTTTCTAGATCTAATTTCAAACTTTTTAATATATTAACGAACAATATTGTACAAAAATTAAGCGACTGCGCGTTACATTCAAATTGTCAAAAAATGAATATTTAGTCAATTTTTACCTTGCCAGAAAAATTTGGCAAAATACACTAAAAAATTTTCAGCCAAATATCAAGTATTTTTCGTGTTTCTAGCTCTAATTTCAAACTTTTTCATATATTAACGAACAAAATTGTACAAAAATTAAGCGACTTTGCGTTACATTCAAATTGTCAAAAAATGAATATTTAGTCAATTTTTACCTTGCCAGAAAAATGTGGCAAAATGCACTAAAAAATTTTCAGCCAAATATCAAGTATTTTTCGTGTTTCTAGATCTAATTTCAAACTTTTTCATATATTACCAAACAAAATTGTACAAAAATTAAGCGACTGCGCGTTACATTCAAATTGTCAAAAAATGAATATTTAGTCAATTTTTACCTTGCCAGAAAAATTTGGCAAAATGCACTAAAAAATTTTCAGCCAAATATCAATTATTTTCCGTGTTTCTAGATCTAATTTCAAACTTTTTCATATATTAACGAACAAAATTGTACCAAAATTAACCCAGTGCGCATTAGTTTCAACTTGTCAAAAAATTAAAATTCCATCAATTTTCGCCTTGCCAGAAAAATTTAGCAAAATACACTAAAAAATTTTTAGCCAAATATCAAGTATTTTTCGTGTTTCTAGATCTAATTTCAAACTTTTTCATATATTAACGAACAACATTGTACAAAAATTAAGCGACTGCGCGTTACATTCAAATTGTCAAAAAATGAATATTTAGTCATTTTTTGCCTTGCCAGAAAAATTTGGCAAAATATAGTAAAAAATTTTCAGCCAAATATCAATTATTTTCCGTGTTTCTAGATCTAATTTTAAACTTTTTCATATATTAACGAACAAAATTGTACAAAAATTAAGCGACTGCGCGTTACATTCAAATTGTCAATAAATGAAAATTTAGTCAATTTTTGCCTTGCCAGAAAAATTTAGCAAAATACACTTAAAAATTTTCAGCCAAATATCAATTATTTTCCGTGTTTCTAGATCTAATTTCAAACTTTTTTATATATTAACGAACAAAATTGTACCAAAATTAACCCAGTCCGCATTAGTTTCAACTTGTCAAAAAATTAAAATTCCATCAATTTTCGCCTTGCCAGAAAAATTTAGCAAAATACACTAAAAAATTTTCAGCCAAATATCAAGTATTTTTCGTGTTTCTAGATCTAATTTCAAACTTTTTTATATATTAACGAACAAAATTGTACAAAAATTAAGCGACTGCTCGTTACATTGAAATTGTCAAAAAATGAATATTTAGTCAATTTTTACCTTGCCAGAAAAATTTGGCAAAATACACTAAAAAATTTTCAGCCAAATATCAATTATTTTCCGTGTTTCTAGATTTAATTTCAATTTTTTTCATATATTAACGAACAAAATTGTACAAAAATTAAGCGACTGCGCGTTACATTCAAATTGTCAAAAAATGAAAATTTAGTCAATTTTTGCCTTGCCAGAAAAATTTGGCAAAATACACTAAAAAATTTTCAGCCAAATATCAATTATTTTCCGTGTTTCTAGATCTAATTTCAAACTTTTTCATATATTAACGAACAAAATTGTACTAAAATAAACCCAGTGCGCATTAGTTTCAACTTGTCAAAAAAATTAAAATTCCATCAATTTTCGCCTTGCCAGAAAAATTTAGCAAAATACACTAAAAAATTTTCAGCCAAATATCAAGTATTTTCCGTGTTTCTAGACCTAATTTCAAACTTTTTCATATATTAACGAACAAAATTGTACAAAAATTAAGCGACTGCGCGTTACATTCAAATTGTCAAAAAATGAATATTTAGTCAATTTTTACCTTGCCAGAAAAATTTTGGCAAAATACACTAAAAAATTTTAAGCCAAATATCAAGTATTTTTCGTGTTTCTAGCTCTAATTTTAAACTTTTTTATATATTAACGAACAAAATTGTACCAAAATTAACCCAGTCCGCATTAGTTTCAACTTGTCAAAAAATTAAAATTCCATCAATTTTCGCCTTGCCAGAAAAATTTAGCAAAATACACTAAAAAATTTTCAGCCAAATATCAAGTATTTTTCGTGTTTCTAGATCTAATTTCAAACTTTTTCATATATTACCAAACAAAATTGTACAAAAATTAAGCGACTGCGCGTTACATTCAAATTGTCAAAAAATGAATATTTAGTCATTTTTTGCCTTGCCAGAAAAATTTGGCAAAATATAGTAAAAAATTTTCAGCCAAATATCAATTATTTTCCGTGTTTCTAGATCTAATTTTAAACTTTTTCATATATTAACGAACAAAATTGTACCAAAATTAACCCAGTGCGCATTAGTTTCAACTTGTCAAAAAATTAAAATTCCATCAATTTTCGCCTTGCCAGAAAAATTTAGCAAAATACACTAAAAAATTTTTAGCCAAATATCAAGTATTTTTCGTGTTTCTAGATCTAATTTCAAACTTTTTCATATATTAACGAACAACATTGTACAAAAATTAAGCGACTGCGCGTTACATTCAAATTGTCAAAAAATGAATATTTAGTCATTTTTTGCCTTGCCAGAAAAATTTGGCAAAATATAGTAAAAAATTTTCAGCCAAATATCAATTATTTTCCGTGTTTCTAGATCTAATTTTAAACTTTTTCATATATTAACGAACAAAATTGTACAAAAATTAAGCGACTGCGCGTTACATTCAAATTGTCAATAAATGAAAATTTAGTCAATTTTTGCCTTGCCAGAAAAATTTAGCAAAATACACTTAAAAATTTTCAGCCAAATATCAATTATTTTCCGTGTTTCTAGATCTAATTTCAAACTTTTTTATATATTAACGAACAAAATTGTACCAAAATTAACCCAGTCCGCATTAGTTTCAACTTGTCAAAAATTAAAATTCCATCAATTTTCGCCTTGCCAGAAAAATTTAGCAAAATACACTAAAAAATTTTCAGCCAAATATCAAGTATTTTTCGTGTTTCTAGATCTAATTTCAAACTTTTTTATATATTAACGAACAAAATTGTACAAAAATTAAGCGACTGCTCGTTACATTGAAATTGTCAAAAAATGAATATTTAGTCAATTTTTACCTTGCCAGAAAAATTTGGCAAAATGCTCTAAAAAATTTTCAGCCAAATATCAATTATCTTCCGTGTTTCTAGATCTAATTTCAAATTTTTTTATATATTAACGAACAACATTGTACAAAAATTAAGCGACTGCGCGTTACATTCAAATTGTCAAAAAATGAATATTTAGTTAATTTTTGCCTTGCCAGAAAAATTTGGCAAAATACACTAAAAAATTTTCAGCCAAATATCAATTATTTTCCGTGTTTCTATATCGAATTTCAAACTTTTTCATATATTAACGAACAAAATTGTACAAAAATTAAGCGACTGCGCGTTACATTCAAATTGTCAAAAAATGAATATTTAGTCAATTTTTGCCTTGCCAGAAAAATTTGGCAAAATACACTAAAAAATTTTCAGCCAAATATCAATTATTTTCCGTGTTTCTATATCTAATTTCAAACTTTTTCATATATTAACGAACAAAATTGTACAAAAATTAAGCGACTGCGCGTTACATTCAAATTGTCAAAAAATGAATATTTAGTCAATTTTTACCTTGCCAGAAAAATTTGGCAAAATGCACTAAAAAATTTTCAGCCAAATATCAATTATTTTCTGTGTTTCTAGATCTAATTTCTAACTTTCTCATATATTAACAAACAAAATTGTACAAAAATTAACCCAGTGCGCATTAGTTTCAACTTGTCAAAAATTAAAATTCCATCAATTTTCGCCTTGACAGAAAAATTTGGCAAAATACAGTAAAAAATTTTAAGCCAAATATCAAGTATTTTTCGTGTTTCTAGATCTAATTTCAAACTTTTTAATATATTAACGAACAATATTGTACAAAAATTAAGCGACTGCGCGTTACATTCAAATTGTCAAAAAATGAATATTTAGTCAATTTTTACCTTGCCAGAAAAATTTGGCAAAATACACTAAAAAATTTTCAGCCAAATATCAATTATTTTCCGTGTTTCTAGATTTAATTTCAATTTTTTTCATATATTAACGAACAAAATTGTACAAAAATTAAGCGACTGCGCGTTACATTCAAATTGTCAAAAAATGAAAATTTAGTCAATTTTTGCCTTGCCAGAAAAATTTGGCAAAATACACTAAAAAATTTTCAGCCAAATATCAATTATTTTCCGTGTTTCTAGATCTAATTTCAAACTTTTTCATATATTAACGAACAAAATTGTACTAAAATAAACCCAGTGCGCATTAGTTTCAACTTGTCAAAAAATTAAAATTCCATCAATTTTCGCCTTGCCAGAAAAATTTAGCAAAATACACTAAAAAATTTTCAGCCAAATATCAAGTATTTTCCGTGTTTCTAGACCTAATTTCAAACTTTTTCATATATTAACGAACAAAATTGTACAAAAATTAAGCGACTGCGCGTTACATTCAAATTGTCAAAAAATGAATATTTAGTCAATTTTTACCTTGCCAGAAAAATTTTGGCAAAATACACTAAAAAATTTTAAGCCAAATATCAAGTATTTTTCGTGTTTCTAGCTCTAATTTCAAACTTTTTTATATATTAACGAACAAAATTGTACCAAAATTAACCCAGTCCGCATTAGTTTCAACTTGTCAAAAAATTAAAATTCCATCAATTTTCGCCTTGCCAGAAAAATTTAGCAAAATACACTAAAAAATTTTCAGCCAAATATCAAGTATTTTTCGTGTTTCTAGATCTAATTTCAAACTTTTTTATATATTACCAAACAAAATTGTACAAAAATTAAGCGACTGCGCGTTACATTCAAATTGTCAAAAAATGAATATTTAGTCAATTTTTACCTTGCCAGAAAAATTTGGCAAAATGCACTAAAAAATTTTCAGCCAAATATCAAGTATTTTTCGTGTTTCTAGCTCTAATTTCAAATTTTTTCATATATTAAGGAACAAAATTGTACAAAAATTAAGCGACTGCGCGTTACATTCAAATTGTCAAAAAATGAAAATTTAGTCAATTTTTGCCTTGCCAGAAAAATTTAGCAAAATACACTAAAAAATTTTAAGCCAAATATCAAGTATTTTTCGTGTTTCTAGGTCTAATTTCAAACTTTTTTATATATTAACGAACAACATTGTACAAAAATTAAGCGACTGCGCGTTACATTCAAATTGTCAAAAAATGAATATTTAGTTAATTTTTGCCTTGCCAGAAAAATTTGGCAAAATACACTAATAAATTTTCAGCCAAATATCAATTATTTTCCGTGTTTCTATATCTAATTTCAAACTTTTTCATATATTAACGAACAAAATTGTACAAAAATTAAGCGACTGCGCGTTACATTCAAATTGTCAAAAAATGAATATTTAGTCAATTTTTGCCTTGCCAGAAAAATTTGGCAAAATACACTAAAAAATTTTCAGCCAAATATCAATTATTTTCCGTGTTTCTATATCTAATTTCAAACTTTTTCATATATTAACAAACAAAATTGTACAAAAATTAAGCGACTGCGCGTTACATTCAAATTGTCAAAAAATGAATATTTAGTCAATTTTTACCTTGCCAGAAAAATTTAGCAAAATACACTAAAAAATTTTCAGCCAAATATCAAGTATTTTTCGTGTTTCTAGATCTAATTTCAAACTTTTTTATATATTAACGAACAAAATTGTACAAAAATTAAGCGACTGCTCGTTACATTGAAATTGTCAAAAAATGAATATTTAGTCAATTTTTACCTTGCCAGAAAAATTTGGCAAAATGCTCTAAAAAATTTTCAGCCAAATATCAATTATCTTCCGTGTTTCTAGATCTAATTTCAAATTTTTTTATATATTAACGAACAACATTGTACAAAAATTAAGCGACTGCGCGTTACATTCAAATTGTCAAAAAATGAAAATTTAGTCAATTTTTGCCTTGCCAGAAAAATTTGGCAAAATACACAAAAAAATTTTATGCCAAATATCAAGTATTTTTCGTGTTTCTAGGTCTAATTTCAAACTTTTTCATATATTAACGAACAACATTGTACAAAAATTAAGCGACTGCGCGTTACATTCAAATTGTCAAAAAATGAATATTTAGTTAATTTTTGCCTTGCCAGAAAAATTTGGCAAAATACACTAAAAAATTTTCAGCCAAATATCAATTATTTTCCGTGTTTCTATATCTAATTTCAAACTTTTTCATATATTAACGAACAAAATTGTACAAAAATTAAGCGACTACGCGTTACATTCAAATTGTCAAAAAATGAATATTTAGTCAATTTTTGCCTTGCCAGAAAAATTTGGCAAAATACACTAAAAAATTTTCAGCCAAATATCAATTATTTTCCGTGTTTCTATATCTAATTTCAAACTTTTTCATATATTAACGAACAAAATTGTACAAAAATTAAGCGACTGCGCGTTACATTCAAATTGTCAAAAAATGAATATTTAGTCAATTTTTACCTTGCCAGAAAAATTTTGGCAAAATACACTAAAAAATTTTAAGCCAAATATCAAGTATTTTTCGTGTTTCTAGCTCTAATTTCAAACTTTTTTATATATTAACGAACAAAATTGTACAAAAAAGTAATCGACATTAAGCGAAGTCGAAATTAAGCGACATTCAAATTGTCAAAAAATGAAAATTTAGTCAATTTTTGCCTTGCCAGAAAAATTTGGTAAAATACACTAAAAAATTTTAAGCCAAATATCAAGTATTTTTCGTGTTTCTAGATCTAATTTCAAACTTTTTCATATATTAACAAACAACATTGTACAAAAATTAAGCGACTGCGCGTTACATTCAAATTGTCAAAAAATGAATATTTAGTCAATTTTTACCTTGCCAGAAAAATGTGGCAAAATGCACTAAAAAATTTTCAGCCAAATATCAAGTATTTTTCGTGTTTCTAGATCTAATTTCAAACTTTTTCATATATTACCAAACAAAATTGTACAAAAATTAAGCGACTGCGCGTTACATTCAAATTGTCAAAAAATGAATATTTAGTCAATTTTTACCTTGCCAGAAAAATTTTGGCAAAATAAACTAAAAAATTTTAAGCCAAATATCAAGTATTTTTCGTGTTTCTAGGCCTAATTTCAAACTTTTTTATATATTAACGAACAACATTGTACAAAAATTAAGCGACTGCGCGTTACATTCAAATTGTCAAAAAATGAAAATTTAGTCAATTTTTGCCTTGCCAGAAAAATTTAGCAAAATACACTAAAAAATTTTAAGCCAAATATCAAGTATTTTTCGTGTTTCTAGGTCTAATTTCAAACTTTTTTATATATTAACGAACAACATTGTACAAAAATTAAGCGACTGCGCGTTACATTCAAATTGTCAAAAAATGAATATTTAGTTAATTTTTGCCTTGCCAGAAAAATTTGGCAAAATACACTAATAAATTTTCAGCCAAATATCAATTATTTTCCGTGTTTCTATATCTAATTTCAAACTTTTTCATATATTAACGAACAAAATTGTACAAAAATTAAGCGACTGCGCGTTACATTCAAATTGTCAAAAAATGAATATTTAGTCAATTTTTGCCTTGCCAGAAAAATTTGGCAAAATACACTAATAAATTTTCTGCCAAATATCAATTATTTTCCGTGTTTCTATATCTAATTTCAAACTTTTTCATATATTAACGAACAAAATTGTACAAAAATTAAGCGACTGCGCGTTACATTCAAATTGTCAAAAAATTAATATTTAGTCAATTTTTGCCTTGCCAGAAAAATTTGGCAAAATACACTAAAAAATTTTCAGCCAAATATCAATTATTTTCCGTGTCTCTATATCTAATTTCAAACTTTTTCATATATTAACAAACAAAATTGTACAAAAATTAAGCGACTGCGCGTTACATTCAAATTGTCAAAAAATGAATATTTAGTCAATTTTTACCTTGCCAGAAAAATTTGGCAAAATGCACTAAAAAATTTTCAGCCAAATATCAATTATTTTTCGTGTTTCTAGATCTAATTTCAAACTTTTTCATATATTACCAAACAAAATTGTACAAAAATTAAGCGACTGCGCGTTACATTCAAATTGTCAAAAAATGAATATTTAGTCAATTTTTACCTTGCCAGAAAAATTTGGCAAAATGCACTAAAAAATTTTCAGCCAAATATCAATTATTTTCCGTGTTTCTAGATCTAATTTCAAACTTTTTCATATATTAACGAACAAAATTGTACCAAAATTAACCCAGTGCGCATTAGTTTCAACTTGTCAAAAAATTAAAATTCCATCAATTTTCGCCTTGCCAGAAAAATTTAGCAAAACACACTAAAAAATTTTCAGCCAAATATCAAGTATTTTTCGTGTTTCTAGATCTAATTTCAAACTTTTTTATATATTAACGAACAAAATTGTACAAAAATTAAGCGACTGCTCGTTACATTGAAATTGTCAAAAAATGAATATTTAGTCAATTTTTACCTTGCCAGAAAAATTTGGCAAAATGCACTAAAAAATTTTCAGGCAAATATCGATTATTTTCTGTGTTTCTAGATCTAATTTCTAACTTTCTCATATATTAACAAACAAAATTGTACAAAAATTAACCCAGTGCGCATTAGTTTCAACTTGTCAAAAATTAAAATTCCATCAATTTTCGCCTTGACAGAAAAATTTGGCGAAATACACTAAAAAATTTTAAGCCAAATATCAAGTATTTTTCGTGTTTCTAGATCTAATTTCAAACTTTTTAATATATTAACGAACAATATTGTACAAAAATTAAGCGACTGCGCGTTACATTCAAATTGTCAAAAAATGAATATTTAGTCAATTTTTACCTTGCCAGAAAAATTTGGCAAAATACACTAAAAAATTTTCAGCCAAATATCAATTATTTTCCGTGTTTCTAGATTTAATTTCAAAATTTTTCATATATTAACGAACAAAATTGTACAAAAATTAAGCGACTGCGCGTTACATTCAAATTGTCAAAAAATGAAAATTTAGTCAATTTTTGCCTTGCCAGAAAAATTTGGCAAAATACACTAAAAAATTTTCAGCCAAATATCAATTATTTTCCGTGTTTCTAGATCTAATTTCAAACTTTTTCATATATTAACGAACAAAATTGTACCAAAATAAACCCAGTGCGCATTAGTTTCAACTTGTCAAAAAATTAAAATTCCATCAATTTTCGCCTTGCCAGAAAAATTTAGCAAAATACACTAAAAAATTTTCAGCCAAATATCAAGTATTTTCCGTGTTTCTAGACCTAATTTCAAACTTTTTCATATATTAACGAACAAAATTGTACAAAAATTAAGCGACTGCGCGTTACATTCAAATTGTCAAAAAATGAATATTTAGTCAATTTTTACCTTGCCAGAAAAATTTTGGCAAAATACACTAAAAAATTTTAAGCCAAATATCAAGTATTTTTCGTGTTTCTAGCTCTAATTTCAAACTTTTTCATATATTAACGAACAAAATTGTACAAAAATTAAGCGACTTTGCGTTACATTCAAATTGTCAAAAAATGAATATTTAGTCAATTTTTACCTTGCCAGAAAAATGTGGCAAAATGCACTAAAAAATTTTCAGCCAAATATCAAGTATTTTTCGTGTTTCTAGATCTAATTTCAAACTTTTTCATATATTACCAAACAAAATTGTACAAAAATTAAGCGACTGCGCGTTACATTCAAATTGTGAAAAAATGAATATTTAGTCAATTTTTACCTTGCCAGAAAAATTTGGCAAAATGCACTAAAAAATTTTCAGCCAAATATCAATTATTTTCCGTGTTTCTAGATCTAATTTCAAACTTTCTCATATATTAACAAACAAAATTGTACAAAAATTAACCCAGTGCGCATTAGTTTCAACTTGTCAAAAATTAAAATTCCATCAATTTTCGCCTTGACAGAAAAATTTGGCAAAATTCACTAAAAAATTTTAAGCCAAATATCAAGTATTTTTCGTGTTTCTAGATCTAATTTCAAACTTTTTAATATATGAACGAACAATATTGTACAAAAATTAAGCGACTTTGCGTTACATTCAAATTGTCAAAAAATGAATATTTAGTCAATTTTTACCTTGCCAGAAAAATTTGGCAAAATACACTAAAAAATTTTCAGCCAAATATCAATTATTTTCCGTGTTTCTAGATTTAATTTCAAAATTTTTCATATATTAACGAACAAAACTGTAAAAAAATTAAGCGACTGCGCGTTAAATTCAAATTGTCAAAAAATGAATATTTAGTCAATTTTTACCTTGCCAGAAAAATTTGGCAAAATACACTAAAAAATTTTCAGCCAAATATCAATCATTTTCCGTGTTTCTAGATCTAATTTCAAACTTTTTCATATATTAACGAACAAAATTGTACAAAAATTAAGCGACTGCGCGTTACATTAAAATTGTCAAAAAATGAAAATTTAGTCAATTTTTGCCTTGCCAGAAAAATTTAGCAAAATACACTAAAAAATTTTCAGCCAAATATCAAATATTTTCCGTGTTTCGAGATCTAATTTCAAACTTTTTCATATATTAACGAACAAAATTGTACCAAAATTAACCCAGTGCGCATTAGTTTCAACTTGTCAAAAAATTAAAATTCCATCAATTTTCGCCTTGCCAGAAAAATTTAGCAAAATACACTAAAAAATTTTCAGCCAAATATCAAGTATTTTTCGTGTTTCTAGATCTAATTTCAAACTTTTTTATATATTAACGAACAATATTGTACAAAAATTAAGCGACTTTGCGTTACATTCAAATTGTCAAAAAATGAATATTTAGTCAATTTTTACCTTGCCAGAAAAATTTGGCAAAATACACTAAAAAATTTTCAGCCAAATATCAATTATTTTCCGTGTTTCTAGATTTAATTTCAAAATTTTTCATATATTAACGAACAAAACTGTAAAAAAATTAAGCGACTGCGCGTTAAATTCAAATTGTCAAAAAATGAAAATTTAGTCAATTTTTGCCTTGCTAGAAAAATTTAGCAAAATACACTAAAAAATTTTCAGCCAAATATCAATCATTTTCCGTGTTTCTAGATCTAATTTCAAACTTTTTCATATATTAACGAACAAAATTGTACAAAAATTAAGCGACTGCGCGTTACATTCAAATTGTCAAAAAATGAAAATTTAGTCAATTTTTGCCTTGCCAGAAAAATTTAGCAAAATACACTAAAAAATTTTCAGCCAAATATCAAATATTTTCCGTGTTTCTAGATCTAATTTCAAACTTTTTCATATATTAACGAACAAAATTGTACCAAAATTAACCCAGTGCGCATTAGTTTCAACTTGTCAAAAAATTAAAATTCCATCAATTTTCGCCTTGCCAGAAAAATTTAGCAAAATACACTAAAAAATTTTCAGCCAAATATCAAGTATTTTTCGTGTTTCTAGATCTAATTTCAAACTTTTTTATATATTAACGAACAAAATTGTACAAAAATTAAGCGACTGCTCGTTACATTGAAATTGTCAAAAAATGAATATTTAGTCAATTTTTACCTTGCCAGAAAAATTTGGCAAAATGCATTAAAAAATTTTCAGGCAAATATCGATTATTTTCTGTGTTTCTAGATCTAATTTATAACTTTCTCATATATTAACAAACAAAATTGTACAAAAATTAACCCAGTGCGCATTAGTTTCAACTTGTCAAAAATTAAAATTCCATCAATTTTCGCCTTGACAGAAAAATTTGGCAAAATACACTAAAAAATTTTAAGCCAAATATCAAGTATTTTTCGTGTTTCTAGATCTAATTTCAAACTTTTTAACATATTAACGAACAATATTGTACAAAAATTAAGCGACTGCGCGTTACATTCAAATTGTCAAAAAATGAATATTTAGTCAATTTTTACCTTGCCAGAAAAATTTCGCAAAATACACTAAAAAATTTTCAGCCAAATATCAATTATTTTCCGTGTTTCTAGATTTAATTTCAAAATTTTTCATATATTAACGAACAAAATTGTACAAAAATTAAGCGACTGCGCGTTACATTCAAATTGTCAAAAAATGAAAATTTAGTCAATTTTTGCTTTGCCAGAAAAATTTGGCAAAATACACTAAAAAATTTTCAGCCAAATATCAATTATTTTCCGTGTTTCTAGATCTAATTTCAAACTTTTTCATATATTAACGAACAAAATTGTACCAAAATAAACCCAGTGCGCATAAGTTTCAACTTGTCAAAAAATTAAAATTCCATCAATTTTCGCCTTGCCAGAAAAATTTAGCAAAATACACTAAAAAATTTTCAGCCAAATATCAAGTATTTTCCGTGTTTCTAGACCTAATTTCAAACTTTTTCATATATTAACGAACAAAATTGTACAAAAATTAAGCGACTGCGCGTTACATTCAAATTGTCAAAAAATGAATATTTAGTCAATTTTTACCTTGCCAGAAAAATTTTGGCAAAATACACTAAAAAATTTTAAGCCAAATATCAAGTATTTTTCGTGTTTCTAGCTCTAATTTCAAACTTTTTCATATATTAACGAACAAAATTGTACAAAAATTAAGCGACTTTGCGTTACATTCAAATTGTCAAAAAATGAATATTTAGTCAATTTTTACCTTGCCAGAAAAATTTGGCAAAATACACTAAAAAATTTTCAGCCAAATATCAAGTATTTTTCGTGTTTCTAGATCTAATTTCAAACTTTTTCATATATTAACGAACAACATTGTACAAAAATTAAGCGACTGCGCGTTACATTCAAATTGTCAAAAAATGAATATTTAGTCATTTTTTGCCTTGCCAGAAAAATTTGGCAAAATATAGTAAAAAATTTTCAGCCAAATATCAATTATTTTCCGTGTTTCTAGATCTAATTTTAAACTTTTTCATATATTAACGAACAAAATTGTACAAAAATTAAGCGACTGCGCGTTACATTCAAATTGTCAAAAAATGAAAATTTAGTCAATTTTTGCCTTGCCAGAAAAATTTAGCAAAATACACTAAAAAATTTTCAGCCAAATATCAATTATTTTCCGTGTTTCTAGATCTAATTTCAAACTTTTTCATATATTAACGAACAAAATTGTACCAAAATTAAGCGACTGCGCGTTACATTCAAATTGTCAAAAAATTAAAATTCCATCAATTTTCGCCTTGCCAGAAAAATTTGGCAAAATACACTAAAAAATTTTCAGCCAAATATCAATTATTTTCCGTGTTTCTATATCTAATTTCAAACTTTTTCATATATTAACGAACAAAATTGTACCAAAATTAACCCAGTGCGCGTTACATTCAAATTGTCAAAAAATGAATATTTAGTCAATTTTTACCTTGCCAGAAAAATTTGGCAAAATACACTAAAAAATTTTCAGCCAAATATCAATTATTTTCCGTGTTTCTAAATCTAATTTCAAACTTTTTCATATATTAACGAACAAAATTGTACAAAAAAGTAATCGACATTAAGCGAAGTCGAAATTAAGCGACATTCAAATTGTCAAAAAATGAAAATTTAGTCAATTTTTGCCTTGCCAGAAAAATTTGGTAAAATACACTAAAAAATTTTAAGCCAAATATCAAGTATTTTTCGTGTTTCTAGATCTAATTTCAAACTTTTTCATATATTAACGAACAACATTGTACAAAAATTAAGCGACTGCGCGTTACATTCAAATTGTCAAAAAATGAATATTTAGTCAATTTTTACCTTGCCAGAAAAATTTGGCAAAATACACTAAAAAATTTTCAGTCAAATATTAATTATTTTCCGTGTTTCTAAATCTAATTTCAAACTTTTTCATATATTAACGAACAAAATTGTACAAAAAAGTAATCGACATTAAGCGAAGTCGAAATTAAGCGACATTCAAATTGTCAAAAAATGAAAATTTAGTCAATTTTTGCCTTGCCAGAAAAATTTGGTAAAATACACTAAAAAATTTTCTGCCAAATATCAAGTATTTTCCGTGTTTCTAGATCTAATTTCAAACTTTTTCATATATTAACGAACAAAATTGTACAAAAATTAAGCGACTGCGCGTTACATTCAAATTGTCAAAAAATGAATATTTAGTCAATTTTTGCCTTGCCAGAAAAATTTGGCAAAATACACTAAAAAATTTTAAGCCAAATATCAAGTATTTTTCGTGTTTCTAGATCTAATTTCAAACTTTTTCATATATTAACAAACAACATTGTACAAAAATTAAGCGACTGCGCGTTACATTCAAATTGTCAAAAAATGAATATTTAGTCAATTTTTACCTTGCCAGAAAAATGTGGCAAAATGCACTAAAAAATTTTCAGCCAAATATCAAGTATTTTTCGTGTTTCTAGATCTAATTTCAAACTTTTTCATATATTACCAAACAAAATTGTACAAAAATTAAGCGACTGCGCGTTACATTCAAATTGTCAAAAAATGAAAATTTAGTCAATTTTTGCCTTGCCAGAAAAATTTAGCAAAATACACTAAAAAATTTTCAGCCAAATATCAAATATTTTCCGTGTTTCGAGATCTAATTTCAAACTTTTTCATATATTAACGAACAAAATTGTACCAAAATTAACCCAGTGCGCATTAGTTTCAACTTGTCAAAAAATTAAAATTCCATCAATTTTCGCCTTGCCAGAAAAATTTAGCAAAATACACTAAAAAATTTTCAGCCAAATATCAAGTATTTTTCGTGTTTCTAGATCTAATTTCAAACTTTTTTATATATTAACGAACAATATTGTACAAAAATTAAGCGACTTTGCGTTACATTCAAATTGTCAAAAAATGAATATTTAGTCAATTTTTACCTTGCCAGAAAAATTTGGCAAAATACACTAAAAAATTTTCAGCCAAATATCAATTATTTTCCGTGTTTCTAGATTTAATTTCAAAATTTTTCATATATTAACGAACAAAACTGTAAAAAAATTAAGCGACTGCGCGTTAAATTCAAATTGTCAAAAAATGAAAATTTAGTCAATTTTTGCCTTGCTAGAAAAATTTAGCAAAATACACTAAAAAATTTTAAGCCAAATATCAAGTATTTTTCGTGTTTCTAGATCTAATTTCAAACTTTTTCATATATTAACGAACAAAATTGTACAAAAATTAAGCGACTGCGCGTTACATTCAAATTGTCAAAAAATGAAAATTTAGTCAATTTTTGCCTTGCCAGAAAAATTTAGCAAAATACACTAAAAAATTTTCAGCCAAATATCAAATATTTTCCGTGTTTCTAGATCTAATTTCAAACTTTTTCATATATTAACGAACAAAATTGTACCAAAATTAACCCAGTGCGCATTAGTTTCAACTTGTCAAAAAATTAAAATTCCATCAATTTTCGCCTTGCCAGAAAAATTTAGCAAAATACACTAAAAAATTTTCAGCCAAATATCAAGTATTTTTCGTGTTTCTAGATCTAATTTCAAACTTTTTTATATATTAACGAACAAAATTGTACAAAAATTAAGCGACTGCTCGTTAGATTGAAATTGTCAAAAAATGAATATTTAGTCAATTTTTACCTTGCCAGAAAAATTTGGCAAAATGCATTAAAAAATTTTCAGGCAAATATCGATTATTTTCTGTGTTTCTAGATCTAATTTATAACTTTCTCATATATTAACAAACAAAATTGTACAAAAATTAACCCAGTGCGCATTAGTTTCAACTTGTCAAAAATTAAAATTCCATCAATTTTCGCCTTGACAGAAAAATTTGGCAAAATACACTAAAAAATTTTAAGCCAAATATCAAGTATTTTTCGTGTTTCTAGATCTAATTTCAAACTTTTTAACATATTAACGAACAATATTGTACAAAAATTAAGCGACTGCGCGTTACATTCAAATTGTCAAAAAATGAATATTTAGTCAATTTTTACCTTGCCAGAAAAATTTCGCAAAATACACTAAAAAATTTTCAGCCAAATATCAATTATTTTCCGTGTTTCTAGATTTAATTTCAAAATTTTTCATATATTAACGAACAAAATTGTACAAAAATTAAGCGACTGCGCGTTACATTCAAATTGTCAAAAAATGAAAATTTAGTCAATTTTTGCTTTGCCAGAAAAATTTGGCAAAATACACTAAAAAATTTTCAGCCAAATATCAATTATTTTCCGTGTTTCTAGATCTAATTTCAAACTTTTTCATATATTAACGAACAAAATTGTACCAAAATAAACCCAGTGCGCATAAGTTTCAACTTGTCAAAAAATTAAAATTCCATCAATTTTCGCCTTGCCAGAAAAATTTAGCAAAATACACTAAAAAATTTTCAGCCAAATATCAAGTATTTTCCGTGTTTCTAGACCTAATTTCAAACTTTTTCATATATTAACGAACAAAATTGTACAAAAATTAAGCGACTGCGCGTTACATTCAAATTGTCAAAAAATGAATATTTAGTCAATTTTTACCTTGCCAGAAAAATTTTGGCAAAATACACTAAAAAATTTTAAGCCAAATATCAAGTATTTTTCGTGTTTCTAGCTCTAATTTCAAACTTTTTCATATATTAACGAACAAAATTGTACAAAAATTAAGCGACTTTGCGTTACATTCAAATTGTCAAAAAATGAATATTTAGTCAATTTTTACCTTGCCAGAAAAATTTGGCAAAATACACTAAAAAATTTTCAGCCAAATATCAAGTATTTTTCGTGTTTCTAGATCTAATTTCAAACTTTTTCATATATTAACGAACAACATTGTACAAAAATTAAGCGACTGCGCGTTACATTCAAATTGTCAAAAAATGAATATTTAGTCATTTTTTGCCTTGCCAGAAAAATTTGGCAAAATATAGTAAAAAATTTTCAGCCAAATATCAATTATTTTCCGTGTTTCTAGATCTAATTTTAAACTTTTTCATATATTAACGAACAAAATTGTACAAAAATTAAGCGACTGCGCGTTACATTCAAATTGTCAAAAAATGAAAATTTAGTCAATTTTTGCCTTGCCAGAAAAATTTAGTAAAATACACTAAAAAATTTTCAGCCAAATATCAATTATTTTCCGTGTTTCTAGATCTAATTTCAAACTTTTTCATATATTAACGAACAAAATTGTACCAAAATTAAGCGACTGCGCGTTACATTCAAATTGTCAAAAAATTAAAATTCCATCAATTTTCGCCTTGCCAGAAAAATTTGGCAAAATACACTAAAAAATTTTCAGCCAAATATCAATTATTTTCCGTGTTTCTATATCTAATTTCAAACTTTTTCATATATTAACGAACAAAATTGTACCAAAATTAACCCAGTGCGCGTTACATTCAAATTGTCAAAAAATGAATATTTAGTCAATTTTTACCTTGCCAGAAAAATTTGGCAAAATACACTAAAAAATTTTCAGCCAAATATCAATTATTTTCCGTGTTTCTAAATCTAATTTCAAACTTTTTCATATATTAACGAACAAAATTGTACAAAAAAGTAATCGACATTAAGCGAAGTCGAAATTAAGCGACATTCAAATTGTCAAAAAATGAAAATTTAGTCAATTTTTGCCTTGCCAGAAAAATTTGGTAAAATACACTAAAAAATTTTAAGCCAAATATCAAGTATTTTTCGTGTTTCTAGATCTAATTTCAAACTTTTTCATATATTAACGAACAACATTGTACAAAAATTAAGCGACTGCGCGTTACATTCAAATTGTCAAAAAATGAATATTTAGTCAATTTTTACCTTGCCAGAAAAATTTGGCAAAATACACTAAAAAATTTTCAGTCAAATATTAATTATTTTCCGTGTTTCTAAATCTAATTTCAAACTTTTTCATATATTAACGAACAAAATTGTACAAAAAAGTAATCGACATTAAGCGAAGTCGAAATTAAGCGACATTCAAATTGTCAAAAAATGAAAATTTAGTCAATTTTTGCCTTGCCAGAAAAATTTGGTAAAATACACTAAAAAATTTTCTGCCAAATATCAAGTATTTTCCGTGTTTCTAGATCTAATTTCAAACTTTTTCATATATTAACGAACAAAATTGTACAAAAATTAAGCGACTGCGCGTTACATTCAAATTGTCAAAAAATGAATATTTAGTCAATTTTTGCCTTGCCAGAAAAATTTGGCAAAATACACTTAAAAATTTTCAGCCAAATATCAAGTATTTTCCGTGTTTCTATATCTAATTTTAAAGTTTTTCATATATTAACGAACAAAATTGTACCAAAATTAACCCAGTGCGCATTAGTTTCAACTTGTCAAAAAATTAAAATTCCATCAATTTTCGCCTTGCCAGAAAAATTTGGCAAAATACACTAAAAAATTTTCAGCCAAATATCAAGTATTTTTCGTGTTTCTAGATCTAATTTCAAACTTTTTCATATATTAACGAACAAAATTGTACAAAAATTAAGCGACTGCGCGTTACATTCAAATTGTCAAAAAATGAAAAATTAGTCAATTTTTACCTTGCCAGGAAAATTTTGGCAAAATACACTAAAAAATTTTAAGCCAAATATCAAGTATTTTTCGTGTTTCTAGATCTAATTTCAAACTTTTTTATATATTAACGAACAACATTGTACAAAAATTAAGCGACTGCGCGTTACATTCAAATTGTCAAAAAATGAAAATTTAGTCAATTTTTGCCTTGCCAGAAAAATTTGGCAAAATACACTAAAAAATTTTAAGCCAAATATCAAGTATTTTTCGTGTTTCTAGATCTAATTTCAAACTTTTTCATATATTAACGAACAAAATTGTACAAAAATTAAGCGACTGCGCGTTACATTCAAATTGTCAAAAAATGAATATTTAGTCAATTTTTGCCTTGCCAAAAAAATTTGGCAAAATACACTAAAAAATCTTCAGCCAAATATCAATTATTTTCCGTGTTTCTATATCTAATTTCAAACTTTTTCATATATTAACGAACCAAATTGTACCAAAATTAACCCAGTGCGCATTAGTTTCAACTTGTCAAAAAATTAAAATTCCATCAATTTTCGCCTTGCCAGAAAAATTTAGCAAAATACACTAAAAAATTTTCAGCCAAATATCAGTTATTTTTCGTGTTTCTAGATCTAATTTCAAACTTTTTCATATATTAACGAACAAAATTGTACAAAAATTAAGCGACTACGCGTTACATTCAAATTGTCAAAAAATGAATATTTAGTCAATTTTTACCTTGCCAGAAAAATTTAGCAAAATACACTAAAAAATTTTCAGCCAAATATCAAGTATTTTTCGTGTTTCTAGATCTAATTTCAAACTTTTTTATATATTAACGAACAAAATTGTACAAAAATTAAGCGACTGCGCGTTACATTCAAATTGTCAAAAAATGAATATTTAGTCAATTTTTACCTTGCCAGAAAAATTTGGCAAAATACACTAAAAAATTTTAAGCCAAATATAAAGTATTTTTCGTGTTTCTAGATCTAATTTTAAACTTTTTCATATATTAACGAACAAAATTGTACAAAAATTAAGCGACTGCGCGTTACATTCAAATTGTCAAAAAATGAATATTTAGTCAATTTTTACCTTGCCAGAAAAATTTGGCAAAATACACTAAAAAATTTTCAGCCAAATATCAATTATTTTCCGTGTTTCTAGATCTAATTTCAAACTTTCTCATATATTAACAAACAAAATTGTACAAAAATTAACCCAGTGCGCATTAGTTTCAACTTGTCAAAAAATTAAAATTCCATCAATTTTCGCCTTGCCAGAAAAATTTGGCAAAATACACTAAAAAATTTTAGGCCAAATATCAAGTATTCTTCGTGTTTCTAGATCTAATTTCAAACTTTTTCATATATTAACGAACAACATTGTACAAAAATTAAGCGACTGCGCGTTACATTCAAATTGTCAAAAAATGAATATTTAGTCAATTTTTACCTTGCCAGAAAAATTTGGCAAAATACACTAAAAAATTTTCAGCCAAATATCAATTATTTTCCGTGTTTCTAAATCTAATTTCAAACTTTTTTATATATTAACGAACAAAATTGTACAAAAAAGTAATCGACATTAAGCGAAGTCGAAATTAAGCGACATTCAAATTGTCAAAAAATGAAAATTTAGTCAATTTTTGCCTTGCCAGAAAAATTTGGTAAAATACACTAAAAAATTTTAAGCCAAATATCAAGTATTTTTCGAGTTTCTAGATCTAATTTCAAACTTTTTCATATATTAACAAACAACATTGTACAAAAATTAAGCGACTGCGCGTTACATTCAAATTGTCAAAAAATGAATATTTAGTCAATTTTTACCTTGCCAGAAAAATTTGGCAAAATACACTAAAAAATTTTCAGCCAAATATCAATTATTTTCCGTGTTTCTAAATCTAATTTCAAACTTTTTTATATATTAACGAACAAAATTGTACAAAAAAGTAATCGACATTAAGCGAAGTCGAAATTAAGCGACATTCAAATTGTCAAAAAATGAAAATTTAGTCAATTTTTGCCTTGCCAGAAAAATTTGGTAAAATACACTAAAAAATTTTCTGCCAAATATCAAGTATTTTCCGTGTTTCTAGATCTAATTTCAAACTTTTTCATATATTAACGAACAAAATTGTACAAAAATTAAGCGACTGCGCGTTACATTCAAATTGTCAAAAAATGAAAATTTAGTCAATTTTTGCCTTGCCAGAAAAATTTGGCAAAATACACTAAAAAATTTTAAGCCAAATATCAAGTATTTTTCGTGTTTCTAGATCTAATTTCAAACTTTTTCATATATTAACGAACAAAATTGTACAAAAATTAAGCGACTGCGCGTTACATTCAAATTGTCAAAAAATGAATATTTAGTCAATTTTTGCCTTGCCAGAAAAATTTGGCAAAATACACTAAAAAATTTTCAGCCAAATATCAATTATTTTCCGTGTTTCTATATCTAATTTCAAACTTTTTCATATATTAACGAACCAAATTGTACCAAAATTAACCCAGTGCGCATTAGTTTCAACTTGTCAAATAATTAAAATTCCATCAATTTGCGCCTTGCCAGAAAAATTTAGCAAAATACACTAAAAAATTTTCAGCTAAATATCAGTTATTTTTCGTGTTTCTAGATCTAATTTCAAACTTTTTCATATATTAACGAACAAAATTGTACAAAAATTAAGCGACTACGCGTTACATTCAAATTGTCAAAAAATGAAAATTTAGTCAATTTTTGCCTTGCCAGAAAAATTTGGCAAAATACACTAAAAAATTTTCAGCCAAATATCAAGTATTTTCCGTGTTTCTAGACCTAATTTCAAACTTTTTCATATATTAACAAACAAAATTGTACAAAAATTAAGCGACTGCGCGTTACATTCAAATTGTCAAAAAATGAATATTTAGTCAATTTTTACCTTGCCAGAAAAATTTGGCAAAATACACTAAAAAATTTTAAGCCAAATATAAAGTATTTTTCGTGTTTCTAGATCTAATTTTAAACTTTTTCATATATTAACGAACAAAATTGTACAAAAATTAAGCGACTGCGCGTTACATTCAAATTGTCAAAAAATGAATATTTAGTCAATTTTTACCTTGCCAGAAAAATTTGGCAAAATACACTAAAAAATTTTCAGCCAAATATCAATTATTTTCCGTGTTTCTAGATCTAATTTCAAACTTTCTCATATATTAACAAACAAAATTGTACAAAAATTAACCCAGTGCGCATTAGTTTCAACTTGTCAAAAAATTAAAATTCCATCAATTTTCGCCTTGCCAGAAAAATTTGGCAAAATACACTAAAAAATTTTAGGCCAAATATCAAGTATTTTTCGTGTTTCTAGATCTAATTTCAAACTTTTTCATATATTAACGAACAACATTGTACAAAAATTAAGCGACTGCGCGTTACATTCAAATTGTCAAAAAATGAATATTTAGTCAATTTTTACCTTGCCAGAAAAATTTGGCAAAATACACTAAAAAATTTTCAGCCAAATATCAATTATTTTCCGTGTTTCTAAATCTAATTTCAAACTTTTTTATATATTAACGAACAAAATTGTACAAAAAAGTAATCGACATTAAGCGAAGTCGAAATTAAGCGACATTCAAATTGTCAAAAAATGAAAATTTAGTCAATTTTTGCCTTGCCAGAAAAATTTGGTAAAATACACTAAAAAATTTTAAGCCAAATATCAAGTATTTTTCGTGTTTCTAGATCTAATTTCAAACTTTTTCATATATTAACAAACAACATTGTACAAAAATTAAGCGACTGCGCGTTACATTCAAATTGTCAAAAAATGAATATTTAGTCAATTTTTACCTTGCCAGAAAAATTTGGCAAAATACACTAAAAAATTTTCAGCCAAATATCAATTATTTTCCGTGTTTCTAAATCTAATTTCAAACTTTTTCATATATTAACGAACAAAATTGTACAAAAAAGTAATCGACATTAAGCGAAGTCGAAATTAAGCGACATTCAAATTGTCAAAAAATGAAAATTTAGTCAATTTTTGCCTTGCCAGAAAAATTTGGTAAAATACACTAAAAAATTTTCTGCCAAATATCAAGTATTTTCCGTGTTTCTAGATCTAATTTCAAACTTTTTCATATATTAACGAACAAAATTGTACAAAAATTAAGCGACTGCGCGTTACATTCAAATTGTCAAAAAATAAATATTTAGTCAATTTTTACATTGCCAGAAAAATTTGGCAAAATACACTAAAAAATTTTCAGCCAAATATCAATTATTTTCCGTGTTTCTAGATCTAATTTCAAACTTTCTCATATATTAACAAACAAAATTGTACAAAAATTAACCCAGTGCGCATTATTTTCAACTTGTCAAAAAATTAAAATTCCATCAATTTTCGCCTTGCCAGAAAAATTTGGCAAAATACACTAAAAAATTTTAAGCCAAATATCAAGTATTTTTCGTGTTTCTAGATCTAATTTCAAACTTTTTCATATATTAACGAACAACATTGTACAAAAATTAAGCGACTGCGCGTTACATTCAAATTGTCAAAAAATGAATATTTAGTCAATTTTTACCTTGCCAGAAAAATTTGGAAAATACACTAAAAAATTTTCAGCCAAATATCAAATATTTTCCGTGTTTCTAAATCTAATTTCAAACTTTTTTATATATTAACGAACAAAATTGTACAAAAAAGTAATCGACATTAAGCGAAGTCGAAATTAAGCGACATTCAAATTGTCAAAAAATGAAAATTTAGTCAATTTTTGCCTTGCCAGAAAAATTTGGTAAAATACACTAAAAAATTTTAAGCCAAATATCAAGTATTTTTCGTGTTTCTAGATCTAATTTCAAACTTTTTCATATATTAACAAACAACATTGTACAAAAATAAGGCGACTGCGCGTTACATTTAAATTGTCAAAAAATGAATATTTAGTCAATTTTTGCCTTGCCAGAAAAATTTGGTAAAATACACTAAAAAATTTTCTGCCAAATATCAAGTATTTTCCGTGTTTCTAGATCTAATTTCAAACTTTTTCATATATTAACGAACAAAATTGTACAAAAATTAAGCGACTGCGCGTTACATTCAAATTGTCAAAAAATGAATATTTAGTCAATTTTTGCCTTGCCAGAAAAATTTGGCAAAATACACTTAAAAATTTTCAGCCAAATATCAAGTATTTTTCGTGTTTCTAGATCTAATTTCAAACTTTTTCATATATTAACGAACAAAATTGTACAAAAATTAAGCGACTGCGCGTTACATTCAAATTGTCAAAAAATGAATATTTAGTCAATTTTTACCTTGCCAGAAAAATTTGGCAAAATACACTAAAAAATTTTCAGCCAAATATCAATTATCTTCCGTGTTTCTAGATCTAATTTCAAACTTTTTTATATATTAACGAACAACATTGTACAAAAATTAAGCGACTGCGCGTTACATTCAAATTGTCAAAAAATTAAAATTCCATCAATTTTCGCCTTGCCAGAAAAATTTAGCAAAATACACTAAAAAATTTTCAGCCAAATATCAGTTATTTTTCGTGTTTCTAGATCTAATTTCAAACTTTTTCATATATTAACGAACAAAATTGTACAAAAATTAAGCGACTACGCGTTACATTCAAATTGTCAAAAAATGAAAATTTAGTCAATTTTTGCCTTGCCAGAAAAATTTGGCAAAACACACTAAAAAATTTTCAGCCAAATATCAAGTATTTTCCGTGTTTCTAGACCTAATTTCAAACTTTTTCATATATTAACGAACAAAATTGTACAAAAATTAAGCGACTGCGCGTTACATTCAAATTGTCAAAAAATGAATATTTAGTCAATTTTTACCTTGCCAGGAAAATTTTGGCAAAATACACTAAAAAATTTTAAGCCAAATATCAAGTATTTTCCGTGTTTCTAGATCTAATTTCAAACTTTTTCATATATTAACGAACAAAATTGTACAAAAATTAAGCGACTGCGCGTTACATTCAAATTGTCAAAAAATGAATATTTAGTCAATTTTTGCCTTGCCAGAAAAATTTGGCAAAATACACTTAAAAATTTTCAGCCAAATATCAAGTATTTTCCGTGTTTCTATATCTAATTTTAAACTTTTTCATATATTAACGAACAAAATTGTACCAAAATTAACCCAGTGCGCATTAGTTTCAACTTGTCAAAAAATTAAAATTCCATCAATTTTCGCCTTGCCAGAAAAATTTGGCAAAATACACTAAAAAATTTTCAGCTAAATATCAAGTATTTTTCGTGTTTCTAGATCTAATTTCATACTTTTTCATATATTAACGAACAAAATTGTACAAAAATTAAGCGACTGCGCGTTACATTCAAATTGTCAAAAAATAAATATTTAGTCAATTTTTACCTTGCCAGAAAAATTTGGCAAAATACACTAAAAAATTTTCAGCCAAATATCAATTATTTTCCGTGTTTCTAGATCTAATTTCAAACTTTCTCATATATTAACAAACAAAATTGTACAAAAATTAACCCAGTGCGCATTATTTTCAACTTGTCAAAAAATTAAAATTCCATCAATTTTCGCCTTGCCAGAAAAAATTTGGCAAAATACACTAAAAAATTTTAAGCCAAATATCAAGTATTTTTCGTGTTTCTAGATCTAATTTCAAACTTTTTCATATATTAACGAACAACATTGTACAAAAATTAAGCGACTGCGCGTTACATTCAAATTGTCAAAAAATGAATATTTAGTCAATTTTTACCTTGCCAGAAAAATTTGGAAAATACACTAAAAAATTTTCAGCCAAATATCAATTATTTTCCGTGTTTCTAAATCTAATTTCAAACTTTTTTATATATTAACGAACAAAATTGTACAAAAAAGTAATCGACATTAAGCGAAGTCGAAATTAAGCGACATTCAAATTGTCAAAAAATGAAAATTTAGTCAATTTTTGCCTTGCCAGAAAAATTTGGTAAAATACACTAAAAAATTTTAAGCCAAATATCAAGTATTTTTCGTGTTTCTAGATCTAATTTCAAACTTTTTCATATATTAACAAACAACATTGTACAAAAATTAAGCGACTGCGCGTTACATTTAAATTGTCAAAAAATGAATATTTAGTCAATTTTTACCTTGCCAGAAAAATTTGGCAAAATACACTAAAAAATTTTCAGCCAAATATCAATTATTTTCCGTGTTTCTAAATCTAATTTCAAACTTTTTTATATATTAACGAACAAAATTGTACAAAAAAGTAATCGACATTAAGCGAAGTCGAAATTAAGCGACATTCAAATTGTCAAAAAATGAAAATTTAGTCAATTTTTGCCTTGCCAGAAAAATTTGGTAAAATACACTAAAAAATTTTCTGCCAAATATCAAGTATTTTCCGTGTTTCTAGATCTAATTTCAAACTTTTTCATATATTAACGAACAAAATTGTACAAAAATTAAGCGACTGCGCGTTACATTCAAATTGTCAAAAAATGAATATTTAGTCAATTTTTGCCTTGCCAGAAAAATTTGGCAAAATACACGTAAAAATTTTCAGCCAAATATCAAGTATTTTTCGTGTTTCTAGATCTAATTTCAAACTTTTTCATATATTAACGAACAAAATTGTACAAAAATTAAGCGACTGCGCGTTACATTCAAATTGTCAAAAAATGAATATTTAGTCAATTTTTACCTTGCCAGAAAAATTTGGCAAAATACACTAAAAAATTTTCAGCCAAATATTAATTATCTTCCGTGTTTCTAGATCTAATTTCAAACTTTTTTATATATTAACGAACAACATTGTACAAAAATTAAGCGACTGCGCGTTACATTCAAATTGTCAAAAAATTAAAATTCCATCAATTTTCGCCTTGCCAGAAAAATTTAGCAAAATACACTAAAAAATTTTCAGCCAAATATCAGTTATTTTTCGTGTTTCTAGATCTAAATTCAAACTTTTTCATATATTAACGAACAAAATTGTACAAAAATTAAGCGACTACGCGTTACATTCAAATTGTCAAAAAATGAAAATTTAGTCAATTTTTGCCTTGCCAGAAAAATTTGGCAAAATACACTAAAAAATTTTCAGCCAAATATCAAGTATTTTCCGTGTTTCTAGACCTAATTTCAAACTTTTTCATATATTAACGAACAAAATTGTACAAAAATTAAGCGACTGCGCGTTACATTCAAATTGTCAAAAAATGAATATTTAGTCAATTTTTACCTTGCCAGGAAAATTTTGGCAAAATACACTAAAAAATTTTAAGCCAAATATCAAGTATTTTTCGTGTTTCTAGATCTAATTTCAAACTTTTTCATATATTAACGAACAACATTGTACAAAAATTAAGCGACTGCGCGTTACATTCAAATTGTCAAAAAATGAATATTTAGTCAATTTTTGCCTTGCCAGAAAAATTTGGCAAAATACACTAAAAAATTTTCAGCCAAATATCAATTATTTTCCGTGTTTCTCAATCTAATTTCAAACTTTTTCATATATTAACGAACCAAATTGTACCAAAATTAACCCAGTGCGCATTAGTTTCAACTTGTCAAAAAATTAAAATTCCATCAATTTTCGCCTTGCCAGAAAAATTTAGCAAAATACACTAAAAAATTTTCAGCCAAATATCAGTTATTTTTCGTGTTTCTAGATCTAATTTCAAACTTTTTCATATATTAACGAACAAAATTGTACAAAAATTAAGCGACTACGCGTTACATTCAAATTGTCAAAAAATGAAAATTTAGTCAATTTTTGCCTTGCCAGAAAAATTTGGCAAAATACACTAAAAAATTTTCAGCCAAATATCAAGTATTTTCCGTGTTTCTAGACCTAATTTCAAACTTTTTCATATATTAACGAACAAAATTGTACAAAAATTAAGCGACTGCGCGTTACATTCATATTGTCAAAAAATGAATATTTACTCAATTTTTACCTTGCCAGAAAAATTTGGCAAAATACACTAAAAAATTTTAAGCCAAATATAAAGTATTTTTCGTGTTTCTAGATCTAATTTTAAACTTTTTCATATATTAACGAACAAAATTGTACAAAAATTAAGCGACTGCGCGTTACATTCAAATTGTCAAAAAATGAATATTTAGTCAATTTTTACCTTGCCAGAAAAATTTGGCAAAATACACTAAAAAATTTTCAGCCAAATATCAATTATTTTCCGTGTTTCTAGATCTAATTTCAAACTTTCTCATATATTAACAAACAAAATTGTACAAAAATTAACCCAGTGCGCATTAGTTTCAACTTGTCAAAAAATTAAAATTCCATCAATTTTCGCCTTGCCAGAAAAATTTGGCAAAATACACTAAAAAATTTTAGGCCAAATATCAAGTATTTTTCGTGTTTCTAGATCTAATTTCAAACTTTTTCATATATTAACAAACAACATTGTACAAAAATTAAGCGACTGCGCGTTACATTTAAATTGTCAAAAAATGAATATTTAGTCAATTTTTACCTTGCCAGAAAAATTTGGCAAAATACACTAAAAAATTTTCAGCCAAATATCAATTATTTTCCGTGTTTCTAAATCTAATTTCAAACTTTTTTATATATTAACGAACAAAATTGTACAAAAAAGTAATCGACATTAAGCGAAGTCGAAATTAAGCGACATTCAAATTGTCAAAAAATGAAAATTTAGTCAATTTTTGCCTTGCCAGAAAAATTTGGCAAAATACACTAAAAAATTTTCAGCCAAATATCAAGTATTTTCCGTGTTTCTAGACCTAATTTCAAACTTTTTCATATATTAACGAACAAAATTGTACAAAAATTAAGCGACTGCGCGTTACATTCAAATTGTCAAAAAATGAATATTTAGTCAATTTTTACCTTGCCAGGAAAATTTTGGCAAAATACACTAAAAAATTTTAAGCCAAATATCAAGTATTTTTCGTGTTTCTAGATCTAATTTCAAACTTTTTCATATATTAACGAACAACATTGTACAAAAATTAAGCGACTGCGCGTTACATTCAAATTGTCAAAAAATGAATATTTAGTCAATTTTTGCCTTGCCAGAAAAATTTGGCAAAATACACTAAAAAATTTTCAGCCAAATATCAATTATTTTCCGTGTTTCTAAATCTAATTTCAAACTTTTTCATATATTAACGAACCAAATTGTACCAAAATTAACCCAGTGCGCATTAGTTTCAACTTGTCAAAAAATTAAAATTCCATCAATTTTCGCCTTGCCAGAAAAATTTAGCAAAATACACTAAAAAATTTTCAGCCAAATATCAGTTATTTTTCGTGTTTCTAGATCTAATTTCAAACTTTTTCATATATTAACGAACAAAATTGTACAAAAATTAAGCGACTACGCGTTACATTCAAATTGTCAAAAAATGAAAATTTAGTCAATTTTTGCCTTGCCAGAAAAATTTGGCAAAATACACTAAAAAATTTTCAGCCAAATATCAAGTATTTTCCGTGTTTCTAGACCTAATTTCAAACTTTTTCATATATTAACGAACAAAATTGTATAAAAATTAAGCGACTGCGCGTTACATTCAAATTGTCAAAAAATGAATATTTACTCAATTTTTACCTTGCCAGAAAAATTTGGCAAAATACACTAAAAAATTTTAAGCCAAATATAAAGTATTTTTCGTGTTTCTAGATCTAATTTTAAACTTTTTCATATATTATCGAACAAAATTGTACAAAAATTAAGCGACTGCGCGTTACATTCAAATTGTCAAAAAATGAATATTTAGTCAATTTTTACCTTGCCAGAAAAATTTGGCAAAATACACTAAAAAATTTTCAGCCAAATATCAATTATTTTCCGTGTTTCTAAATCTAATTTCAAACTTTTTTATATATTAACGAACAAAATTGTACAAAAAAGTAATCGACATTAAGCGAAGTCGAAATTAAGCGACATTCAAATTGTCAAAAAATGAAAATTTAGTCAATTTTTGCCTTGCCAGAAAAATTTGGCAAAATACACTAAAAAATTTTCAGCCAAATATCAAGTATTTTCCGTGTTTCTAGACCTAATTTCAAACTTTTTCATATATTAACGAACAAAATTGTACAAAAATTAAGCGACTGCGCGTTACATTCAAATTGTCAAAAAATGAATATTTAGTCAATTTTTACCTTGCCAGGAAAATTTTGGCAAAATACACTAAAAAATTTTAAGCCAAATATCAAGTATTTTTCGTGTTTCTAGATCTAATTTCAAACTTTTTCATATATTAACGAACAACATTGTACAAAAATTAAGCGACTGCGCGTTACATTCAAATTGTCAAAAAATGAATATTTAGTCAATTTTTGCCTTGCCAGAAAAATTTGGCAAAATACACTAAAAAATTTTCAGCCAAATATCAATTATTTTCCGTGTTTCTAAATCTAATTTCAAACTTTTTCATATATTAACGAACCAAATTGTACCAAAATTAACCCAGTGCGCATTAGTTTCAACTTGTCAAAAAATTAAAATTCCATCAATTTTCGCCTTGCCAGAAAAATTTAGCAAAATACACTAAAAAATTTTCAGCCAAATATCAGTTATTTTTCGTGTTTCTAGATCTAATTTCAAACTTTTTCATATATTAACGAACAAAATTGTACAAAAATTAAGCGACTACGCGTTACATTCAAATTGTCAAAAAATGAAAATTTAGTCAATTTTTGCCTTGCCAGAAAAATTTGGCAAAATACACTAAAAAATTTTCAGCCAAATATCAAGTATTTTCCGTGTTTCTAGACCTAATTTCAAACTTTTTCATATATTAACGAACAAAATTGTATAAAAATTAAGCGACTGCGCGTTACATTCAAATTGTCAAAAAATGAATATTTACTCAATTTTTACCTTGCCAGAAAAATTTGGCAAAATACACTAAAAAATTTTAAGCCAAATATAAAGTATTTTTCGTGTTTCTAGATCTAATTTTAAACTTTTTCATATATTATCGAACAAAATTGTACAAAAATTAAGCGACTGCGCGTTACATTCAAATTGTCAAAAAATGAATATTTAGTCAATTTTTACCTTGCCAGAAAAATTTGGCAAAATACACTAAAAAATTTTCAGCCAAATATCAATTATTTTCCGTGTTTCTAGATCTAATTTCAAACTTTCTCATATATTAACAAACAAAATTGTACAAAAATTAACCCAGTGCGCATTAGTTTCAACTTGTCAAAAAATTAAAATTCCATCAATTTTCGCCTTGCCAGAAAATTTTGGCAAAATACACTAAAAAATTTTAGGCCAAATATCAAGTATTTTTCGTGTTTCTAGATCTAATTTCAAACTTTTTCATATATTAACGAACAACATTGTACAAAAATTAAGCGACTGCGCGTTACATTCAAATTGTCAAAAAATGAATATTTAGTCAATTTTTGCCTTGCCAGAAAAATTTGGCAAAATACACTTAAAAATTTTCAGCCAAATATCAAGTATTTTCCGTGTTTCTATATCTAATTTTAAACTTTTTCATATATTAACGAACAAAATTGTACCAAAATTAACCCAGTGCGCATTAGTTTCAACTTGTCAAAAAATTAAAATTCCATCAATTTTCGCCTTGCCAGAAAAATTTGGCAAAATACACTAAAAAATTTTCAGCTAAATATCAAGTATTTTTCGTGTTTCTAGATCTAATTTCATACTTTTTCATATATTAACGAACAAAATTGTACAAAAATTAAGCGACTGCGCGTTACATTCAAATTGTCAAAAAATAAATATTTAGTCAATTTTTACCTTGCCAGAAAAATTTGGCAAAATACACTAAAAAATTTTCAGCCAAATATCAATTATTTTCCGTGTTTCTAGATCTAATTTCAAACTTTCTCATATATTAACAAACAAAATTGTACAAAAATTAACCCAGTGCGCATTATTTTCAACTTGTCAAAAAATTAAAATTCCATCAATTTTCGCCTTGCCAGAAAAAATTTGGCAAAATACACTAAAAAATTTTAAGCCAAATATCAAGTATTTTTCGTGTTTCTAGATCTAATTTCAAACTTTTTCATATATTAACGAACAACATTGTACAAAAATTAAGCGACTGCGCGTTACATTCAAATTGTCAAAAAATGAATATTTAGTCAATTTTTACCTTGCCAGAAAAATTTGGAAAATACACTAAAAAATTTTCAGCCAAATATCAATTATTTTCCGTGTTTCTAAATCTAATTTCAAACTTTTTTATATATTAACGAACAAAATTGTACAAAAAAGTAATCGACATTAAGCGAAGTCGAAATTAAGCGACATTCAAATTGTCAAAAAATGAAAATTTAGTCAATTTTTGCCTTGCCAGAAAAATTTGGTAAAATACACTAAAAAATTTTAAGCCAAATATCAGTTATTTTTCGTGTTTCTAGATCTAATTTCAAACTTTTTCATATATTAACGAACAAAATTGTACAAAAATTAAGCGACTACGCGTTACATTCAAATTGTCAAAAAATGAAAATTTAGTCAATTTTTGCCTTGCCAGAAAAATTTGGCAAAATACACTAAAAAATTTTCAGCCAAATATCAAGTATTTTCCGTGTTTCTAGACCTAATTTCAAACTTTTTCATATATTAACGAACAAAATTGTATAAAAATTAAGCGACTGCGCGTTACATTCAAATTGTCAAAAAATGAATATTTACTCAATTTTTACCTTGCCAGAAAAATTTGGCAAAATACACTAAAAAATTTTAAGCCAAATATAAAGTATTTTTCGTGTTTCTAGATCTAATTTTAAACTTTTTCATATATTATCGAACAAAATTGTACAAAAATTAAGCGACTGCGCGTTACATTCAAATTGTCAAAAAATGAATATTTAGTCAATTTTTACCTTGCCAGAAAAATTTGGCAAAATACACTAAAAAATTTTCAGCCAAATATCAATTATTTTCCGTGTTTCTAGATCTAATTTCAAACTTTCTCATATATTAACAAACAAAATTGTACAAAAATTAACCCAGTGCGCATTAGTTTCAACTTGTCAAAAAATTAAAATTCCATCAATTTTCGCCTTGCCAGAAAATTTTGGCAAAATACACTAAAAAATTTTAGGCCAAATATCAAGTATTTTTCGTGTTTCTAGATCTAATTTCAAACTTTTTCATATATTAACGAACAACATTGTACAAAAATTAAGCGACTGCGCGTTACATTCAAATTGTCAAAAAATGAATATTTAGTCAATTTTTGCCTTGCCAGAAAAATTTGGCAAAATACACTTAAAAATTTTCAGCCAAATATCAAGTATTTTCCGTGTTTCTATATCTAATTTTAAACTTTTTCATATATTAACGAACAAAATTGTACCAAAATTAACCCAGTGCGCATTAGTTTCAACTTGTCAAAAAATTAAAATTCCATCAATTTTCGCCTTGCCAGAAAAATTTGGCAAAATACACTAAAAAATTTTCAGCTAAATATCAAGTATTTTTCGTGTTTCTAGATCTAATTTCATACTTTTTCATATATTAACGAACAAAATTGTACAAAAATTAAGCGACTGCGCGTTACATTCAAATTGTCAAAAAATAAATATTTAGTCAATTTTTACCTTGCCAGAAAAATTTGGCAAAATACACTAAAAAATTTTCAGCCAAATATCAATTATTTTCCGTGTTTCTAGATCTAATTTCAAACTTTCTCATATATTAACAAACAAAATTGTACAAAAATTAACCCAGTGCGCATTATTTTCAACTTGTCAAAAAATTAAAATTCCATCAATTTTCGCCTTGCCAGAAAAAATTTGGCAAAATACACTAAAAAATTTTAAGCCAAATATCAAGTATTTTTCGTGTTTCTAGATCTAATTTCAAACTTTTTCATATATTAACGAACAACATTGTACAAAAATTAAGCGACTGCGCGTTACATTCAAATTGTCAAAAAATGAATATTTAGTCAATTTTTACCTTGCCAGAAAAATTTGGAAAATACACTAAAAAATTTTCAGCCAAATATCAATTATTTTCCGTGTTTCTAAATCTAATTTCAAACTTTTTTATATATTAACGAACAAAATTGTACAAAAAAGTAATCGACATTAAGCGAAGTCGAAATTAAGCGACATTCAAATTGTCAAAAAATGAAAATTTAGTCAATTTTTGCCTTGCCAGAAAAATTTGGTAAAATACACTAAAAAATTTTAAGCCAAATATCAAGTATTTTTCGTGTTTCTAGATCTAATTTCAAACTTTTTCATATATTAACAAACAACATTGTACAAAAATTAAGCGACTGCGCGTTACATTTAAATTGTCAAAAAATGAATATTTAGTCAATTTTTACCTTGCCAGAAAAATTTGGCAAAATACACTAAAAAATTTTCAGCCAAATATCAATTATTTTCCGTGTTTCTAAATCTAATTTCAAACTTTTTTATATATTAACGAACAAAATTGTACAAAAAAGTAATCGACATTAAGCGAAGTCGAAATTAAGCGACATTCAAATTGTCAAAAAATGAAAATTTAGTCAATTTTTGCCTTGCCAGAAAAATTTGGTAAAATACACTAAAAAATTTTCTGCCAAATATCAAGTATTTTCCGTGTTTCTAGATCTAATTTCAAACTTTTTCATATATTAACGAACCAAATTGTACAAAAATTAAGCGACTGCGCGTTACATTCAAATTGTCAAAAAATGAATATTTAGTCAATTTTTGCCTTGCCAGAAAAATTTGGCAAAATACACGTAAAAATTTTCAGCCAAATATCAAGTATTTTTCGTGTTTCTAGATCTAATTTCAAACTTTCTCATATATTAACGAACAAAATTGTACAAAAATTAAGCGACTGCGCGTTACATTCAAATTGTCAAAAAATGAATATTTAGTCAATTTTTACCTTGCCAGAAAAATTTGGCAAAATACACTAAAAAATTTTCAGCCAAATATCAATTATCTTCCGTGTTTCTAGATCTAATTTCAAACTTTTTTATATATTAACGAACAACATTGTACAAAAATTAAGCGACTGCGCGTTACATTCAAATTGTCAAAAAATTAAAATTCCATCAATTTTCGCCTTGCCAGAAAAATTTAGCAAAATACACTAAAAAATTTTCAGCCAAATATCAGTTATTTTTCGTGTTTCTAGATCTAATTTCAAACTTTTTCATATATTAACGAACAAAATTGTACAAAAATTAAGCGACTACGCGTTACATTCAAATTGTCAAAAAATGAAAATTTAGTCAATTTTTGCCTTGCCAGAAAAATTTGGCAAAACACACTAAAAAATTTTCAGCCAAATATCAAGTATTTTCCGTGTTTCTAGACCTAATTTCAAACTTTTTCATATATTAACGAACAAAATTGTACAAAAATTAAGCGACTGCGCGTTACATTCAAATTGTCAAAAAATGAATATTTAGTCAATTTTTACCTTGCCAGGAAAATTTTGGCAAAATACACTAAAAAATTTTAAGCCAAATATCAAGTATTTTCCGTGTTTCTAGATCTAATTTCAAACTTTTTCATATATTAACGAACAAAATTGTACAAAAATTAAGCGACTGCGCGTTACATTCAAATTGTCAAAAAATGAATATTTAGTCAATTTTTGCCTTGCCAGAAAAATTTGGCAAAATACACTTAAAAATTTTCAGCCAAATATCAAGTATTTTCCGTGTTTCTATATCTAATTTTAAACTTTTTCATATATTAACGAACAAAATTGTACCAAAATTAACCCAGTGCGCATTAGTTTCAACTTGTCAAAAAATTAAAATTCCATCAATTTTCGCCTTGCCAGAAAAATTTGGCAAAATACACTAAAAAATTTTCAGCTAAATATCAAGTATTTTTCGTGTTTCTAGATCTAATTTCATACTTTTTCATATATTAACGAACAAAATTGTACAAAAATTAAGCGACTGCGCGTTACATTCAAATTGTCAAAAAATAAATATTTAGTCAATTTTTACCTTGCCAGAAAAATTTGGCAAAATACACTAAAAAATTTTCAGCCAAATATCAATTATTTTCCGTGTTTCTAGATCTAATTTCAAACTTTCTCATATATTAACAAACAAAATTGTACAAAAATTAACCCAGTGCGCATTATTTTCAACTTGTCAAAAAATTAAAATTCCATCAATTTTCGCCTTGCCAGAAAAAATTTGGCAAAATACACTAAAAAATTTTAAGCCAAATATCAAGTATTTTTCGTGTTTCTAGATCTAATTTCAAACTTTTTCATATATTAACGAACAACATTGTACAAAAATTAAGCGACTGCGCGTTACATTCAAATTGTCAAAAAATGAATATTTAGTCAATTTTTACCTTGCCAGAAAAATTTGGAAAATACACTAAAAAATTTTCAGCCAAATATCAATTATTTTCCGTGTTTCTAAATCTAATTTCAAACTTTTTTATATATTAACGAACAAAATTGTACAAAAAAGTAATCGACATTAAGCGAAGTCGAAATTAAGCGACATTCAAATTGTCAAAAAATGAAAATTTAGTCAATTTTTGCCTTGCCAGAAAAATTTGGTAAAATACACTAAAAAATTTTAAGCCAAATATCAAGTATTTTTCGTGTTTCTAGATCTAATTTCAAACTTTTTCATATATTAACAAACAACATTGTACAAAAATTAAGCGACTGCGCGTTACATTTAAATTGTCAAAAAATGAATATTTAGTCAATTTTTGCCTTGCCAGAAAAATTTGGCAAAATACACTAAAAAATTTTCAGCCAAATATCAATTATTTTCCGTGTTTCTAAATCTAATTTCAAACTTTTTCATATATTAACGAACCAAATTGTACCAAAATTAACCCAGTGCGCGTTACATTTAAATTGTCAAAAAATGAATATTTAGTCAATTTTTACCTTGCCAGAAAAATTTGGCAAAATACACTAAAAAATTTTCAGCCAAATATCAATTATTTTCCGTGTTTCTAAATCTAATTTCAAACTTTTTTATATATTAACGAACAAAATTGTACAAAAAAGTAATCGACATTAAGCGAAGTCGAAATTAAGCGACATTCAAAATGTCAAAAAATGAAAATTTAGTCAATTTTTGCCTTGCCAGAAAAATTTGGTAAAATACACTAAAAAATTTTCTGCCAAATATCAAGTATTTTCCGTGTTTCTAGATCTAATTTCAAACTTTTTCATATATTAACGAACAAAATTGTACAAAAATTAAGCGACTGCGCGTTACATTCAAATTGTCAAAAAATGAATATTTAGTCAATTTTTGCCTCGCCAGAAAAATTTGGCAAAATACACTTAAAAATTTTCAGCCAAATATCAAGTATTTTTCGTGTTTCTAGATCTAATTTCAAACTTTTTCATATATTAACGAACAAAATTGTACAAAAATTAAGCGACTGCGCGTTACATTCAAATTGTCAAAAAATGAATATTTAGTCAATTTTTACCTTGCCAGAAAAATTTGGCAAAATACACTAAAAAATTTTCAGCCAAATATTAATTATCTTCCGTGTTTCTAGATCTAATTTCAAACTTTTTTATATATTAACGAATAACATTGTACAAAAATTAAGCGACTGCGCGTTACATTCAAATTGTCAAAAAATTAAAATTCCATCAATTTTCGCCTTGCCAGAAAAATTTAGCAAAATACACTAAAAAATTTTCAGCCAAATATCAGTTATTTTTCGTGTTTCTAGATCTAAATTCAAACTTTTTCATATATTAACGAACAAAATTGTACAAAAATTAAGCGACTACGCGTTACATTCAAATTGTCAAAAAATGAAAATTTAGTCAATTTTTGCCTTGCCAGAAAAATTTGGCAAAATACACTAAAAAATTTTCAGCCAAATATCAAGTATTTTCCGTGTTTCTAGACCTAATTTCAAACTTTTTCATATATTAACGAACAAAATTGTACAAAAATTAAGCGACTGCGCGTTACATTCAAATTGTCAAAAAATGAATATTTAGTCAATTTTTACCTTGCCAGGAAAATTTTGGCAAAATACACTAAAAAATTTTAAGCCAAATATCAAGTATTTTTCGTGTTTCTAGATCTAATTTCAAACTTTTTCATATATTAACGAACAACATTGTACAAAAATTAAGCGACTGCGCGTTACATTCAAATTGTCAAAAAATGAATATTTAGTCAATTTTTGCCTTGCCAGAAAAATTTGGCAAAATACACTAAAAAATTTTCAGCCAAATATCAATTATTTTCCGTGTTTCTAAATCTAATTTCAAACTTTTTCATATATTAACGAACCAAATTGTACCAAAATTAACCCAGTGCGCATTAGTTTCAACTTGTCAAAAAATTAAAATTCCATCAATTTTCGCCTTGCCAGAAAAATTTAGCAAAATACACTAAAAAATTTTCAGCCAAATATCAGTTATTTTTCGTGTTTCTAGATCTAATTTCAAACTTTTTCATATATTAACGAACAAAATTGTACAAAAATTAAGCGACTACGCGTTACATTCAAATTGTCAAAAAATGAAAATTTAGTCAATTTTTGCCTTGCCAGAAAAATTTGGCAAAATACACTAAAAAATTTTCAGCCAAATATCAAGTATTTTCCGTGTTTCTAGACCTAATTTCAAACTTTTTCATATATTAACGAACAAAATTGTATAAAAATTAAGCGACTGCGCGTTACATTCAAATTGTCAAAAAATGAATATTTACTCAATTTTTACCTTGCCAGAAAAATTTGGCAAAATACACTAAAAAATTTTAAGCCAAATATAAAGTATTTTTCGTGTTTCTAGATCTAATTTTAAACTTTTTCATATATTATCGAACAAAATTGTACAAAAATTAAGCGACTGCGCGTTACATTCAAATTGTCAAAAAATGAATATTTAGTCAATTTTTACCTTGCCAGAAAAATTTGGCAAAATACACTAAAAAATTTTCAGCCAAATATCAATTATTTTCCGTGTTTCTAGATCTAATTTCAAACTTTCTCATATATTAACAAACAAAATTGTACAAAAATTAACCCAGTGCGCATTAGTTTCAACTTGTCAAAAAATTAAAATTCCATCAATTTTCGCCTTGCCAGAAAAATTTGGCAAAATACACTAAAAAATTTTAGGCCAAATATCAAGTATTTTTCGTGTTTCTAGATCTAATTTCAAACTTTTTCATATATTAACGAACAACATTGTACAAAAATTAAGCGACTGCGCGTTACATTCAAATTGTCAAAAAATGAATATTTAGTCAATTTTTGCCTTGCCAGAAAAATTTGGCAAAATACACTTAAAAATTTTCAGCCAAATATCAAGTATTTTCCGTGTTTCTATATCTAATTTTAAACTTTTTCATATATTAACGAACAAAATTGTACCAAAATTAACCCAGTGCGCATTAGTTTCAACTTGTCAAAAAATTAAAATTCCATCAATTTTCGCCTTGCCAGAAAAATTTGGCAAAATACACTAAAAAATTTTCAGCTAAATATCAAGTATTTTTCGTGTTTCTAGATCTAATTTCATACTTTTTCATATATTAACGAACAAAATTGTACAAAAATTAAGCGACTGCGCGTTACATTCAAATTGTCAAAAAATAAATATTTAGTCAATTTTTACCTTGCCAGAAAAATTTGGCAAAATACACTAAAAAATTTTCAGCCAAATATCAATTATTTTCCGTGTTTCTAGATCTAATTTCAAACTTTCTCATATATTAACAAACAAAATTGTACAAAAATTAACCCAGTGCGCATTATTTTCAACTTGTCAAAAAATTAAAATTCCATCAATTTTCGCCTTGCCAGAAAAAATTTGGCAAAATACACTAAAAAATTTTAAGCCAAATATCAAGTATTTTTCGTGTTTCTAGATCTAATTTCAAACTTTTTCATATATTAACGAACAACATTGTACAAAAATTAAGCGACTGCGCGTTACATTCAAATTGTCAAAAAATGAATATTTAGTCAATTTTTACCTTGCCAGAAAAATTTGGAAAATACACTAAAAAATTTTCAGCCAAATATCAATTATTTTCCGTGTTTCTAAATCTAATTTCAAACTTTTTTATATATTAACGAACAAAATTGTACAAAAAAGTAATCGACATTAAGCGAAGTCGAAATTAAGCGACATTCAAATTGTCAAAAAATGAAAATTTAGTCAATTTTTGCCTTGCCAGAAAAATTTGGTAAAATACACTAAAAAATTTTAAGCCAAATATCAAGTATTTTTCGTGTTTCTAGATCTAATTTCAAACTTTTTCATATATTAACAAACAACATTGTACAAAAATTAAGCGACTGCGCGTTACATTTAAATTGTCAAAAAATGAATATTTAGTCAATTTTTACCTTGCCAGAAAAATTTGGCAAAATACACTAAAAAATTTTCAGCCAAATATCAATTATTTTCCGTGTTTCTAAATCTAATTTCAAACTTTTTTATATATTAACGAACAAAATTGTACAAAAAAGTAATCGACATTAAGCGAAGTCGAAATTAAGCGACATTCAAATTGTCAAAAAATGAAAATTTAGTCAATTTTTGCCTTGCCAGAAAAATTTGGTAAAATACACTAAAAAATTTTCTGCCAAATATCAAGTATTTTCCGTGTTTCTAGATCTAATTTCAAACTTTTTCATATATTAACGAACAAAATTGTACAAAAATTAAGCGACTGCGCGTTACATTCAAATTGTCAAAAAATGAATATTTAGTCAATTTTTGCCTTGCCAGAAAAATTTGGCAAAATACACGTAAAAATTTTCAGCCAAATATCAAGTATTTTTCGTGTTTCTAGATCTAATTTCAAACTTTTTCGTATATTAACGAACAAAATTGTACAAAAATTAAGCGACTGCGCGTTACATTCAAATTGTCAAAAAATGAATATTTAGTCAATTTTTACCTTGCCAGAAAAATTTGGCAAAATACACTAAAAAATTTTCAGCCAAATATTAATTATCTTCCGTGTTTCTAGATCTAATTTCAAACTTTTTTATATATTAACGAACAACATTGTACAAAAATTAAGCGACTGCGCGTTACATTCAAATTGTCAAAAAATTAAAATTCCATCAATTTTCGCCTTGCCAGAAAAATTTAGCAAAATACACTAAAAAATTTTCAGCCAAATATCAGTTATTTTTCGTGTTTCTAGATCTAAATTCAAACTTTTTCATATATTAACGAACAAAATTGTACAAAAATTAAGCGACTACGCGTTACATTCAAATTGTCAAAAAATGAAAATTTAGTCAATTTTTGCCTTGCCAGAAAAATTTGGCAAAATACACTAAAAAATTTTCAGCCAAATATCAAGTATTTTCCGTGTTTCTAGACCTAATTTCAAACTTTTTCATATATTAACGAACAAAATTGTACAAAAATTAAGCGACTGCGCGTTACATTCAAATTGTCAAAAAATGAATATTTAGTCAATTTTTACCTTGCCAGGAAAATTTTGGCAAAATACACTAAAAAATTTTAAGCCAAATATCAAGTATTTTTCGTGTTTCTAGATCTAATTTCAAACTTTTTCATATATTAACGAACAACATTGTACAAAAATTAAGCGACTGCGCGTTACATTCAAATTGTCAAAAAATGAATATTTAGTCAATTTTTGCCTTGCCAGAAAAATTTGGCAAAATACACTAAAAAATTTTCAGCCAAATATCAATTATTTTCCGTGTTTCTAAATCTAATTTCAATCTTTTTCATATATTAACGAACCAAATTGTACCAAAATTAACCCAGTGCGCATTAGTTTCAACTTGTCAAAAAATTAAAATTCCATCAATTTTCGCCTTGCCAGAAAAATTTAGCAAAATACACTAAAAAATTTTCAGCCAAATATCAGTTATTTTTCGTGTTTCTAGATCTAATTTCAAACTTTTTCATATATTAACGAACAAAATTGTACAAAAATTAAGCGACTACGCGTTACATTCAAATTGTCAAAAAATGAAAATTTAGTCAATTTTTGCCTTGCCAGAAAAATTTGGCAAAATACACTAAAAAATTTTCAGCCAAATATCAAGTATTTTCCGTGTTTCTAGACCTAATTTCAAACTTTTTCATATATTAACGAACAAAATTGTACAAAAATTAAGCGACTGCGCGTTACATTCATATTGTCAAAAAATGAATATTTACTCAATTTTTACCTTGCCAGAAAAATTTGGCAAAATACACTAAAAAATTTTAAGCCAAATATAAAGTATTTTTCGTGTTTCTAGATCTAATTTTAAACTTTTTCATATATTAACGAACAAAATTGTACAAAAATTAAGCGACTGCGCGTTACATTCAAATTGTCAAAAAATGAATATTTAGTCAATTTTTACCTTGCCAGAAAAATTTGGCAAAATACACTAAAAAATTTTCAGCCAAATATCAATTATTTTCCGTGTTTCTAGATCTAATTTCAAACTTTCTCATATATTAACAAACAAAATTGTACAAAAATTAACCCAGTGCGCATTAGTTTCAACTTGTCAAAAAATTAAAATTCCATCAATTTTCGCCTTGCCAGAAAAATTTGGCAAAATACACTAAAAAATTTTAGGCCAAATATCAAGTATTTTTCGTGTTTCTAGATCTAATTTCAAACTTTTTCATATATTAACAAACAACATTGTACAAAAATTAAGCGACTGCGCGTTACATTTAAATTGTCAAAAAATGAATATTTAGTCAATTTTTACCTTGCCAGAAAAATTTGGCAAAATACACTAAAAAATTTTCAGCCAAATATCAATTATTTTCCGTGTTTCTAAATCTAATTTCAAACTTTTTTATATATTAACGAACAAAATTGTACAAAAAAGTAATCGACATTAAGCGAAGTCGAAATTAAGCGACATTCAAATTGTCAAAAAATGAAAATTTAGTCAATTTTTGCCTTGCCAGAAAAATTTGGTAAAATACACTAAAAAATTTTAAGCCAAATATCAAGTATTTTTCGTGTTTCTAGATCTAATTTCAAACTTTTTCATATATTAACAAACAACATTGTACAAAAATTAAGCGACTGCGCGTTACATTCAAATTGTCAAAAAATGAATATTTAGTCAATTTTTACCTTGCCAGAAAAATTTGGCAAAATACACTAAAAAATTTTCAGCGAAATATCAATTATTTTCCGTGTTTCTAAATCTAATTTCAAACTTTTTCATATATTAACGAACAAAATTGTACAAAAAAGTAATCGACATTAAGCGAAGTCGAAATTAAGCGACATTCAAATTGTCAAAAAATGAAAATTTAGTCAATTTTTGCCTTGCCAGAAAAATTTGGTAAAATACACTAACAAATTTTCTGCCAAATATCAAGTATTTTCCGTGTTTCTAGATCTAATTTCAAACTTTTTCATATATTAACAAACAACATTGTACAAAAATTAAGCGACTGCGCGTTACATTTAAATTGTCAAAAAATGAATATTTAGTCAATTTTTACCTTGCCAGAAAAATTTGGCAAAATACACTAAAAAATTTTCAGCCAAATATCAATTATTTTCCGTGTTTCTAAATCTAATTTCAAACTTTTTTATATATTAACGAACAAAATTGTACAAAAAAGTAATCGACATTAAGCGAAGTCGAAATTAAGCGACATTCAAAATGTCAAAAAATGAAAATTTAGTCAATTTTTGCCTTGCCAGAAAAATTTGGTAAAATACACTAAAAAATTTTCTGCCAAATATCAAGTATTTTCCGTGTTTCTAGATCTAATTTCAAACTTTTTCATATATTAACGAACAAAATTGTACAAAAATTAAGCGACTGCGCGTTACATTCAAATTGTCAAAAAATGAATATTTAGTCAATTTTTGCCTCGCCAGAAAAATTTGGCAAAATACACTTAAAAATTTTCAGCCAAATATCAAGTATTTTTCGTGTTTCTAGATCTAATTTCAAACTTTTTCATATATTAACGAACAAAATTGTACAAAAATTAAGCGACTGCGCGTTACATTCAAATTGTCAAAAAATGAATATTTAGTCAATTTTTACCTTGCCAGAAAAATTTGGCAAAATACACTAAAAAATTTTCAGCCAAATATTAATTATCTTCCGTGTTTCTAGATCTAATTTCAAACTTTTTTATATATTAACGAATAACATTGTACAAAAATTAAGCGACTGCGCGTTACATTCAAATTGTCAAAAAATTAAAATTCCATCAATTTTCGCCTTGCCAGAAAAATTTAGCAAAATACACTAAAAAATTTTCAGCCAAATATCAGTTATTTTTCGTGTTTCTAGATCTAAATTCAAACTTTTTCATATATTAACGAACAAAATTGTACAAAAATTAAGCGACTACGCGTTACATTCAAATTGTCAAAAAATGAAAATTTAGTCAATTTTTGCCTTGCCAGAAAAATTTGGCAAAATACACTAAAAAATTTTCAGCCAAATATCAAGTATTTTCCGTGTTTCTAGACCTAATTTCAAACTTTTTCATATATTAACGAACAAAATTGTACAAAAATTAAGCGACTGCGCGTTACATTCAAATTGTCAAAAAATGAATATTTAGTCAATTTTTACCTTGCCAGGAAAATTTTGGCAAAATACACTAAAAAATTTTAAGCCAAATATCAAGTATTTTTCGTGTTTCTAGATCTAATTTCAAACTTTTTCATATATTAACGAACAACATTGTACAAAAATTAAGCGACTGCGCGTTACATTCAAATTGTCAAAAAATGAATATTTAGTCAATTTTTGCCTTGCCAGAAAAATTTGGCAAAATACACTAAAAAATTTTCAGCCAAATATCAATTATTTTCCGTGTTTCTAAATCTAATTTCAAACTTTTTCATATATTAACGAACCAAATTGTACCAAAATTAACCCAGTGCGCATTAGTTTCAACTTGTCAAAAAATTAAAATTCCATCAATTTTCGCCTTGCCAGAAAAATTTAGCAAAATACACTAAAAAATTTTCAGCCAAATATCAGTTATTTTTCGTGTTTCTAGATCTAATTTCAAACTTTTTCATATATTAACGAACAAAATTGTACAAAAATTAAGCGACTACGCGTTACATTCAAATTGTCAAAAAATGAAAATTTAGTCAATTTTTGCCTTGCCAGAAAAATTTGGCAAAATACACTAAAAAATTTTCAGCCAAATATCAAGTATTTTCCGTGTTTCTAGACCTAATTTCAAACTTTTTCATATATTAACGAACAAAATTGTACAAAAATTAAGCGACTGCGCGTTACATTCATATTGTCAAAAAATGAATATTTACTCAATTTTTACCTTGCCAGAAAAATTTGGCAAAATACACTAAAAAATTTTAAGCCAAATATAAAGTATTTTTCGTGTTTCTAGATCTAATTTTAAACTTTTTCATATATTAACGAACAAAATTGTACAAAAATTAAGCGACTGCGCGTTACATTCAAATTGTCAAAAAATGAATATTTAGTCAATTTTTACCTTGCCAGAAAAATTTGGCAAAATACACTAAAAAATTTTCAGCCAAATATCAATTATTTTCCGTGTTTCTAGATCTAATTTCAAACTTTCTCATATATTAACAAACAAAATTGTACAAAAATTAACCCAGTGCGCATTAGTTTCAACTTGTCAAAAAATTAAAATTCCATCAATTTTCGCCTTGCCAGAAAAATTTGGCAAAATACACTAAAAAATTTTAGGCCAAATATCAAGTATTTTTCGTGTTTCTAGATCTAATTTCAAACTTTTTCATATATTAACAAACAACATTGTACAAAAATTAAGCGACTGCGCGTTACATTTAAATTGTCAAAAAATGAATATTTAGTCAATTTTTACCTTGCCAGAAAAATTTGGCAAAATACACTAAAAAATTTTCAGCCAAATATCAATTATTTTCCGTGTTTCTAAATCTAATTTCAAACTTTTTTATATATTAACGAACAAAATTGTACAAAAAAGTAATCGACATTAAGCGAAGTCGAAATTAAGCGACATTCAAATTGTCAAAAAATGAAAATTTAGTCAATTTTTGCCTTGCCAGAAAAATTTGGTAAAATACACTAAAAAATTTTAAGCCAAATATCAAGTATTTTTCGTGTTTCTAGATCTAATTTCAAACTTTTTCATATATTAACAAACAACATTGTACAAAAATTAAGCGACTGCGCGTTACATTCAAATTGTCAAAAAATGAATATTTAGTCAATTTTTACCTTGCCAGAAAAATTTGGCAAAATACACTAAAAAATTTTCAGCGAAATATCAATTATTTTCCGTGTTTCTAAATCTAATTTCAAACTTTTTCATATATTAACGAACAAAATTGTACAAAAAAGTAATCGACATTAAGCGAAGTCGAAATTAAGCGACATTCAAATTGTCAAAAAATGAAAATTTAGTCAATTTTTGCCTTGCCAGAAAAATTTGGTAAAATACACTAACAAATTTTCTGCCAAATATCAAGTATTTTCCGTGTTTCTAGATCTAATTTCAAACTTTTTCATATATTAACAAACAACATTGTACAAAAATTAAGCGACTGCGCGTTACATTTAAATTGTCAAAAAATGAATATTTAGTCAATTTTTACCTTGCCAGAAAAATTTGGCAAAATACACTAAAAAATTTTCAGCCAAATATCAATTATTTTCCGTGTTTCTAAATCTAATTTCAAACTTTTTTATATATTAACGAACAAAATTGTACAAAAAAGTAATCGACATTAAGCGAAGTCGAAATTAAGCGACATTCAAAATGTCAAAAAATGAAAATTTAGTCAATTTTTGCCTTGCCAGAAAAATTTGGTAAAATACACTAAAAAATTTTCTGCCAAATATCAAGTATTTTCCGTGTTTCTAGATCTAATTTCAAACTTTTTCATATATTAACGAACAAAATTGTACAAAAATTAAGCGACTGCGCGTTACATTCAAATTGTCAAAAAATGAATATTTAGTCAATTTTTGCCTCGCCAGAAAAATTTGGCAAAATACACTTAAAAATTTTCAGCCAAATATCAAGTATTTTTCGTGTTTCTAGATCTAATTTCAAACTTTTTCATATATTAACGAACAAAATTGTACAAAAATTAAGCGACTGCGCGTTACATTCAAATTGTCAAAAAATGAATATTTAGTCAATTTTTACCTTGCCAGAAAAATTTGGCAAAATACACTAAAAAATTTTCAGCCAAATATTAATTATCTTCCGTGTTTCTAGATCTAATTTCAAACTTTTTTATATATTAACGAATAACATTGTACAAAAATTAAGCGACTGCGCGTTACATTCAAATTGTCAAAAAATTAAAATTCCATCAATTTTCGCCTTGCCAGAAAAATTTAGCAAAATACACTAAAAAATTTTCAGCCAAATATCAGTTATTTTTCGTGTTTCTAGATCTAAATTCAAACTTTTTCATATATTAACGAACAAAATTGTACAAAAATTAAGCGACTACGCGTTACATTCAAATTGTCAAAAAATGAAAATTTAGTCAATTTTTGCCTTGCCAGAAAAATTTGGCAAAATACACTAAAAAATTTTCAGCCAAATATCAAGTATTTTCCGTGTTTCTAGACCTAATTTCAAACTTTTTCATATATTAACGAACAAAATTGTACAAAAATTAAGCGACTGCGCGTTACATTCAAATTGTCAAAAAATGAATATTTAGTCAATTTTTACCTTGCCAGGAAAATTTTGGCAAAATACACTAAAAAATTTTAAGCCAAATATCAAGTATTTTTCGTGTTTCTAGATCTAATTTCAAACTTTTTCATATATTAACGAACAACATTGTACAAAAATTAAGCGACTGCGCGTTACATTCAAATTGTCAAAAAATGAATATTTAGTCAATTTTTGCCTTGCCAGAAAAATTTGGCAAAATACACTAAAAAATTTTCAGCCAAATATCAATTATTTTCCGTGTTTCTAAATCTAATTTCAAACTTTTTCATATATTAACGAACCAAATTGTACCAAAATTAACCCAGTGCGCATTAGTTTCAACTTGTCAAAAAATTAAAATTCCATCAATTTTCGCCTTGCCAGAAAAATTTAGCAAAATACACTAAAAAATTTTCAGCCAAATATCAGTTATTTTTCGTGTTTCTAGATCTAATTTCAAACTTTTTCATATATTAACGAACAAAATTGTACAAAAATTAAGCGACTACGCGTTACATTCAAATTGTCAAAAAATGAAAATTTAGTCAATTTTTGCCTTGCCAGAAAAATTTGGCAAAATACACTAAAAAATTTTCAGCCAAATATCAAGTATTTTCCGTGTTTCTAGACCTAATTTCAAACTTTTTCATATATTAACGAACAAAATTGTATAAAAATTAAGCGACTGCGCGTTACATTCAAATTGTCAAAAAATGAATATTTACTCAATTTTTACCTTGCCAGAAAAATTTGGCAAAATACACTAAAAAATTTTAAGCCAAATATAAAGTATTTTTCGTGTTTCTAGATCTAATTTTAAACTTTTTCATATATTATCGAACAAAATTGTACAAAAATTAAGCGACTGCGCGTTACATTCAAATTGTCAAAAAATGAATATTTAGTCAATTTTTACCTTGCCAGAAAAATTTGGCAAAATACACTAAAAAATTTTCAGCCAAATATCAATTATTTTCCGTGTTTCTAGATCTAATTTCAAACTTTCTCATATATTAACAAACAAAATTGTACAAAAATTAACCCAGTGCGCATTAGTTTCAACTTGTCAAAAAATTAAAATTCCATCAATTTTCGCCTTGCCAGAAAAATTTGGCAAAATACACTAAAAAATTTTAGGCCAAATATCAAGTATTTTTCGTGTTTCTAGATCTAATTTCAAACTTTTTCATATATTAACGAACAACATTGTACAAAAATTAAGCGACTGCGCGTTACATTCAAATTGTCAAAAAATGAATATTTAGTCAATTTTTGCCTTGCCAGAAAAATTTGGCAAAATACACTTAAAAATTTTCAGCCAAATATCAAGTATTTTCCGTGTTTCTATATCTAATTTTAAACTTTTTCATATATTAACGAACAAAATTGTACCAAAATTAACCCAGTGCGCATTAGTTTCAACTTGTCAAAAAATTAAAATTCCATCAATTTTCGCCTTGCCAGAAAAATTTAGCAAAATACACTAAAAAATTTTCAGCCAAATATCAGTTATTTTTCGTGTTTCTAGATCTAAATTCAAACTTTTTCATATATTAACGAACAAAATTGTACAAAAATTAAGCGACTACGCGTTACATTCAAATTGTCAAAAAATGAAAATTTAGTCAATTTTTGCCTTGCCAGAAAAATTTGGCAAAATACACTAAAAAATTTTCAGCCAAATATCAAGTATTTTCCGTGTTTCTAGACCTAATTTCAAACTTTTTCATATATTAACGAACAAAATTGTACAAAAATTAAGCGACTGCGCGTTACATTCAAATTGTCAAAAAATGAATATTTAGTCAATTTTTACCTTGCCAGGAAAATTTTGGCAAAATACACTAAAAAATTTTAAGCCAAATATCAAGTATTTTTCGTGTTTCTAGATCTAATTTCAAACTTTTTCATATATTAACGAACAACATTGTACAAAAATTAAGCGACTGCGCGTTACATTCAAATTGTCAAAAAATGAATATTTAGTCAATTTTTGCCTTGCCAGAAAAATTTGGCAAAATACACTAAAAAATTTTCAGCCAAATATCAATTATTTTCCGTGTTTCTAAATCTAATTTCAAACTTTTTCATATATTAACGAACCAAATTGTACCAAAATTAACCCAGTGCGCATTAGTTTCAACTTGTCAAAAAATTAAAATTCCATCAATTTTCGCCTTGCCAGAAAAATTTAGCAAAATACACTAAAAAATTTTCAGCCAAATATCAGTTATTTTTCGTGTTTCTAGATCTAATTTCAAACTTTTTCATATATTAACGAACAAAATTGTACAAAAATTAAGCGACTACGCGTTACATTCAAATTGTCAAAAAATGAAAATTTAGTCAATTTTTGCCTTGCCAGAAAAATTTGGCAAAATACACTAAAAAATTTTCAGCCAAATATCAAGTATTTTCCGTGTTTCTAGACCTAATTTCAAACTTTTTCATATATTAACGAACAAAATTGTATAAAAATTAAGCGACTGCGCGTTACATTCAAATTGTCAAAAAATGAATATTTACTCAATTTTTACCTTGCCAGAAAAATTTGGCAAAATACACTAAAAAATTTTAAGCCAAATATAAAGTATTTTTCGTGTTTCTAGATCTAATTTTAAACTTTTTCATATATTATCGAACAAAATTGTACAAAAATTAAGCGACTGCGCGTTACATTCAAATTGTCAAAAAATGAATATTTAGTCAATTTTTACCTTGCCAGAAAAATTTGGCAAAATACACTAAAAAATTTTCAGCCAAATATCAATTATTTTCCGTGTTTCTAGATCTAATTTCAAACTTTCTCATATATTAACAAACAAAATTGTACAAAAATTAACCCAGTGCGCATTAGTTTCAACTTGTCAAAAAATTAAAATTCCATCAATTTTCGCCTTGCCAGAAAAATTTGGCAAAATACACTAAAAAATTTTAGGCCAAATATCAAGTATTTTTCGTGTTTCTAGATCTAATTTCAAACTTTTTCATATATTAACGAACAACATTGTACAAAAATTAAGCGACTGCGCGTTACATTCAAATTGTCAAAAAATGAATATTTAGTCAATTTTTGCCTTGCCAGAAAAATTTGGCAAAATACACTTAAAAATTTTCAGCCAAATATCAAGTATTTTCCGTGTTTCTATATCTAATTTTAAACTTTTTCATATATTAACGAACAAAATTGTACCAAAATTAACCCAGTGCGCATTAGTTTCAACTTGTCAAAAAATTAAAATTCCATCAATTTTCGCCTTGCCAGAAAAATTTGGCAAAATACACTAAAAAATTTTCAGCTAAATATCAAGTATTTTTCGTGTTTCTAGATCTAATTTCATACTTTTTCATATATTAACGAACAAAATTGTACAAAAATTAAGCGACTGCGCGTTACATTCAAATTGTCAAAAAATAAATATTTAGTCAATTTTTACCTTGCCAGAAAAATTTGGCAAAATACACTAAAAAATTTTCAGCCAAATATCAATTATTTTCCGTGTTTCTAGATCTAATTTCAAACTTTCTCATATATTAACAAACAAAATTGTACAAAAATTAACCCAGTGCGCATTATTTTCAACTTGTCAAAAAATTAAAATTCCATCAATTTTCGCCTTGCCAGAAAAAATTTGGCAAAATACACTAAAAAATTTTAAGCCAAATATCAAGTATTTTTCGTGTTTCTAGATCTAATTTCAAACTTTTTCATATATTAACGAACAACATTGTACAAAAATTAAGCGACTGCGCGTTACATTCAAATTGTCAAAAAATGAATATTTAGTCAATTTTTACCTTGCCAGAAAAATTTGGAAAATACACTAAAAAATTTTCAGCCAAATATCAATTATTTTCCGTGTTTCTAAATCTAATTTCAAACTTTTTTATATATTAACGAACAAAATTGTACAAAAAAGTAATCGACATTAAGCGAAGTCGAAATTAAGCGACATTCAAATTGTCAAAAAATGAAAATTTAGTCAATTTTTGCCTTGCCAGAAAAATTTGGTAAAATACACTAAAAAATTTTAAGCCAAATATCAAGTATTTTTCGTGTTTCTAGATCTAATTTCAAACTTTTTCATATATTAACAAACAACATTGTACAAAAATTAAGCGACTGCGCGTTACATTTAAATTGTCAAAAAATGAATATTTAGTCAATTTTTACCTTGCCAGAAAAATTTGGCAAAATACACTAAAAAATTTTCAGCCAAATATCAATTATTTTCCGTGTTTCTAAATCTAATTTCAAACTTTTTTATATATTAACGAACAAAATTGTACAAAAAAGTAATCGACATTAAGCGAAGTCGAAATTAAGCGACATTCAAATTGTCAAAAAATGAAAATTTAGTCAATTTTTGCCTTGCCAGAAAAATTTGGTAAAATACACTAAAAAATTTTCTGCCAAATATCAAGTATTTTCCGTGTTTCTAGATCTAATTTCAAACTTTTTCATATATTAACGAACAAAATTGTACAAAAATTAAGCGACTGCGCGTTACATTCAAATTGTCAAAAAATGAATATTTAGTCAATTTTTGCCTTGCCAGAAAAATTTGGCAAAATACACGTAAAAATTTTCAGCCAAATATCAAGTATTTTTCGTGTTTCTAGATCTAATTTCAAACTTTTTCATATATTAACGAACAAAATTGTACAAAAATTAAGCGACTGCGCGTTACATTCAAATTGTCAAAAAATGAATATTTAGTCAATTTTTACCTTGCCAGAAAAATTTGGCAAAATACACTAAAAAATTTTCAGCCAAATATTAATTATCTTCCGTGTTTCTAGATCTAATTTCAAACTTTTTTATATATTAACGAACAACATTGTACAAAAATTAAGCGACTGCGCGTTACATTCAAATTGTCAAAAAATTAAAATTCCATCAATTTTCGCCTTGCCAGAAAAATTTAGCAAAATACACTAAAAAATTTTCAGCCAAATATCAGTTATTTTTCGTGTTTCTAGATCTAAATTCAAACTTTTTCATATATTAACGAACAAAATTGTACAAAAATTAAGCGACTACGCGTTACATTCAAATTGTCAAAAAATGAAAATTTAGTCAATTTTTGCCTTGCCAGAAAAATTTGGCAAAATACACTAAAAAATTTTCAGCCAAATATCAAGTATTTTCCGTGTTTCTAGACCTAATTTCAAACTTTTTCATATATTAACGAACAAAATTGTACAAAAATTAAGCGACTGCGCGTTACATTCAAATTGTCAAAAAATGAATATTTAGTCAATTTTTACCTTGCCAGGAAAATTTTGGCAAAATACACTAAAAAATTTTAAGCCAAATATCAAGTATTTTTCGTGTTTCTAGATCTAATTTCAAACTTTTTCATATATTAACGAACAACATTGTACAAAAATTAAGCGACTGCGCGTTACATTCAAATTGTCAAAAAATGAATATTTAGTCAATTTTTGCCTTGCCAGAAAAATTTGGCAAAATACACTAAAAAATTTTCAGCCAAATATCAATTATTTTCCGTGTTTCTAAATCTAATTTCAAACTTTTTCATATATTAACGAACCAAATTGTACCAAAATTAACCCAGTGCGCATTAGTTTCAACTTGTCAAAAAATTAAAATTCCATCAATTTTCGCCTTGCCAGAAAAATTTAGCAAAATACACTAAAAAATTTTCAGCCAAATATCAGTTATTTTTCGTGTTTCTAGATCTAATTTCAAACTTTTTCATATATTAACGAACAAAATTGTACAAAAATTAAGCGACTACGCGTTACATTCAAATTGTCAAAAAATGAAAATTTAGTCAATTTTTGCCTTGCCAGAAAAATTTGGCAAAATACACTAAAAAATTTTCAGCCAAATATCAAGTATTTTCCGTGTTTCTAGACCTAATTTCAAACTTTTTCATATATTAACGAACAAAATTGTACAAAAATTAAGCGACTGCGCGTTACATTCATATTGTCAAAAAATGAATATTTACTCAATTTTTACCTTGCCAGAAAAATTTGGCAAAATACACTAAAAAATTTTCAGCCAAATATTAATTATCTTCCGTGTTTCTAGATCTAATTTCAAACTTTTTTATATATTAACGAATAACATTGTACAAAAATTAAGCGACTGCGCGTTACATTCAAATTGTCAAAAAATTAAAATTCCATCAATTTTCGCCTTGCCAGAAAAATTTAGCAAAATACACTAAAAAATTTTCAGCCAAATATCAGTTATTTTTCGTGTTTCTAGATCTAAATTCAAACTTTTTCATATATTAACGAACAAAATTGTACAAAAATTAAGCGACTACGCGTTACATTCAAATTGTCAAAAAATGAAAATTTAGTCAATTTTTGCCTTGCCAGAAAAATTTGGCAAAATACACTAAAAAATTTTCAGCCAAATATCAAGTATTTTCCGTGTTTCTAGACCTAATTTCAAACTTTTTCATATATTAACGAACAAAATTGTACAAAAATTAAGCGACTGCGCGTTACATTCAAATTGTCAAAAAATGAATATTTAGTCAATTTTTACCTTGCCAGGAAAATTTTGGCAAAATACACTAAAAAATTTTAAGCCAAATATCAAGTATTTTTCGTGTTTCTAGATCTAATTTCAAACTTTTTCATATATTAACGAACAACATTGTACAAAAATTAAGCGACTGCGCGTTACATTCAAATTGTCAAAAAATGAATATTTAGTCAATTTTTGCCTTGCCAGAAAAATTTGGCAAAATACACTAAAAAATTTTCAGCCAAATATCAATTATTTTCCGTGTTTCTAAATCTAATTTCAAACTTTTTCATATATTAACGAACCAAATTGTACCAAAATTAACCCAGTGCGCATTAGTTTCAACTTGTCAAAAAATTAAAATTCCATCAATTTTCGCCTTGCCAGAAAAATTTAGCAAAATACACTAAAAAATTTTCAGCCAAATATCAGTTATTTTTCGTGTTTCTAGATCTAATTTCAAACTTTTTCATATATTAACGAACAAAATTGTACAAAAATTAAGCGACTACGCGTTACATTCAAATTGTCAAAAAATGAAAATTTAGTCAATTTTTGCCTTGCCAGAAAAATTTGGCAAAATACACTAAAAAATTTTCAGCCAAATATCAAGTATTTTCCGTGTTTCTAGACCTAATTTCAAACTTTTTCATATATTAACGAACAAAATTGTATAAAAATTAAGCGACTGCGCGTTACATTCAAATTGTCAAAAAATGAATATTTACTCAATTTTTACCTTGCCAGAAAAATTTGGCAAAATACACTAAAAAATTTTAAGCCAAATATAAAGTATTTTTCGTGTTTCTAGATCTAATTTTAAACTTTTTCATATATTATCGAACAAAATTGTACAAAAATTAAGCGACTGCGCGTTACATTCAAATTGTCAAAAAATGAATATTTAGTCAATTTTTACCTTGCCAGAAAAATTTGGCAAAATACACTAAAAAATTTTCAGCCAAATATCAATTATTTTCCGTGTTTCTAGATCTAATTTCAAACTTTCTCATATATTAACAAACAAAATTGTACAAAAATTAACCCAGTGCGCATTAGTTTCAACTTGTCAAAAAATTAAAATTCCATCAATTTTCGCCTTGCCAGAAAAATTTGGCAAAATACACTAAAAAATTTTAGGCCAAATATCAAGTATTTTTCGTGTTTCTAGATCTAATTTCAAACTTTTTCATATATTAACGAACAACATTGTACAAAAATTAAGCGACTGCGCGTTACATTCAAATTGTCAAAAAATGAATATTTAGTCAATTTTTGCCTTGCCAGAAAAATTTGGCAAAATACACTTAAAAATTTTCAGCCAAATATCAAGTATTTTCCGTGTTTCTATATCTAATTTTAAACTTTTTCATATATTAACGAACAAAATTGTACCAAAATTAACCCAGTGCGCATTAGTTTCAACTTGTCAAAAAATTAAAATTCCATCAATTTTCGCCTTGCCAGAAAAATTTGGCAAAATACACTAAAAAATTTTCAGCTAAATATCAAGTATTTTTCGTGTTTCTAGATCTAATTTCATACTTTTTCATATATTAACGAACAAAATTGTACAAAAATTAAGCGACTGCGCGTTACATTCAAATTGTCAAAAAATAAATATTTAGTCAATTTTTACCTTGCCAGAAAAATTTGGCAAAATACACTAAAAAATTTTCAGCCAAATATCAATTATTTTCCGTGTTTCTAGATCTAATTTCAAACTTTCTCATATATTAACAAACAAAATTGTACAAAAATTAACCCAGTGCGCATTATTTTCAACTTGTCAAAAAATTAAAATTCCATCAATTTTCGCCTTGCCAGAAAAAATTTGGCAAAATACACTAAAAAATTTTAAGCCAAATATCAAGTATTTTTCGTGTTTCTAGATCTAATTTCAAACTTTTTCATATATTAACGAACAACATTGTACAAAAATTAAGCGACTGCGCGTTACATTCAAATTGTCAAAAAATGAATATTTAGTCAATTTTTACCTTGCCAGAAAAATTTGGAAAATACACTAAAAAATTTTCAGCCAAATATCAATTATTTTCCGTGTTTCTAAATCTAATTTCAAACTTTTTTATATATTAACGAACAAAATTGTACAAAAAAGTAATCGACATTAAGCGAAGTCGAAATTAAGCGACATTCAAATTGTCAAAAAATGAAAATTTAGTCAATTTTTGCCTTGCCAGAAAAATTTGGTAAAATACACTAAAAAATTTTAAGCCAAATATCAAGTATTTTTCGTGTTTCTAGATCTAATTTCAAACTTTTTCATATATTAACAAACAACATTGTACAAAAATTAAGCGACTGCGCGTTACATTTAAATTGTCAAAAAATGAATATTTAGTCAATTTTTACCTTGCCAGAAAAATTTGGCAAAATACACTAAAAAATTTTCAGCCAAATATCAATTATTTTCCGTGTTTCTAAATCTAATTTCAAACTTTTTTATATATTAACGAACAAAATTGTACAAAAAAGTAATCGACATTAAGCGAAGTCGAAATTAAGCGACATTCAAATTGTCAAAAAATGAAAATTTAGTCAATTTTTGCCTTGCCAGAAAAATTTGGTAAAATACACTAAAAAATTTTCTGCCAAATATCAAGTATTTTCCGTGTTTCTAGATCTAATTTCAAACTTTTTCATATATTAACGAACAAAATTGTACAAAAATTAAGCGACTGCGCGTTACATTCAAATTGTCAAAAAATGAATATTTAGTCAATTTTTGCCTTGCCAGAAAAATTTGGCAAAATACACGTAAAAATTTTCAGCCAAATATCAAGTATTTTTCGTGTTTCTAGATCTAATTTCAAACTTTTTCATATATTAACGAACAAAATTGTACAAAAATTAAGCGACTGCGCGTTACATTCAAATTGTCAAAAAATGAATATTTAGTCAATTTTTACCTTGCCAGAAAAATTTGGCAAAATACACTAAAAAATTTTCAGCCAAATATTAATTATCTTCCGTGTTTCTAGATCTAATTTCAAACTTTTTTATATATTAACGAACAACATTGTACAAAAATTAAGCGACTGCGCGTTACATTCAAATTGTCAAAAAATTAAAATTCCATCAATTTTCGCCTTGCCAGAAAAATTTAGCAAAATACACTAAAAAATTTTCAGCCAAATATCAGTTATTTTTCGTGTTTCTAGATCTAAATTCAAACTTTTTCATATATTAACGAACAAAATTGTACAAAAATTAAGCGACTACGCGTTACATTCAAATTGTCAAAAAATGAAAATTTAGTCAATTTTTGCCTTGCCAGAAAAATTTGGCAAAATACACTAAAAAATTTTCAGCCAAATATCAAGTATTTTCCGTGTTTCTAGACCTAATTTCAAACTTTTTCATATATTAACGAACAAAATTGTACAAAAATTAAGCGACTGCGCGTTACATTCAAATTGTCAAAAAATGAATATTTAGTCAATTTTTACCTTGCCAGGAAAATTTTGGCAAAATACACTAAAAAATTTTAAGCCAAATATCAAGTATTTTTCGTGTTTCTAGATCTAATTTCAAACTTTTTCATATATTAACGAACAACATTGTACAAAAATTAAGCGACTGCGCGTTACATTCAAATTGTCAAAAAATGAATATTTAGTCAATTTTTGCCTTGCCAGAAAAATTTGGCAAAATACACTAAAAAATTTTCAGCCAAATATCAATTATTTTCCGTGTTTCTAAATCTAATTTCAAACTTTTTCATATATTAACGAACCAAATTGTACCAAAATTAACCCAGTGCGCATTAGTTTCAACTTGTCAAAAAATTAAAATTCCATCAATTTTCGCCTTGCCAGAAAAATTTAGCAAAATACACTAAAAAATTTTCAGCCAAATATCAGTTATTTTTCGTGTTTCTAGATCTAATTTCAAACTTTTTCATATATTAACGAACAAAATTGTACAAAAATTAAGCGACTACGCGTTACATTCAAATTGTCAAAAAATGAAAATTTAGTCAATTTTTGCCTTGCCAGAAAAATTTGGCAAAATACACTAAAAAATTTTCAGCCAAATATCAAGTATTTTCCGTGTTTCTAGACCTAATTTCAAACTTTTTCATATATTAACGAACAAAATTGTACAAAAATTAAGCGACTGCGCGTTACATTCATATTGTCAAAAAATGAATATTTACTCAATTTTTACCTTGCCAGAAAAATTTGGCAAAATACACTAAAAAATTTTAAGCCAAATATAAAGTATTTTTCGTGTTTCTAGATCTAATTTTAAACTTTTTCATATATTAACGAACAAAATTGTACAAAAATTAAGCGACTGCGCGTTACATTCAAATTGTCAAAAAATGAATATTTAGTCAATTTTTACCTTGCCAGAAAAATTTGGCAAAATACACTAAAAAATTTTCAGCCAAATATCAATTATTTTCCGTGTTTCTAGATCTAATTTCAAACTTTCTCATATATTAACAAACAAAATTGTACAAAAATTAACCCAGTGCGCATTAGTTTCAACTTGTCAAAAAATTAAAATTCCATCAATTTTCGCCTTGCCAGAAAAATTTGGCAAAATACACTAAAAAATTTTAGGCCAAATATCAAGTATTTTTCGTGTTTCTAGATCTAATTTCAAACTTTTTCATATATTAACAAACAACATTGTACAAAAATTAAGCGACTGCGCGTTACATTTAAATTGTCAAAAAATGAATATTTAGTCAATTTTTACCTTGCCAGAAAAATTTGGCAAAATACACTAAAAAATTTTCAGCCAAATATCAATTATTTTCCGTGTTTCTAAATCTAATTTCAAACTTTTTTATATATTAACGAACAAAATTGTACAAAAAAGTAATCGACATTAAGCGAAGTCGAAATTAAGCGACATTCAAATTGTCAAAAAATGAAAATTTAGTCAATTTTTGCCTTGCCAGAAAAATTTGGTAAAATACACTAAAAAATTTTAAGCCAAATATCAAGTATTTTTCGTGTTTCTAGATCTAATTTCAAACTTTTTCATATATTAACAAACAACATTGTACAAAAATTAAGCGACTGCGCGTTACATTCAAATTGTCAAAAAATGAATATTTAGTCAATTTTTACCTTGCCAGAAAAATTTGGCAAAATACACTAAAAAATTTTCAGCGAAATATCAATTATTTTCCGTGTTTCTAAATCTAATTTCAAACTTTTTCATATATTAACGAACAAAATTGTACAAAAAAGTAATCGACATTAAGCGAAGTCGAAATTAAGCGACATTCAAATTGTCAAAAAATGAAAATTTAGTCAATTTTTGCCTTGCCAGAAAAATTTGGTAAAATACACTAACAAATTTTCTGCCAAATATCAAGTATTTTCCGTGTTTCTAGATCTAATTTCAAACTTTTTCATATATTAACAAACAACATTGTACAAAAATTAAGCGACTGCGCGTTACATTTAAATTGTCAAAAAATGAATATTTAGTCAATTTTTACCTTGCCAGAAAAATTTGGCAAAATACACTAAAAAATTTTCAGCCAAATATCAATTATTTTCCGTGTTTCTAAATCTAATTTCAAACTTTTTTATATATTAACGAACAAAATTGTACAAAAAAGTAATCGACATTAAGCGAAGTCGAAATTAAGCGACATTCAAAATGTCAAAAAATGAAAATTTAGTCAATTTTTGCCTTGCCAGAAAAATTTGGTAAAATACACTAAAAAATTTTCTGCCAAATATCAAGTATTTTCCGTGTTTCTAGATCTAATTTCAAACTTTTTCATATATTAACGAACAAAATTGTACAAAAATTAAGCGACTGCGCGTTACATTCAAATTGTCAAAAAATGAATATTTAGTCAATTTTTGCCTCGCCAGAAAAATTTGGCAAAATACACTTAAAAATTTTCAGCCAAATATCAAGTATTTTTCGTGTTTCTAGATCTAATTTCAAACTTTTTCATATATTAACGAACAAAATTGTACAAAAATTAAGCGACTGCGCGTTACATTCAAATTGTCAAAAAATGAATATTTAGTCAATTTTTACCTTGCCAGAAAAATTTGGCAAAATACACTAAAAAATTTTCAGCCAAATATTAATTATCTTCCGTGTTTCTAGATCTAATTTCAAACTTTTTTATATATTAACGAATAACATTGTACAAAAATTAAGCGACTGCGCGTTACATTCAAATTGTCAAAAAATTAAAATTCCATCAATTTTCGCCTTGCCAGAAAAATTTAGCAAAATACACTAAAAAATTTTCAGC